>ML675623.1:7600569-7638836 GCA_007922155.1 Mesoclemmys tuberculata | reverse complement strand
CCTTTCTGGGGCCCAGCCGCTCGGGAAGGTCCCTGCACCTTCCTACAATGTGTAATATATGTGAGGAAAGTTGTAGAGATCTTTGATATACCTGTATTTCAAACTGTGCTGTAAAAGACATACTCCAGACAAAGAGGCCACAGGACAATAGCCTGCTTAATGGCCCATCAAGACCTTTACAGAAGCCAAAGGCCCAGGAAGAAACTAACGGCATACCTGAAGAGTTACCAGGATTGGCCCATGTGACTATGGACTCCATTTTGGTTCCTGTAAAATTCCACAAGCCACATGGCCAGTGACAGAGGGTATATAAGATCAAACCAAAGAAACCATTTTGTCTTTGTCTTGTTCTTTGTTCCTGTCCAGCTGCGGACACATCTCTGGATCAACACACTTTGCAACTGAACTGAAGGACTTAGACCCATCCAGGTACTGGATGTATACCAGAGGAACTATACAACTCCACAATTGTTCTAGAAACCTGATGTATATGGACTTTTAAATCATTTGTATGATCTGATTGCTTTAAGCCTTTAACACTTCTCTTATTGTTTGTTTTTCTTTTATTAATAAACCTTTAGTTTTAGTTACTAAAGGATTGGCTGGCAGCGTGGTATTTTGGGTAAGATCCAAACTTATAGTGAACTGGTACTGTGGCTGATCCTTTGGGATCAGAGGGAATCTTTTAGTAAAGAGCATAGAGTTTAAATGACTGGTCTCTTTACTGGACCTAGTGTCAGTTTGGGGAGCCAGAGACTGAAATGCAGTAAAGGGGGCTGTGTGTATTTGCACAGTGGCTTCTTGATAACCAGTGTGGGGGAATCAGAAGCACTGTCTGTGGCTGGTTGGGAAGTCTGACTGCAGTGTCACCCACCAGTGCTGGGAGAATTCGCTCTCCTTTTACAGCCTGCCCTGACCCAGGCATTATCAGTGGGCTACCCTGGGCACGGACGGGTTACAAACACATGTGAGATGCTAAATCAGTAAGGCCTTGTTTATTTCTAGTCTTTATTCCAATGTCCCCCAGAGCCAAATAAATGTAAAACCTGATTCCACTGCAGTAGCATTGTCTGCTTATTGAAAAGCCTTATGACACCATGAAAGTTTGATTCCAAGGCATGCTGCAGACAGGTGAGCCATTGCAAGTGCAGACAGGAATGATGGCAAGTAATTAAGCTCATAACAGGGGTGGGTTTCAAAACGAGAGCTGTCCATCTGTCTTTCAGCCGCACTTCCTAGCATTGACTCTTGTTAAATGTTACTTTTTAAAGTGTAATTGTATTGAAAATTGGATTTTTGACAGCTTCCTTTTTCACATAGGATATACCTTTATACCATGTATTGTTTGGCTTCCCATCACACACTCCTTTGCTGAAAGGAAACAGGAAAATACTTACGCAGCATTTCTCATGCCTAGTATCTTTCTAACATTGGTTGCCTTATGCCATGATCATTGAGCTGTATTTTCTTATTGTCTCCCTCTCCTCTGCAAATTCACACCAGCCACACACAAGTGCCACCTGGTTCCACCCTATAGTATAACCGACTTTATGTTCCCTTAGGACAGAGGCCTTCCCAGAGCATAAATCACTGAATTTATGGCTGAAACTCTTAGCCAGACACTCAGCTGGTGTGAATCAACATACCTTCATGGAAATCAGTGGAGCTGTGTTGATTATAGCAGCCGAGGATCTGGCCTATGGAGTTAAGAAGGGGATTAAATCTTTTTTTAAATCTGTTTCTACTCTTTCTAAAGAATGCTGTAGGTTGGACTCTTAGGGGGTCACCTACATTTGTGCATTCTCATATGGTATCATTTTATGACCACTTTCCACGGATGTAAACAGCTGCACATGGTGCAAGACAGTAGAGAATCAGGCCCTGTGTGTGCTGATGCAGGTAATAGACTAGTACGGTCATGCATGTAGCATGTGTAAAACTTATATGCTCTATACCTATGTTTAGAGATACAGATAGACACAGAGCTGTAAGGTAGGGTCAAAAGCCCAGTTTTATGGAGAGCAGGGAAAATCTGGACTGCCCAAGGAGGGAGGGCTGAATTGTTAACCAGTGAGAAGCGTGAGTAATGGGTCATGAAAGGTGAGTCAGAGAGCTAGTTATACAGATAACAAGGGTAGTATTGGAGAAGGTGCTATGTGGCCTGGTGTGTAGAGACAGGGCAGATGGGAAGACACCTACTGTTAGGGAACAGCCTAGAGGCAGGGTCTGGCAGGAGGTAGGGCAGAACAGTAAGGTGGAATTTGAAACGAGAGAGTCATTGAGTCTGTGGGGATGGGCTAACTTCTCCCATCAAGAAATGGTTGCACCATGTCTTTGGTAAGCCAGAGTTAACTGTTAGCAACGTCTCACTTTCAAACAGCCTATCTAGGTAAGGCAAGAACTATTTTATGCTCCTGCAGCATTAGCTATATGCTGAAGGCTAGGAAAATAGTACACAAGTGCAGAGTTGCTTTAAATTATAGCAGATACATGAAAGACTGCCACATTGACATTTGACAAGACTTTGAGACCTTTACTATGCATGTGCAACACTAGTTTGACCAAGAACAATACACTGTGTGATTAATAGTAAAACCTCAGAACACAGAATTCTTATATGTTACAAAAGAAACAAGATGTAATCAAGAATTTTTGTGAGAAGTCCTATTTTGTGCCTACTACAGCTCTTTATTTATTTACTAGCCTCTTAAATTAATTATTGGTTTAAACAAGATACATCCACATATTAAGATGTGCAAACAAAAATCTGTAGTCCAAGATAAAACAAAGCACATGTAATTTTAAAATCTATTAGGGTTTCTAAAATTACTTTGTAAGAACCAAATGCTAACTAGCAGAATTACCCATTAGAGTAAAGCTAGGTCTTTGCGTGCCAAAATGGAGTTCCCTCAACATGAGTATTATTAAAAACAATAATTTAATATTGTGCTGGTAATTAGTGGCTAACCAGATTAGAAGCCCCATTGTACTAAGCATTGTACAAACATATAGTAGATACCAGCAGGAGGGCTATGCAGCTTTTTGATATGGATGTAATTAGGAGCTGGTCTAAAGGAAACAGTTGTTTCTCTTCCCCCGTATGAAACCGAAGTGTAGCACTGACACAACCTACCCTTTAAAGAGAGGAAGGATAGAATATTCATGTGGTCATTGGTCACTTCATCCCAGAGCCTGTCAATAAAAAGCAAATCAGGCTTTCCTGTGGTGAATTGTAACTCCATGAAAGGAACTTCTCTTATAAGAAGAGAATCATAGAAGAGTAGAGTTGGAAGTCATCTAGTCCAACCTGAGCTAAATCATCCCAGCCAGGGCAGAGGTGAGCACTTGAAATGTTTTAAAGTGTGGCTGTCATTTATTGCAGTAGCAACCAAAGGCCCCAGTGTGCTAGGGTGTCATACAAAGGCATAGCAAACAGGAGCCAGTCCTTGCCCCAAAATACTTACCATCCTAAGCAACAATCCTTGACTCGGAATGGAAGAAATACCCATGGTTCTCGGGGCCGGATCAGAGTCTGAATTAAGACAAGGTTAGTACATAGAGAAAGAGAGGGGGCAGGCGCGCGCCCCTGAGAGAGAGAGAGAGGGGGCAGGCGCGCACCCCTGAGAGAGAGAGAGAGGGGGCAGGCGCGTACAATACCAAATTCGAATTGTTAAATTTTGCAACACACACAATCTCTCAATTAATAATCTCACCTTATTATATAAGAAAAGCGGAACAAGTTGATGGTAGGACACGTAATATCTCCTTAAAAGGAAGCAATTTTGAGCAATGCATTATCGAATTCTCTCGTGTACAGCTTTTCATAAACCTAATTTTTTTTTCCTTCCTGTTAGCAGCGCTAACAGTATTAAAAGAAAGGCATCCCACCCTCCGTGTGTTGTGTGTCTTCAGTCTCCTATGATAAGTCATTAACACACAGGGTCCACAACCATTGATGTTCCCAATCCCACTCACACTCATTCTTCTCAGTTACAAAGTTAGTTTACTGAAGTTAAATACTACAGCACATTTTAACTGCATTTTCTCGCTGCAAATACACGACTTATCAGGCCTCCCAGGGACAAGAGGAGCACTTTCTTTGCACTATTCTCACATTTGCTGTAAGAGGGATTTCTTTGCTATCCGTGATGATTGCTTGCTTGTGGAAAGAACTCCAATAAGTGGCTAGCCATAACACCAGCCCAGCCTTTTTGGAAACTGCTTATCTAAATAAAGATGTACAGAAGGCAGTTTTCTCCCTAATACTGATGCATTTTCAATTTATGCAATACAAAGTACATTGGTCTGCAATGTCCCCTGCTACTGATGATTAATAGCCCATACACTGCAAGGGCCTACAAAGAACAGTGCCAAGGGAAGCAGATGCAGCGGATTTTATATTATCATGACTGCAACCAACTCATTCAGTGGTGTCAGCTATGACTGCGGGATTCTGATTATGAAATATGATGCGTGTTGAATTTAATGGTTTTCTCTGCCCTTCTGGTGAGTTCACTGCTTTCCAATGTCATTTTGTGTTCTCATCTGAGTGGTAATAAAAGGAGTATCATTGACTGTGCTAGCTATGTAACCACTGTGTGTTTTACAATAAATTGTGTTTCAGGACCTTTCTACCCAGGAGAGTGTACAGGGCCAGAAAGTAATATTCCCCAGTTTTGCTCTATGAATGCTTTCTGCGAGAAGGTAGGAAATTATGCAGGGTTGCCCTTCTCCTGAGGCATTCCTGATGTGCGCAGGATGTTCTTTGCTTTCAGATGGTTATGTAGTAAAAGGTCAGTTTGGATGGCAAATAATGAAAAATAAAAGATGAAGCTACAAAATAAACAGCAGCTACGCAGCAGCAATTAGCACATCTTGATGACAAAGGGATTAAAACTAATCAAAATAAAATTCTAATGAGCATCTTGGACATATGGAGCTGCAAGACTGGGCACAGAGTTGGAGGGGGTGGAACTCTGACCGTTTGGTTCTATATTAGCAATTTACATGAGACAATTAACATGTAACATTTTAAACAAGTGGTTTAAAAGTGGTCTGGACCATGGACTTGAGACCTTGCCTATGCTATAATGAGTGATGGCAAAATACCAACAGCATTAGTGTGAAGGCGGGTAATAAAAAGCCTCCGTATTAGCAAAGGCAGATGAATTTTTTTTTTTTCTGGCTACTGAGGTTCCTATCCAGAATTAATAATCAAAATGAGTAGCATTACTGTTTTGGGTGAGGTTTTGGCATCTCTTACTCAAATCCCCCAGGATACCAGTGGTGGATGAGAACCCAAGACATAGTCCTGCCCATGCAGTTGGAAGGGGATGGGAGCTGAGGATGCTCTTGCAAAGTCTGTTTCAAGGAAAGTTCAAAGCTAGTCTTGGTCCAGGAAAGACTAAGAAGCTGTTATGTTCCATGGACTTCAATGGGAGCAGAGCACATGTTCAGCTGTGCACATGTAAGCAATTCCATCCCTGTTCAGCAAAGTAAGCAAGCGTATACTTACATGCTTTTCTGAATGGAGGCCTCTGTTGCGACCGTTGAACCCAGACTTCAACCATGCTCAGCATTTTCCTCAGCCTGTTGTTATGACCATCTCTGAATGGACTACCAGGGAGTTCCCCATGCTATTTATCCATCATTTCTTAAACCTCTCACTTCTCAGACGATAAATCAATGTTTTTAAAGATCTCATTCATTTTCAGGGATCCTGCAGTTTCAATTTAGCTCAACCTCATTTCCTTCAGTGTTCCTCCCTGCTTATTCGCAAAGATCCACTGATTGTCAGTAAATGCTCACCAGGCAGCATTTAAACCTGTCAGCACAGACGACTATCATACCCACATTTTGATTCTGATCAATATTAAGTTTAAAATGCTAAGATTACCACTTTACTACTTGTTTGTGGAGACATTTTTACACCTACCATGTCTGTCCAAGGCTTGGTTTTCTCTGTCTTTTAAGGCCTCTCTGGAAACTGAAAGTTTAGTGTAGGGTAGAAAGGAATTCCATCTACTTTATCAACCTATAACAAAACACAAATATTTCTTCCTTGGAGTCTGTATTTACTTTAGATTTTACCAAAGAGGTTTTCAGTTTCAGTTTATTCATTAAACAGCATTCAGAAAGTGTTCTCAGTTAATAGTATGGATTTAATACTACCAACATTTATACATCATTGTCACTGGTAGCTGCTTTAGAAAGACAAGTAAGCAGCAGTTAAAGCCAAGCATTTTTGAAGCTGAGGAAACTGAGTGATGAACCTCAGGTGCCAGAGTGAGTCATTGGCAGAGCCTGGGAATAGAGGCCATGTCTTTTCCTTTCATCCCATTTCACCTCTATCCTGACGTAGAGCTGTTATAACAGCAGGGATGCATCCGTTCTGGCTAGCTGAACTATATTAGTTTTAGCTTAAATGATGTTTAAACACACTTCTAAAAATGATTAAAAGGCCAGCCTAGATAAGTCATAAGAGCATGTGGGGAGGGAAGGGGGGGGGAAGAGGAGAAAGAATAATGTACTTGGAGTTTTCCCTTAGCATGCATGAAAGCCAACACAAAAGCACTAATAACCTCTTCAAGCAGAGTATATTTTCTCTTGGGGATAATAGCTCAAGGATAGAAGAAGTATTTTTATATTATATAGGGACATTATCTCTTATATATGAAAACTAACAATTTCAGCTCTTTCATGTAGAACTAACTACCCTAATCTTACCTGTGTGCTTGCACCTGTGTTAGGACAATTTAGAAGTACCAGCACAATACACTTAAAGGATTCTATCTTAAGCCTCCCAGTTTGCACTTAATTTGCTTTATCACATAGGGATAGGAATTAAAGGCTTTCTCTACAGTTTAGGCAGTTTGCCAATACCTATTTTAAGGCAATAAAATATGTACAAATTAAGGAATCTCATGTGGAAAATTCATTCAACTGCCTCAAAAGCCAAATTACTCTCAACACAATGTGGTGGCAATCAAGCAATTGGATCATGATTTTAAATGTATGTCTAAATTTTTAAGAACTCAGATATTGTCTGAGTTATTTTCATAATTCATAATTGCCACAGCAAAGCTGCTGCATGTGAAACAAGAAGGACATTCTATGAGGAGCAGAGAGGGAGTCATTTCAGCACCTATATGGGAATAATCAGACACCGTACTGACTGCAGGACTGATACTTTTTGTTTCTTCTAGCTATCACTTGAGGGTGACTTGAAATGTAGAAAACCGGAGTGCCTGTATAGTATTTACAGATAAGAGCCTACCCTAGCTACTAGTAGCACTGGTACATTCTTTTCAATTCATTTTTACATGTCACAATGTAGAATTAAATATACCATCTTGGTCCTCTGTTGCTTTTACTAAATCTTGAAACCAAGCTTAATGCTCATCCATCTAACCATCACTGAGTGAATAAATACAAATGGGTTCATTTTCCAAGGGTAAAACTTGAACGGCTTTGTAGCAAATGTACTTTTACTCTTCATGTAACTGGCAAATATTACTGTATTTGCTCTTTTCTTGTATTATCCCTGGAAAGCCTTTTGTTCCAGGAGTGAAGTCAGCAGGACAGAATTGGGTTCACATCAGATGATGTAGAATTAATAAATGAAACTCTAGTGAAGTGTAAAAGGCATTTTTTTTCCATAAATGAAAATAAAACTAGTCTGTATGCCATGGCATTGGAGCTTTGTCAGTTCAAAGATATTAGAGAGACAAGCTGGGGAGAGTCATATCTTTTATTGGACCAACTTCTGTTGGTGAGAGAGGTGCTAGTTTGGCTTTTTAAGTATTTTACATTGTGTGCATGTGCTTTTTTTCCAAACTGCTGTCTAGTAGGAAAAAGATAATTGTCACTATATATGACATTTGTGAAGCCATAACAGGAATACTTAAATGTACTCAGAAAAAAGAAATAACTGGGGAGAGGTGGGAGAGAGAGAGATTTTCAAAGGTGAGTTAGGAACCCAACTTTCACTGACTGTTAATGGGAGTTGGGAGCCTGACACCTATGTGTAATTTCGAAAATCTCCCTGTAGAAATGTCCAGCATACTGAATTCAACTACATACAAACTGCAAGGCAACAGATGTAACCAATATTGCACTACATGTTAAGAACCCCAAAAGTTTGGAGAAACTAAGGTTTGGTTTGCATACAGAGACTCATCAGGGTAGATATGATCCCAATCTTACCTAAACCACACAGATTTCTTGAGCTTGTAAAATTGAGCTGGGAGTCTGAGGACAGGATTGTCTCAGGTGGTTTCTAGTACTTCTACTTCTAGGTAGGAGAGCACTACCACGATAACCACTTCACTTGGGCCTGTTTGGGGAAGAAAACTTTAGTAAAATATTCCTACTAGCGATTCAGCTGTACTGCTTTGACTATTTTTTTACCACCCTCCCCACAGCATGGACACAAATACCAGACGCCCCTAGAGCCTTGTCTATGCCAGGGCTGTAGCTGGACCCACTGGTAGACATGATCAGTGTAACTTACATACTTATACGTCTCCTACCCCCCAATTACAGTAATATCCGAGCACCTCACAATCTTTAATGTAATTATCTTCACAACACCCCTGTGAAGTAGGGAACTGCTATTACCCCTATTTTACAGCTGGGGAACTGAGAAGCTAGTGGGAATGTACTGCTGAAATTCTCTCACATAGAAAAGTCTTTGAAGTTTCAGCATTTGCACTATCTGGGCCCAGCTGCAATGTGAGAATGAAGAGAGACCACGGAAGAGTGAACATCAAGTGTATGTTTTAGAGGAAGTTACCAATGTTTGACCCGATGTTTTGAGGGTTTATTTGCTCAAAATCAGTTCATTCCTCCCTAACTGAGACAGTGATCTCTCTCTCTCTCGTCACCAAGTGTACAAGCTTTCCTGATACAAGTACCTCCACCAGTCTGGGCCAGAGCTATCCCTGATTTAACTCCACTAGATCAGTCAGGTTATACCAGGTATGGTTTTGTCCACCAAACTCTATGTAGAGCCGCAAGAGAAGAATTCTTGGGCAGCAGGAACCGATCTTGACTTATTCCTGCAATGTATGTTGTACTATAACGCTGCTATGTTATATAAAACCAATAGGGTCCTACCCCTTCATTTATAAGATTAGTGTATCTCCAGTTTAGGAAACAGTTATTGAAAAACAGAGTCAAACCACTGAAAGGGGCAAGATTAGCAGGAAATCTGTTCCCCTCCTCTACTTGCTGAAGGGAGTGCTAAGAAAAGGAAGGGAAGAACTGTTTGTGATTAAGTGAAGGAGTTAGATCCAAAAAACCTGCATTTATTCCCAGCTTTGTTAGAGAAGTGACTTGTGACACTTCAATAATAAAAATTTAATTGTGAACTCAATATTATCCTCAGTTATTTTGGATTCACAAGATAAACAGATACTTGGGTAAACTCTCATGGACCTCAAAATAAAGTTGATTAAAGATGAATGTTTTCTGATAATATGTAAAATAAAGATCACTTATGATTTATTGTACTTCACTGGCAACTCTCACTGTAGGTTTGGGTAACAGTAAGTTCTCCTGGTACTTTGTCATGCAGCCAGGTAGATTACTGCAAAGAGTCAGCTGTAATTGGAAAAATAATGAGTTAACTTGTTTGTGGGAAACAAGCTGCACTCCCAGAAGCTTATCTGAACTACTAGCTTTGAGAATAATAGATTTTTTGGTCTGTTGTCAATCCTGAGTTTATTTCAGATCACTTTAGGTTGAGTGGGATTTTTTTCCTCAACAAAATGGAAATATTTTGTTTCAATTTCCAACATTTTTTTAAGTTTTTGGTTATTTCAAAATATTCTTTTCTTTTATTAAATGTACCTCTGTTTCAAACTGGAAAATCAAAATATTTCATTTAAAAAAGGTCAAAGAAAAGGTTTGATGTTTTGGAGCTCATTGTTTTTAGTTTATTGAAACCAATGGTGACGCTAACATGAAGGTATGAAATGTTTTGATGTTGCTGAATCTACATTTTTCACTGAAAAAGAGTATTTTTCACTAAAAAGCTCTACGAAAATCTTCACCCAGCTATAATCTGAACAGAAGCACTTTAAATGAATACAAGGATCCCTTTTGAAAATACCTTCTCCTATAATCGTTTAATTTCTTAGACTATCTAAAAAGCCTGCAACAACCGATCTTGAAACTTTAGCTCAAATTCTCTCCATGATTTTGAGCAATTAGGTCCCAATCCTGAAAGCTGCTCTGCATGGGCAGATCCCCTCCCACACAGAACATCTTGCAGATTTGAAGCCTGAGATAACTGGTGTGCCTCTGAAGAGATTATCTAACAATTTAAAAGTATATATTTTCAAGTCAGTGACTAAGTTTTCAGTTTGAATGCTAAAGTCTGCATGTTGCATAGAGAATATACCATTTAGTGTAAAATGAAATACCTCAATAAAACTTGGATTTGAAAAAAGCCTGAATAAATTATCCTTTTTTAACCCAATATTCAACACATCTATGCTAAAGTAACATCCTTAACTATAGTATTAAAAGATCATTGTAAACAGGTACTTCAGTACCTAACAGGGTTGTAATGGAACTTAGTTACTATTTATGTGAATGCTTTAAGATCCATCAGAAGGATTTCTATGAATGCATTATATAAAGGCAACCATAAAGAGAAAAGTTTGCAATCATAGATTCCTTGTTGGACTACAGTGAGCAAAAGCAGGATAAGCCAGCTAGAGCAGTATGAAATACTGCACGTTAAACTTAATGAAGCATGAGACTGCAGCCCTGTTTCCCTGTTAATTACTGTATAGGCTTTTAACTACTAGGAAAAGTCTCCCGACCAAAGTGCTCTCCTGTTTTACGCTGGACAACACATGGTGGAGGTCATATTGTGAAGACGCAGGGTGGCGACAGCTAAGCTTTCAAGGATGCGTGTTCAGAAAAGTTAGCGCTGCTTGAAAATTACTCATCAGTGGCCTAAAAAGGTGTGTGTGTCCCGGTTCTCTTGGACGTTATTCTGATGCAGTGTCTCCCTAGGGCCAAGGCCTTGTCTACACTAGAAAAGGTTTGCTGACACAGCTACCTATCGGTATAGCTATAGCAGCAAACCGTCCTAGTGTACACACAGTGTATACTGACCAGTGCTTTCGTCAATATAGCTTATACTGGCTTCCCAAAGGAAATAAAGCATAGCAGCAAAAGGCTTTCCTTTGCCACAATAATTGCATCTAGACTAGGGCTTTTGCTGACAACAAAGGAGTTATAAAATCATATCCCTAAGTGACATTCTGTTGGCCAAAGTTTCCAGGGTAGACCTGGCTTCAATTCCTGCTAGAGGGGTGAGTCCTTTAGATCTTGTCTATGCTGAAGTTTTTTTTTTCTGCTCAAATTTTCTTCTGGGAAAAAGAACAGCAAACTTTAGAGGTGCAAGGCCTCCAGTATCCAGTAACTGTCTCATCTAGATCTGTATGTTCTAAAAGGGATTGACCCCTTATTTGGCTACCAAGAGAATCCAGATTTATCATCATTAATTGTGATAAAAATATTGGAAAGGATATTAAACCTTGTGCTTCTGGGCTTAAGACAATCTCTAACTATTAGAGTCCAGGATGAGACCTAAAGTATGGGGTACTGGCCTACTGTGGGATCCTTGCACTATGTTCTGGAGTAGCTGGCACTGGCCCTTGGCAGAGAGAGCATGCTGGACTAGATGGACCTCAGGTCTGATCCAGTCTGGCAATTCCAATGTTCCAGTCCCATAATGGATAACACCCTATTGGATTATGAAATAACACTTGCTAAATGGACCCATTCTCCAGTAGCGCATGAGTGATGGCTGCGATGTCTAAGAGCAGCAACATGATTTGGAGGGAACAGAGATAAAACCTGAAATGTCAGGGTTTGAGTAAGAAGGGCCTGGAGCCAGTAAGGTGGTGTAATTCTAAATTGTTCCTGGCATTCAATGCAGCAAACTGGGGGGGGAGAGGGGAAGGTCTTGCTAAGGGGGGAAGGATGGCATCTTGACTAAGCAATAGGTAGTACTCAAAAGTTGGGTTCAGTTCTTTGGTATGTCAGATTTTTTCTGTGACCATGAGCAACTCACGTAAGTTCTTGGTACCTCAGTTTCTCTTCTGTAAAATACTGCCTCTCTCCTACCCTTTGCCTGCCTTGTCTATTTAGGCTGTAAACTCTTTGCGGCAGGGACTGTCTCACTGTGTAGTTGTGCAGCACCTAGCACAATAAGATCCACTCTGCCAGAATAGAATAAAAATAATTAATAATATAATAAAATAGACACACACATATTGTACAGGGCACCCTCATTAGAAATGCCTGTTTTACATACCAATTGCCAGACTGAATCCTCGGTCCTTCTAGTCTGATGTTCTGTGTCGGACAGCAGTCAGCACCAGATTCTTCAGAGGAAAGTGTCAGACGCACTGCTGGGTTCCTCTCATCTTCCCACCACTTAAAAATATTTTAATAATGGATTGGAGCAAAACAATTGCTATATTTACACTCCAATCCATTTCCCAAAGAAGCTTTAACATAGGTACCAGCATGGCAAGGTCCAAGCTTTGACACCAATTAATATAAGATAACAGCTGTGTACTCGCTAATTTTGGAAAGTACCTGTTATCTATCCTCATAAAAGACCTGCAAATACCTTGGCTTGCTGTGCCATTAATAAGTCCTTCATAAACACTGTTGTATAACACACACAAAAAAGTGGTAAATAGAGGAAAATAAATTCACTGCAAAAAGGCATCTCAAATATGCCCTCTCTCTCTCTCTCCGTGGAACAGGGTCAACCGACATTGCAGCTGGCTTGCCAGACTAACACAGTATGCCTAACAACATGAGTGATGAATAGAGACAATCATTACCACATGATGGGGCTTTTACTACACCTGTTGTATCAAAGTCTGAGATACTTTTGAGACAGTGATAGGTTAGAATGCAAGCCCATATCTTGTGCTGTACGTGTGTCTCTTGGCTAGTCTGACAACTGCATATGGATTTTCCCCAGCTGGGGATGACATTGATTGACACCTGTATGACTTACATTCACAAACTTAGCCCATAAATTACACAAAGGATTTATCTGGAGGTTGAACTAGCCTCAAAGAACTACACAGCAGGTGGAGTGAAAGTCTAGCTGTATGCAATGTGCTGTAGTTTTTGCAATAGTGTTACTTACAATTGGTTCAATTTTTTTCATTCAAAACCTTTTCTATTTGAAGCTTTTCTTCTACCAAAACTGGTCTTTCTGCTCACAATCAATAATTTGCATGAAGTTTTGTTTCTGAAATTTTCCAATTTTTTACTAACAGCAAAAATTGCACATTTCAAAGTGTTTTGAGCTTTTGGTTGTGGGTGTGGGATTTTGTTTGATGCTTGTTTTTTCCTTTTTTCTTCCATTGATTTTTTTTTCTTGTAATCACTGAATGCAGTGGAATGAATCATGTATGGGGCATTTTTAGACCATTCTAAGTTTTTACTTTTTGTCCCTTTGTAACACTTTGGAAAAGTTACAAACTATTACAAGGAAAAATGAAACCGTCTTACTCTGCCACTTCTTAAAAGGCACACGCGTGAGTGAGAGTGAGGACAAAAACCTTCAAAATCATTAATTTTTTTCACTGACTGGCAAAAGGGTGGGAAAATATCCATTTTTTTTTTCCAAAAAAGAATTTCAAAAGAATGAAAAACTGTTCCATTTCAACCTCTGCACAAAGGAAATAACTTCAAAATGTTTCCACAAAATTTTCATATGTAGATTTGCTGTATCTAAGATGCAAACTTCACTTTTCATTTATCCTTTAGCATCCCAGTTTAAGGATGTAATTCCTCATACGTGTTCTGTCGTCTCCTCAAAAAATAACCTACCTTTGAAACCTTAATTTCCTTACACCAAAGAAAATGAAATATCTTTTGGAAGAAAGTTTTGATTCCGTAACTATTAAATTCCCTAAGAGTCACCTCTCTTTTGTTTAACCACATCTACTTGAATTTTTATACATATAGCAACAGCAAATTCAACATGATGTTTCCTTGTTTAAAAATTCCCATTACATAAGCATTTATCTCTGAACTGTAGTTTCTGAAGTGCCAAGTGTTCTGTTAAGTAAAGACAAGCATAATGCTGAAGACAATATCTTGAAAAGACCACAAAATACCTTTTCATGGTTTATTAAAAGTGGCAGACAATGCCTTGACTAAGGGAGAAAAAGCCAAGGAGCTTGCAAGGGTAATTCATGTTTCATTGCTCATAGACAAGGCTCCAAGTCAAGTCCTGATTTTTTTTTCTTTTTTAATTTAAACAAGCTTTGCATTTCACAGAATAGATAGCAACACTGATTCTGCAACTTCAGGCTAAATGTGTGAAAATGCTGAATGACAGAATCACCTAAGGGTAATAAATCTGCCAAGTGTTTTGTTAAACAGCTATTCAGTTTGAAATGCATCTCAGAGTACTAGAATAACAATAGGCTACTGTACTGTATGGTGCATTAATTATATAGCTGACAAGAAAATTACCCTTCAAATCAACATTAGTACAGTTTTGCTCTACCATTAAATATATTGTCATCCAGAGGTTTTACTGGCCTCTTTTCACAATTAAAATTTAACCAGCATAACAATCACATGTTTAAGGGTGATTGCTTTGGTGTGTCACCAGATACTGTTGCCACCTTCCTAAATTTTACTAATTTACTTAATTTACATTAAGAGTTGCTTGAATTTGTCAAGTATCTAACCCCAAACTATCTACTCTTGCAGATAGCTGATAACCTGTCTGAAAGAGAAAGCATCAGTGTTTGAAACACTCCCCCCACACAAGTGAAATGAAAAGGAATACCATGTCTCAGAGACAACACAAAGCTATTTGCACATTAGTATGGGAATTAAAACCTATGTAAATAAATGCTGCCAGGCAGTGGACAATGTGCATGGTGAAATTTCTCCTTTCATATCTTCCACGGCAGCGCTTGAAAACCCAAATATTCAAATATCCATGTGCCTGCCCAACCCAAGCATAAGCCAAGCACAAAATGTGTGTACAAAAGTCAGGGTTGTGCAAAGGTATATGTGCATACGAACACCTGACTTGCATGTTTTCAGCTGATGCTGGATGCATGCAAGAAAGCCAGGAACAAATGCACGCACGCTTTTGGAAATATGGCCTGAAATTGATTAACTGTTCTTTCTACTTGTATTGTCCATTGGCACCAATGTAAATGATGTATGTGCAGGTATGTAGAATATCAAAATTGGTCACAGCCCTGCAAGTGTGACAGGAGAATTTTGCCGTACAATATTTTGTTTAGTGTGTGAGTGTGCGTGTGTGCAAAAACAAAAAAGAAACGTAGTTCTTAATTTCAATGTGGTCAGTTTCCAAAATGCTATTCCCATCTTCCCCCCCCCCTTTGTTAAAATTCACTCCCCCCACCCCACCCCACCCCCAGAAAAAGGGACCAAATTCCTTATAGCAAGTTCCTAGAACTGATGTGGAAAAGCAGTTTTGGTATTGACACAAAATTAATGCTTGATGTGTATTAATTTGCAATATTTCTAGATAGCAAAGAAATACTCCAGAATGGCTAGCTAAATGGCAGAATTTTAATGTAGTGTCACTACTGTATATACTCAACAATCAATGTCATTGTTTTCGGACAAATGATTTGACAGGACTAATCTGATTACAAAAAAACACATTACACATACAATCAGTAAGTTGAATTACTGCTTATAGATCTCTTATAAGCTCAGCATTGTGCTTTTTATCTCTAGGTTATCAAATTAAATTTTTTATGGTTTACTGTAATAAAAGTTCTTAAAACCAAACAATTCTGAAGAATGGCACCACTGAGATTTGCCATCATGACATGTGGTTTTTAGTCTTTCGATTTACCTCAGTGGGCTTTGTACCATGCCCTAAATGCTTTGCTGTATTGTGTCTATAATGCAAAACACTGATTAAGGAAGGCTTCCTTAACTGAATCCTTGCTCAACGTATGGACTGGATTAAGGATGTATCAGAACGATTAGTATTTTATTGTTCATGGCTGAAACTATATACAAATGAATCCAAGTGAGATTACAGTATTAAAGAGGGGAGAGAATATGTCCAGATCTAATTGTCTGAGATACAATTTCAGGTCAACAGATTAATAATTAAAGATGGGCCGAAGCCAAAAGCCTGGTTCCACATGTCATTCAACCTGAAGTGTTTGAAGTCTAGACGTTGCAGCTCAGGTCCATTTTGTTTTAATTTCAGTAGCGTATTTTAATAGTTCCAGTCTTGTTTGGCTTTAGTTTGGCTTGACAGTAGCTAAGTTCCTCACTCTCTCACTAAACAGACAGAAATCCTAAGAAGGAACGGCAGGCCTCAGAAGCCACAACAACAAAGGGAAAGCAGATAAGCACTTTCTCTGCAATAAGGAAAAAACTTATTTAAAATACTGTATTAATTCTTGCTTATTGTAACTAATTACAACTATTCTCTTTATTTTTGTATCCAAAGGGGAATTGGTTTGGTTTTTTGTGCTCAAATACAATAAAATTATATTGGCTAAGTAAATAAATTAGTGGTATGTGGCTCTTTACAGTACACCGCACTGATGGTATAAAACTCTAAAATGCCAGCCAATCAGCTCTCTCTTCTATTTCGTCTTTAGGCATGAAGACTGGGGGCTTTTTCGGGTTTTTTTTGGTTGGATGGCTAAGGTCAAATCTCAGAATTCTTGCATGACATCATTACGCTTTATAAAGCGTAATTTATAAATACTTTCTGAATAAATAAATACTTTCTGAATTTTAAATATAGTTCATATTTTGCATTCATTACAATGGGCCAGGTTCATCTCAAGTTGCACATACAACTCTCATTGAAGTTGACTTCAATGGGAGCTGCAGGTGGGTTTGAAAATCTGGCCTTCTGTTGAGAAATTGTCCTCATTGCTTCAGAGGAAAAGGACTGACTGTCAGCAAGCATAGGTGAGACTTTGGAGCACACAGAAGTTAGATAAAAATGAGAAGAAGAAGTAAGTTATATAAAAATATATACATATATAATATAAAATACATAAATATATAAAGTTAAAGTTATATAAAAATGTAAGGTACTGCTGCTGGAAGGTTACTTCATTTCTTAGAATTCAGAACCCCAACGCACAACCACACAAACAACAAAGAGGGACAAAGCAGACTGCTCGGTAAAGTAGAGGCGCAATTCAACCACCTCGCACTGGCTCTCACACTTACTTCCCTGCAAAGCCCCCTAGCCAAAAGCAGGACCAGGAAGCTCCCTTACAAATTAAAGGGATAGCTTGTAATTTTAACACAGCTTTCTACACCACTCCAAGTAGCCTTTGCATCACAAAAGCCGTATTTCTGCTGAACACAACACTAAAACTTTTCTATCGATGTTTTATGACATTGGCGAAAGTGCCTTCATAACTCCAAATGTTCAGATGCAGTGTGATTAACCACACCGTGACCACATTCCTCACCTAGCCGCTACACTTGTGTGCTTGAAATTACTGCGCTTTAATTCATTACTACAGTATATAGAAGACACCCAGCATATCAACTAATGGTAGGGTAATGGCACTGGAGGATGTTAAAAGCAAACAATAGAGGTAAATAATTGTGAGTGAGCGATGGTAGAGGAGAGACCAAAGTATTTTATTTTAGCTACTCGTTAAAAATGTTAAACATCTTCCTTCCTCACTGGCTTAGGCATAAGTAAGTTGTATAGGGATTCCAAGCAAACATAGTAAAAGATCATTTTTTAAAAAAAACTTGCACTCATATAAACATTTAAAAATCATTTAGCATTTTTATAAGACAGTTCAAATAAAAATTAATGGTGAATATAATAATTCCAAGTGTGTTTTGTTTCCCATTTATATCCAACTAAGATACAGGTTTTGGTGCATTTGGTTTGATAGCTCTGTATATGTGGCAAAGTAAAAATTCAGTGCATGGGCACATAAATAAGCAGTTATTTGACAGCAAGATTTGTAGAGCTAATTAGTTCAATGAACAGGAAAGGCTCTCAAAACTAACACTCATCCAATAGTTCTTCATACAAGAGATACGTCAACCTGCCTGTGTTGAATAAATATTTTGGCTATCTCCAGATCAATGCTAACAGAGAGAACATTTGTAGTGACTCTGCCTGATTTACCTGACTGTGGCCCACAGTGATGAAAAGGTGATTCTAACGCCAAACCGGAAAAGGACTTCTGCACTAGCCAGCACCTAAGACAGAGAATGATATAATGAATCCAAAGCCCTTTGTTTCCCATGACCAAGGACTGATAGGAGACACAGTCAAAGACACACAAGTTCAGTGCAAACTGTGTAGGGTGGTTGTTTTTTTGTGTGTTTTTTGGGGTTTTTTAATCTATATCCTTAGATTTTAAGCTCTTTTGGGGTAGGGATGGTCTTTGTTCAGTGTTTGTATAACCCCTAGCACAATGGGATCCTGATCCTTGGCTGAGACTTCTCACTGCTACTGTAATACTACTGCTATTAATAATAAATAAGAAATACCCTAATGGTAGCCAGAGGAATATTCTTAACAGATCTTCACTTGGAGGGCTCAAATTGTGATACAGCGTATCATTCTGTGATTCGCCATTGTAAACAGAGGTAATGGGGGATAGGGGATCTCTGTTGTAATACACCAATGAGTATGCTGTAAGAAATTACAGAATTGCATTTCAATAGAAAATACACACCAGTAACTTCAGGCACTAAAGTGACAACAGGCTATCTTTTAACCCAGTTATCAAATTGCATTCTATTCTGATATCCGCGCAAAGTGAAATTTATAATACACATTGAAACAGTGTTTTAGTGGTTCTCAAACTGTGATCCACAGACTAGTTGTTTCTGCTGGTGGTTGGTAGAGAGCTGACTGATCACATAGTGTTTTCTTTCCTTCCATCTGCTAAATTACATTAAAAGACTGATTACAATACATTAAGGGTAAAATTTTCAAAAGTGCCTTGGGAGCCTAAGTCTCATTTTCCAAAGTGACAGGCAGTTGGAGCCAATTTATTACAGATATTTAGGCTCCGAAAGATGTGGCCCTTAGGCTACACTTCATTTTAAGTCAATGGGGCTTATGTTCCTAAGTTCCATTTACAAAAACAACTTAAGGTAACATTTTCAAAAACTTCCAAGTCGATGGAAAGTCAGTAAGACTGAAGTGGGGAGAAGCAGATCTGTGAGATTGTCTTACAGAGGCCTCCCTTCCAATTCACATTCTCCATTAAAGAGGTAACCCATGCCATAAAACAGTGAGAGAAATCTCCCCCACTCACATCCCCATAAAATGCATGATTACATAATAAATTAAAAATCCGCACAGCCCCCATTAACTTGTCAGTTATTTCTATGAGTTACATAGTGAGTGATTGCACAGCCCACAAGGAGTAGATTGAAATAAAGCCCCAAATGGGCTGTGTAAATGAAGCTGAAATTGGTTCAGGGTTCACTGAGCCCTTTCAGCTAAATTTTGAAACCCTTCAGTCTAGTTTCAATCCTATGGGGCTTTGACACAGGGAGTTTTAGTTCTGACTATACTATTTTAAGGTTTCTGTTTTCAGAGCTAGCCCTGATTTCTACACCTCAAATCTATTTAGGTTTAAATTAGGGTGGGACCGGGGATAAACGGATTGATAGGTATTTTTAAAAAATTCCCATGCAACAGAAAACAAATTCATCTAAGCACTTGGATTTACCTCCACACTGTAGCTCAAACTTGCACTGTGAACTGCCAGCCAGTTTGCAATTAAATGCTTGCAACTGTCTTTTGCGCATCCAGCATCATCCCAACAAAGGTAATGTTTGCATTCCTGCTACCATTGTCCTCAGTACCCTGTGTTGTATGTAAATGCTAGGTAAAATTAAGGTAAGCTACGAAGAAACCAACATTCCACAGCTCTGAATTAATGCTCTGATACTCAAGGACTTGCTGATTTTTAAGCACCTGCTTGACTCCCAGTGACTTCAATGGGACCTATGCATGTGCGTAAGTGCTTTGCTGAATCGAGGCCTAAAGAAGCAAATGACAATGACTGAAGGTAGCAATATATTCCAATCACAAAAAATTATTCTAGGCAAAAATTGATCATTCAGTATGTATCATCCTGTGTTTTCAAATCCAAATTTAGCACATATTGCATCCTCATCAACAATTGGATGGTTTCAATAGTTTAATTCCCTCAGTACGATCTTTATGAAACATGGTACGAAATGTGTGATTCTGAGGGACATGTCAGTTTATAACAAATTGTGCTAAACAGAGTCAGTCTCCAGCTAACAGAATGCAGGGAACAACTTACCCATCTATAGTTCAAGCTTCTTGAAGCAGGAGAGAAAACAATCCTATAAGCTAATAAAGAACAAATCCAAACGTAGCAACAATCCTTGTACAAACAGCAACTTAGTGTTGCTGAGCCAAGAACTCACCCATTCCAGGGTCAGAGGAGGAGTTGTGTTGAGAAGGGCAGGAGGAGAGACTGAACAGACTCTATTTCTTATGAGCTACCATTAAGTGGAGGGAATCAGTCCAACACATCTGACCTGAGCAATCAATCAGCCGGAGATCAGGCTATAATTGGCCTTTTGGGACATGAGCCCATCCCAGGTGTTGTCCCAGCTGGACTGTCCCTACTGATTACAATGCAACCTCAGAGGCAGGTCCAAAGAAATTTATGGCTCAGACAATTGTATTCATGGTATGGAAGTTAAAAGTATCAAGTCCCAGACAAGAAAACATTTAACTGGCTTGAAATTAGGAGTCACCTATTTTTCAGTCAATGCAGTTACTTAGCGGAAATCTGAAACCATTCCCAGAGAGAGAATGAAAATGTAATAAATAACTATACTTTTAAAAAGGAGAAAAATTAAATTATATATATAATATAAGGCATGGAGTAATACACAGACATTCTGTAAGACATTGGATTTTGATCAATTTTTACCATTTTATTCCTTTGTGAGGAACACAATGGGAACATATTTAAGTTATAGATGATTTTCATTGTATCCACCAGATATTGGTCCTACTGAAAAGTAAATCAGTATAATTACAATTTCAGGACCACGTTCCAGGCAGAGTTTTCAAGCCAGCTTCTGGAGAGACTGACAACTTGGACATAAATAAACTGACAATATATTGCCTGCGCCTTCTAAGTATATGAAAAGGACAATCTATCCTTTAGCGTCTTTATTCTCCTAAAACTAGACGTAGCAATGAACGGAATGCAAAGTAATAAGTCTCAGACGTACAACTGAATAGTTGGCCCTTGTTAAGATGTAAAGTTCGGACTGGGCCCTTGCTTGGCCAAGGCTTGCAAGAGTAACAAAGACGGTCACAGTTAATATTATTCACAACGAATAATTTCACCAGCTCTAGCTCTCTCCCACTGAATTCTTCTTGCTTCTTATGTGTTTGGTGTGTGTCAAAAGATACGCCATGGCTAGGTTCAGGGAGTTGCTATTTCCATTATAAAGCCCAATTTTCAGGGTTTAGTAAGTCTGCAGCTCCAAATCAGATCAGATTGAAACTTGACATTAAAGGACAGAGAGACAATTTGTGCTTACCAATTTATCAAAAATATAGTTTAAATCCGCTCAGCTATTGCTTAATTACAGAGGTCTAAAAACATGGGTGCATTTTTTTCAGATGTTCTTCCATCAATTTTGAACTTAAACATACTCTCAGGACCTAATTCAGCTGTGCTTTAGGTAAGTCTGGGCAACTCTCAATGAAGTTAACAGGAGAGCCTCCTGGATTTTTTTGGGGGGGAGGGGGCGTGGGGGAGGTGCAGGATACAATTTGGCCTTATGTGCTCCTAATTTATTTGCAGGAATTCTTTTAAGTGGAATGCATCCTTTGGGGCACCTTGAAGCAAACATGCAAACGCAGCTTAAAATGGCTCACCTGCTCATTCTTAGAGTACATGAAACCCAGTAGAACGAGTCACAGCATAGGCAGAAGTTAAGAGTTTGATCCTTCGTTGTAGTCAATGGCCTTTAATTTTGTGATATCCTTTTTGAGATGGGAATGACCAGATGAGGGTGTAACATTGCCGTATATAACGGTGTTAGGATATTTGCCATGTTAAACCCGAAGTTTGAGAGGCAGAATTATATTATAGTCAAAGCAAAGGAGACAATTTACTAGTATTGGCAACTGACAGTACTGCAGCTAAGCAGAAGTGCTATATATTACATACACAAATAATATGTATAAATTATACATGCACTCTACAAGTCCCTGCATATCTTTCTCCTCTATTGAACACTGAATATCCCAGTAAAGATTTCAGAGGGCCATCCCGCATGCAGGAGTCAGATTATAAATGACAAGCCAACTGTCTTGATTTATCATATCAACCACAACTGCCTTGATCTTAGCCTCACAGCCATTCTTTATTCTTGGTATGGAAACAGGAGTTACCTCTATCCTGGGGAAGAAACTGTACAACAAAGAAGTAAAACGAAACACTAGAGGGTGGGGAAAATATCATCTTTTTTCTACCAGAAACCAGCTGCATAGGCTATAAAAAAAAAGAAAGGAAAATATATTGAATTCTCTCTCTCTCACACCAACACATATCTATTGAATTCAATGGATGCCACATCACGTCCTCGACACTTAAGTCAAAGGTGTGTGAGTCTGTGAATTTTAGCAGGATTTAGGTACTTAATGCCTTTAGGCTTCTTTGAAAATCCCAGCATGAGCTAAGAGAGCACAGATGTGGCCAGATCCTCAGATGGTGAAAGTAGATGTAGCCCTATTGGTGCTATAGAGATTTACACCAGTGAAGATTTGGTCCCTGGTAGTTTTCACCTTTCACTTTAGGAGCTCAGAGCGTTTCTGCTTCAGCACAGAGACAGGTGAAGAGCAGACTCTCTTCGCCCACGAACAATCAAATTGAATTTCTTCCTCAGTCGTGACGGTGACAGCCCCAAAACCCCGAACAGTGATTCCTTTCTTTCTTTGTTAGCCCAGGCCTTCAGTGCATCCTATTTTGTGTCAATGGAGCCTTGGTGAAAGAGAAGGTAGGTAGTAACAATACAATACATGTCCAGTAATCTAAATGGCCTGATAGGATGTGCTGATAAAATGTCCAGGTGTTTCTTTTTGTCACTTGTCGCTTTATGTACACTGGATTTCAGCCAAAAGCAGCCCCATCTTTGAAAGAGTCAACAGCATAAACGTAACTGAAGGCTACTGCATTGAAACTACCGGGTATAAATCGGATGTACATGTCCAAATGTGGATGGGAAGGGGTGTGTCCAAAGCGTACACTTATGAGACATCAGCAAACCAATCAGGAAAATTACTCTGTATTTGTCAACAAGAAGACAAGCCTATTGTGCAGCGTGACCTTCCCAGTACTAGAGCTTGGACAACATGTTAGTTGAATGAAGTTTCACATGCCCCAGCGACAGAAGGAATAAATTATCTTAATATTGCCCCACAGCCCTGGTATACTGGGGAAATAGATTGGCAGAGCTATTCCACTATAATTTAGCTAAATTGGAATAATTTTCCTATACGGACACCTATTCTGAAATAAAAGTGATTTTATTCTGGAATATTTACTCCACTTTGTGAATGGAGTGGTTATTCTGGAATATAGTCAATTTTTTTTCAGAACAGAGTGTCCGTGGAGGGAGCTATTCTGATCAATTTCCCCGAGTAGCAAGTTGATCTGGAAATACTGACACTTGGTTGTACAGCTCTAGGGGATGTAATTTGAAAAACTCAAGCAATTGACGGGTGAAGCATCTCCAGAAAAAAGCAGGTGCAAATCCTCCAGTATGACATTCATGGAGACACAATTAATATTACAAAACCCATCTCTCAAGGATACCAGCACTCTTGGAACGGATGATGAGCAAGACTTAGCCTCTTCTTCCACTACACAATGAAATACAGAAGGAAATTTAAAATGACATCTTATTTCTGTATTTAGATAGTGGTACAGGGTCACTACTGAAGGTCAAGAGGAATTCTGCCTTTGACTTCAATACGAGCATGACTGGGGCCCTGAACGCTCATGCCAAGAAAAACCAGGCCACACACTTAAAAACATTTTTAAAAAAAATATTTTAAACAAATCAAATGAGAAATGTACCTTTTACTACCGACTCTGTAGGTGCATATCTGGAAGCGAACAAAGGAGCCATTGTGAGCCTGGATTTAGACATGATTGTCCACATGGTCATAAAATCATAGAATATTGGGGTTGGAAGGGACCCAAGGAGCTCATCTCAAAGCAGAACCAACCACAACTAAATCATCCCAGCCAGGGTTTTGTCAAGCCAGATCTTAAAACCTCTAAGGATGGAGATCCCCTAGGTCACCCATTCCAGGGCTTCATCACCCTCCTAGTGAAAAACTTTTTCCCACGATAATACTGGCATGGATCTCGTTATCAATTATCCATTGCTAACACAATTATGGGGCATGATTCTTCTCCTATACTCAAGAGGATCTAGAGTAATTTTGTTGAAGTCAATGCAGTTACAACAGGGAGAAAGAGAGAAAAATCAGACCCAGGGTTTTCACTACACATTTTCCACCTTCGACACTGAAATACCATTTATTTATTTATTGGCAATAGCTATGAAGGCTAACAATGATAAAGCACATCAAAATGACAAGGTGAGCTCATTTAACTGGCTAAAATATCTCAAACGTGTTATGTAATGCTCAACATTGATTTTGATTCAACTAGACCTATATCAGAATTATCTGTTCTAGCCAGCTGCCAAATAGGCAATAATGTTCAATAATGGGTCCAAATTCATTAACAGTTTTGTTTTAATAATAATTTATTTTAAATTTTAATTTTATCCACACATTAGCTTCATATTACTTATGCAAATAAAGCCTTTATGGCTATATTAGCAATAATTCATTATTTTTTCCTACTGGCTCAGTGAAGGAATTTGTAACTTTGGAGTGCATCCAGCATCTTTAGTTGAAGGTAGGGGAAGTCTACATTTAGTTAATCATTTGCACATACAAATTAAATACAGTCAGCATAAGTCTCTAATACACTTTCCACACTTAGTTTGTGACTTTAACTGCAGCCCAAATGAAAGTTAATGCATGGATGCAGCAACCTAGGAGCAATCCAGGGAAGGAACTCTCACAATTGGCACTGGAGAGAATTAATGTTCTGATTGGGCCATCCTTGTACCAAATCACTTCCCATTCTGCTCTGGCTCACCTGTCTTTGCCCATGCACCACCTCCCTGCATGCGGGAAGATGGAATGGCCCTACCGTGTCTGAGTTCCACACATGCACTCAGATTTGGTGCTAAGGGCATGCCGCAACCCCCTGCAGAGTAAGGGAGCATCAAATTTTTGTTGCCAACTGGCAAAACTAAGGATACTAAAGCCGCTGGAGGGAAAAAATTTGGGGCATCTTCAATCCACCCCATTTCCTTTGCATCTCAGAATTAACCTCACCTAAGATATTAATCAGAAATGGGATATCACAAATATAAGGCATCTGTAATGGTCAAATAACTTTCTGTTCATATATAAATCTATAGAAGTCACAAAGAGTCCAATCCTGCAAGACACCAAGTTCCCTCACACCTCCTCTATACTACCACCAGCCAGAGTCGGGCCTTAATTTCTCTGAAATACTGTTTAAGAAAATCACTTTGAGCATATTTCTTTCTTTGTGTTCTAGATAGACACATGAATTCAGAATTTATGCATGTTTACTTTATTATGTCCCTAGCCATATAAAGACTCTGGGTATCTTCCTCATCTCCTAGAGAACAAGACATTTTAATTAGCCAATTATATTAGTAAAAAGCAATCTAATTTCTAGGTCAAACAATAGTGTGGCACAGATATTAAAATCAAATTAGCAAGATGTACCACTGTTTTCCTTTAGCATGCAAAAACGACCTCCTGTGCAGATAATCAGCCTGGTTTCTCTGAGGTTAGCTATGGCAATAAAAAACACAAGTGCAACAAAATAATGAGCATGGTAACAGGTATATGAATTACTCTCTCCCATCTCTTTGCTCTCTGTTTCGTTTTATAGAAGAGTATTCACGTTTTTTTTTTAAAAATATCTTTGGCACGCTTTAGAAAAAAATATTACTCAAAAATCTGAAGGCGATGAAGGCTTCTTGTGATTAAAGCACTGCAGATTCAATTCCCAACACTGGTATTGGCCAGTGTATCTCTCATGTTTTGGGAATACTCAGAAAAATTATTAGAAATCTATTCTAATAATTCTAATCTATTGAGAAATCCTCAAAGGTTCCACTGTTAGTTAGGTACTAACTATCTTTGAGGATCTGGGCCTTAGTGCAACACGGTATGTTGGCTTTCAGTCAGAGCGATGCTCCCAGGTCACTTAAGCACTTTTGAAAATCCCACCCAGATCATCGGCTGTGTAAATTGTCATAGCTCCACACCAGCTGAGGCTCTGCTCCTTGACTTTCACTGGAAGGATTCGACCTACTGACTTTTATGAGAGTTTTGCATAAGCAATAATGGAGTGAAGTTTTCAGGATTGGGTCCGCAATTGTAATGTCTTTTGGGCAGTGACTGTGTGATGTGAGTGTTCTTCTAACTTAGCACCTCTAAATTACAGGGGTGTATGTAAGTATCGTCTGAGGTTTTTATCAGCAGAAGAAAACATCGTTTTACCACTTCTCTCTCTGATGGAAAAGTTTGACCTTTTGCTCTAAAATATAAAAACTAACTAAAGGGACAGAAGATCCCAAAGCCTTGAATCTGTTTTCATCCATCCAGGCGATTCTCTCACTAAAGTAAAGGGAAGTTTTGTCCAAGTATCAACCATTCAAAAGTGACAAGTAATTTTGTGTGCCCAGTTTGAGGCACCTGAAAGGAGCCAGATTCGTAGAAAATGCTGAACCTCCCCCCTGGTCTGAAAATCAGGCATTTTTAAGGTAGCTCAAGTTGGGAATCCAAAAATGGAGATATCCACAATAACCAGACACACTTGAATATTTAGACTTAAAACTAAAAAAGTTCTTTAAAAAATTCGCAGCAAAACTAAAAACTTACTCTCAGCTGCTTTGTGCCTACAGACGACGCTCCTCAGTGGTACTGCCTGACAGAGTGCAGCAAACAATCTATTTAAAAAAGCAGTGTGGATTTGTCTGAATAAGACATTTATCCTTCAAAGGCCAGGGCAATAGAGCACTAGGCCTCTGAAAGCTCACAGATCAATTCTGCTTAACCCTTGAACTATGAATTGTTATTACATCTTCCACAGGTTCTAAGGTGCAAAATGTCCTCTAAGCAAAATAATAACAAAGTCTGCCATACAGTAAAACAGCTGAAGTGGAAGAAATATGTTAACAACCACTGTAATGGGCTATTGCCTTCCTTCCCAAGATATACAGCCCCTATTTCTACAGTACACCATATGCTGCATTAGCTTCATCCTCAAAGTAAGTGTTTTACTCAGATGTGAAGTAATTGTTTTCCTAACAACATATGACATCGGGGAAATGCCCAGGATTGGTACTGACACATTTCTAATCTGTTCTAATGTATAAAGTGAATAATTTCTGTAAATGATGTGGTAGCTCTTAAAAGGTGCAGTCCGTCCACAGTTCTGAAACCAAATTTAATCTATATTACAAATTATTGTTCCAGGGCTAGAGGGATAAATTATGCTTCCCTGCTTATTTGGAACAGCATGTGTTGCAGTTGTATTTATTACACAGCTGAACTGAAAGTCTGAAAGCACTTAAAGTCAAGAGGAACACTGAAAGCATCCCCGCTGACGTTCTGATCTATCTGTTCTCAGCATTTTCAGTTATTTTTCTGAAATTAATGGAGTTGTAAATATTCTTTTTTCCTGAAGGAGTGTAAGATCCTTCTATAAAATTTTCAATCCAGTGCTCCCTGCTCTTACATCACACAGTATGCCACTTAGCCAACCACCTTATTGTTCACATAATAAATGAAAACAGTAGGGTTATGTGCTGAATTAAACCAAATATTCCAGCAAAGGCTGATTAAAGACCTTTATTCCATGGTCACTTACTCACAAAAACAGATGAAGAGAGAGATCCAAAGTATTTCTGAAGGTCACTGGTCTTCTAGCACATGATCTTATGGCCATATGCATCTACTTCTGCTAAATACCTATCATTAACATTGTTTTAATTGGCTGTTTCCAAAGAGGAATTAATGTTGGTCTGAACTCTAAAAACGAAAGATATTATTCACACGACAGTGTTTTTATACCCATGGAGAGCACTGAAATATACCTTAATAATTTCTTCAGTCATTTGCTAGACACTATAGATGAAAGATTCCAAGTTTACAGTTCAATGTATCTTCAAGTAATAAATATTGTTGCAGTATTTCCCATAAGTAGCTGACCTTTCCCTTTCCTTTGAACCATTTTATTTTATTTGGGAAGACGTCACTCAGTTTCCCTCAGTTCTAAAAGGTGGCCCTGGGTTTGCTGCATTTTTATTCTTCTCATCTCAGTCCCTCCTTCAAGTTACAGTGGTGGCACAGATATTAACACAGGTGTTTATAATCACTCATGCTTACACTTACTCACAGAACAGGAAGTGCTGACAGAAGCATATTAAAGAGATAATGATCATTGATTGTGCTGGACTCTATGTTTCTTGGAATGGACAATCTTTCCCACACTTTACAGGGAACTAGCATTTCTAACATCCTGATACATGCAGGTTTTGAAACCCGATGGCTTTAAAAAATGTTCTTTCAGACTCTTCACACCTATTCAAGTATAAAGATGCTGGGATAAGTTCTCTGAAGGAGCAAGTCCATTATTAACACCAGCAGGGAAGATGACCCTTTGTATGCCAGACATGTCAGCTCAGGCAAGAATGCAGTGACATTGAGTTCAACCACTGCTTGTATACAACCAGTAACAGATTAATCAGGAGAAGCACCATTAAGGTCTGAAGGAGGTCCCAACCAGCCAAAAGAATGGCATCTTACTCATGATCTGACATCTAAAGGTTGCAGGAAGTCAAAGGAAAGTGGGGTGTCCTCAGGTTTCTTTAACAGAGCATAAACTGAGGTCAAGGGAAACAAGATGCTATGGGTTCAAGCTGCAGAATCTGGATCTTGAATGCGCCAAAATTCAGCGTTTAACCCTGTGATCTGGTACTGAACCCATTTCACTATTTAGCTACAAAATGTTTTAATAAAGAATGCTAAATTACATGCAAGTCACATTAAGAACAATCAGTCCCATCTGATGGGGAATCTAATAGTTCATAAATGAGATGCAAATTCATTTTTATGGGTGCACTATAATAAGCCAATTATTTCAGAGCTCTTCAATTATGCAGTTTCAAAAAGTGGAATTGCTTTAAACATTTTTTTTTAAACAAGCAGCTTTCGGTTTTTCCCATATCTTTTGCGGGGGGGCTGAATACATCTGCATTACAATCAGCACAGAAAATACAGGCCAAGCCACAAGCATGAGAGAAACAAACATAAAAGAATAAGCCAGCTGGCAAACCACAAATGTAGCAGAAGTTTAGACAATGGGTCGTCAGTATCCCCATCAATGAGCGACACTCAGTAGCCCATCCTATGGCAAATTCCAACTAGCATGATTGGCTATGTTAGTGCTATGGAACCTTTGCAGCCTGACGGATATATTGGGGAGAAGAGTGGGGTGGGGGAAGGTGTAGAAATGGTGCTGTGCAAATAATTATGCACAGTCTAAGAGGCCCTCTGCAACTTTTGGCCTTTGAGTCTGAAACAGAGCTGATTTTCCTTTAGGAGGGGTAGGTTTATTACCACCAGTAGTCCCTCCATCTCTTTTCTCAGCCAACAGTTTTGTATAAAGCAAAATAACAACCTTTCTATATGACAAAGAAACCTAGTCTATTTGGTCACAACTATATTCTGTATTCTTATCAGACAGGCTCAGACAAGTCATCTACCCACACAAAGAGGCCTTTAGCATCCTCTTGGCTTCACAGAAATTGAGATTCATCTCAGCGAATTACATACCAATATCCTCTGTTTTAAAGTGGGCCTTGGGCTGCCTTCTCACCAACATTGGAACATTCTTACGGGAAACCTCTTGTACCCTGGTTGTTCAGAGAAAGTGAACCGGGAGACTGCTCATTTGTAAAACCAGAACTTGACCGCAAAGATTGTGCAAAGGCAAAACCACCCTGGTTTGTCCATTATTTATACAAAAGGGATAACACTGAAAACTTCCTGTCCAAATTCTTTCTGAACTGTTACACAATCAAGATCCAAACCAGCCTTTGGTTTCGTGTTGGTTTTGCAAAATCCAACCTCAGCTGGGGACATTTTGCAAAACCAATGCACAGCCTCCTTCTTTTGAGGGTTGACTCTCAGTTTAGTCTCAATGCTCCACACAAATAGTGTGTCCCTTCATTTTTATTGCTGAACATTATTAACCTGGGGGGGGGGAAGAATCCTGAACCTGAGACTAAAGGAATGAATCCCTCAGCATTTTAAGGTCTGTAGAAGTAATTTTTGCACGTACTCTTCACTGTGGTGCTTTGCCACACATAATGCTCCACTTTTAGGCCCTGGCAGATGCAGAGTTAAGGTCCGTCTGCCTACCCCCGTCATCCATAGATCTCAAAATGCTTTCCAAAGAAGGTCAATATCTTCTATAGGAAGTTTGTGGGGTTGGGCCTCTAAATCCCATAGGCCTCTTTGATACACCTAAACTTTACGCCCAGGAAACTAGACGAGATAACAAAATCAGCCTTAATGTGGATGAGATCCAAACTGAGTGTGCGGTATTATCTTCCATTTGTTCCACTCATCATTCTTATTATTTGTATTGAGATAGCATCTAGAACTCTTAGGACCTCATTGTGCTAGCTGCTGTACAAACAGAACAAAAAAAGAAGCTGCCTACCTTCACAGAACTTACAATTTAAGTGATTCCGGCCTGATCTTCGGTGTAGCCTTTAAGACTGTATTGGGTACACACATCCACAGTAACTTGAGAAAGGCCATAACGCTCCTTCATTACAAATACTTGCATTTTTCAGCTGCAACATGCAAAAGATTTGGATCAAATTAAGTGTGCAAACAAGCATAGGAGTAGGGTCAAACACACGAAAGCTGCTATGTGTTACAACCCGGCCTAGGGCCCTACTGCATGGTCCTCACTCTATTGTGAGTGAAGCCTTGGCTCGGACCCAAATGCTTCCAAGCCATCTGGGTCTGGAACAGAGTCTCACATGGTTTCCAGCTCTGGGTCTACTGGGCACAGTCCTGGGGTCAGACAGCTTGTCTGATGAAACATGGGATGCTGCAGTCCAGCCATGTTAGGTCCCCAAAACCAGGGAGACCCATGGTGCTTAGAGTTCCACCTAGGCTGTGGGCTTCTAGTTTAACCCCATCAGGGACAACATGACAGGAAGACAAGGAGCACGTTTTCAGCCAAGGAATTTTTTTTTTAAACACAGTGACTTCACTCTTGAAACCCTCAAGAGTTACAAATGTTTGAAAACAACTGAAGTCCTAAGATGTGCCTTCACCTTGTCAGATATGTCTGAGGTTTATCTGTCATTCAGGCTGGGCAAAAGCCCTCTGTCTCCTACAAGGCCTTCTTATGTGTGTCAATGGTCAGCCTTGTCTCTCACTCCCCACAGAACAGAACCCTGGTCTGAAATACAGCTGCCATCTCTGAGACGCAGTCCAATTGAGAAGCTATAGATCCCCCAGTCATACTTGTCCTTTCCCCTGCCCCAAGGGCCCTCGTGTAGAAAAAGCATTAATCCATAAAGATGGGCTGGTACTTGAATCTGTGGCCATAGATTGCTCTGCAATGGCGCTCAGTGTTAGGTTTTTGGCATCTCATTGTAGGACTTTGTGAAGCCAGGCAGCTGGCTGGAAAGCAGTACAATAGGCTGCCTTTAGGCATGACCACGCTTGTGCATTGACAGTGCCTAAAAATAGGACAAGAGACACACAGACATATCCCACTGTATCACACCATGATACATCAGCAGAAACACAAAGGCAGCAAGATGAAATTCTAACAGGGCTGCTTTAAACTGTCTACTTTTTTCAAGATGGCAAGAAAAATTGATACCCAGATCTGGCATAAATAATTATTCAGTATGAGAGATGGGCCTGAATGAAAACCCCAGAACAAATTGTCTCTGAACTTTGGAAGACCAAAACCCAGACCTGACTCTACAGTGTGGGACTGATCTTTGCTTTTATAAAGAACTGAACCCAAACACCAAACCTCAACACTGCCAAATTCTCAAGTGTTTGAAATCTGGGACAGAACTTTTGTAGCTTGAGGCCATCTCTGTTTAGCACAGAAAGATGATGAGGGGAGCTTTAGAGAAGGACATCTCATCAGAGCTGTCTTAGAGCACATTTTCTGAATCCACTGCCATTTGACCTTTCGAAACAGAGTAATTTTAATAGATTCTGGGCTCATAATACTGTAAACTGTATTGTGAATACACACATCAGTCTTGGGTATTAAGCTTAAGATTTGGTTTTTTTCCTTCCTGTTGCCACGAGGCAATGCAAGCCGTAGCTTTATTTACAAAAGGTTAAACATTCCTTTAATTGGATTGCTGGCATTTACGGGAGCAGCAGAACATCCTTCTGCACTGTCCCTTTTATTTGTGACTGGAAAAGTACAGAGAGAAATGCCAAGGGAAGATTTCATTTTAATAAAAAAGTAAAGCTTAAGATCCCTTTGGAGGCTTATGTTACATCTTAAAACTACCATGAACTAATGAATTTAATCTAAAAGGTCCCCAACCACAGGACTGGAGAGAAATTGCAACATTGGCATCGCATAACCAAGCTTACTGGTACTGGTGCGTGTGTCCATATCTTTGTCCTTACGTTTCTCTAATAAATACAAACAAATACATCAGAAGATTTTTGCCTATTTTTCCTAAATGAGAAATACAACTGCCCTACAGCATCCTAAAAACACTTCAAAGAAACATTCATGTCAGAGGCTTGGGCATAAATGGAGCAAAAAGAAAATCTCCACCCTCCATCCCATGAGTCACTGCTCTGGGGGAAAAAAAAAAAACATTCCAAAAATCAAGCTGCCTGGAAGAAAAATAACTCCCCTGTTAGTTCATATCAGGGTCAAGCTAAGGATCCAGTTCTGCACTATGCTGGCTCTTACAGTTATCACAGGCACAACCCAGGAAGAATCCTGTGGGAATGGTTAATTTAAATGTTACATCCCTTGGGGGATGGGTGGGGATGCATACAGAGGAATACAGGGTCTATAAATCACAACAAGGGACCTTATACAGGTTTAATTATTAGGACCTGTTGCCAGATGGATAAAATTAAAGGCAGCAGCTAGAAAGTGGATTGGGTTTAGCTTTCCATTGAAAAAAAGAAAGGAAAAAAAAAAAGTCTCAGTATCAAATGTAGCTTTGGTAACTGTGCAAGATATAGACCATTAATGTCAGGTTTGTGGCGATGCAGTAATTGACCATGGTGTAACTGACTAATTGTCAGTGAATATACTTTAAATGGATTTATTTTGATGTGTAGAATGTAATATTTGGAATAAATGCCGGGATCCGGAGAGGCAGGCACCCCACTGAAGATCTATACAGGTGCCGTAACGGAGCATCCTATCCTCCCAGCTTATGGAATGGCTGAGCAATGCAACAGAAAAGCCCCAGTATGCTCCAGCTTAGAAGGCAGGAGGAAGGCGATGCAGGACTGAAGGATCTGTGTAAAACCAAATCCTCTTGCTCTGCTCCAATGTTCCTTCAACTCCGCCGTCATAAAGCAGAGGGAGCCCTCACAGCAGGCCATGCACATACGGCACACACCTTCCAATTGAGCTCTTCCCCTCACACCATGGAACCGTAGCAGCACAAGAGAGACCAGAGGGATGAGGGGATGGATTTGCTCCTTTAGTATAGCTACAGTATCTGAAACCAATAGTTAAACAAGAAGAATGTTACACTGATCTTTGCCAAAGAGTTGAGGTTAAAGCACTTCAGCTAAATTTCATCCCATCTGCTTCCTGCCAGCTGCCTGCAGACACAAGGAGCAGGCTTTCCTGAGCCCATTTGTTGTATGAATCATCCTTTGTCTTTAGCTGAGGATACAACCATTTGTTGGGTAAGTGAGTTTTGGAACATCAAGGCTGCCCTGTACTTCAAATAAAGTTTTCATTAATTTGGTTCCCATTTGTAACTCTGCCACTCATAGTGCATGCGTGTATGTGTGTGCATGTAGACAGAGCTAACTAGAGTGAGGTCAGTAATTGTACATTTGAGACAGACAGATGACAAGCATCGTAGTGGAATGGGCTTCCTTTTCCCCTCTAGGTGGGTTGCAGGAGGTTTGAAAGAGGCTGAGGGTCTGGAAAGCAAACCACAAGTGTTATTTTGGGGAGAGTGATGCTGTCTGATCAACCCTAGGGAAATCAATTGTACAGTGCAATGGATATTATATGGCTTATATTTGATCATTTATTCTCATAAGAGACTAATTCTAAAAATTGTTTGGCTGGGGCTTTATGTATCAATATCCTATGGTGGAAGTTAAAATAGAACAATAGTGGCTTCCCTGGAAATGCCAGCAGACCACTAACCACAAAAGCACTATAAGGCAAAACTCAATTACAAAATAAAAGGTGACTTTCTTTTACAGGTAGATTAAACACTTTTGCCTGAGGGATTGGGGTAATTAAACAACCTCTGATCATTTTAAAATGTTCTTTCTTTATTTAGAATGAAAGTTTGACTAAAAGCAGGGTGGTAAGTGCATACCCACAAGTGCATTTTCATACATAATGTTGAATAGTGTATATGAGTTTGTTTGCAGGCTGGACAGCTTCCTGTTAAATACTGCAAACCTGTTAGGGTGGGGACCCTTGGTCACATCATTTTTCAAGCTCTCCCCATTCTTTTGTAACTATAAATTGCAATTTTCATGACAGCTCAAAGTAACCGGCAGTTTTTTCCCCACTCCCTCCCCCATGACTTTCAACTTTTCTCTTCCTTGTTATAGATGACTTTTGCCATGGGAAATATTAGGCCTTGTAAAAACATCCTTCGAAAGAAATTTTTTTGAACTTCTGATTTTAAATTCCACGCTGTATTGCATCAGATCAATGACTAACTGTTTTCTATAGAGAACAAACACATAACAAAGGTTTGTCTGCTTAGGGGGGAGGGAACACTTCCTTAATTTAATGTAATTTATGTCTCTCTTGCTGCCATAAAGGAAATGAATTTCTCCCTATGCACCTAAATGAAGCTTCATTGACTATTAATAGCCGGTGAAAGGAAAACACAACTCTAAACGTCTTCTTCATGTGATTACAGTGATCTAAAAGGGGAAATCATTTTAGTGCCATTTGAAATGACCGATTGTTTGCTAGAGATAAACCCGCCAGTAATAAATGAATCCACTGACTGCACCACAAACTTAATTGCATATTAATGCACCAAAATTGATGCAATTACTATCTTGTTTATTTTGTTCCTCTCTTCTAAGCTTCTATTTGATGAAAAAAAAACCTGGTTGTACCATCTATGTATTGCTCGCATATTATGTTGTACCTCTTCTTTAGGCAGTGTGGCGTGGTGTTTTGCTTCCCAGAGAAGGACATGGATGAGAGTGAGAACTGGCTAATAATCTTACAACGCCAGTAGTTTGGAAAAGGATTTTGAGGGCATGACAGAAGTGGCACCTGATACAAAAAGGATTTGCCACACTTGACAAAGGGCTCACAATTTGAAGGATATGTGTGGAATTCCCAGAGAAAAAATATGAATAGTCCAAAGCATATGCCTGGGATTTTAACTGCTCTTCCTCTCCTCTTGCTGGATAGATCATTTTAGGATTCAGCTTTTGGGGGGCTTGTACACAGTGTGTTTGTACAAAATAAGGTCCTGGTCTGTGACTGGAGTCCCTAAACGCATCCCCAAGACAAACAATAAATAATAGGCACCTACTGTAAAAGAACAAAGAAAAAATCCTTTTACATTAAAAATCTATGTTAATATGAATATTAACACCGCCCAATTTTACGGACACACGCACGCACGCCCTCCCCAATTCTCACAAACACACTCTTCCAAACTTACATTTTAAAATTCGACATCACTGGCTGTGCTATGCAAAACACATTCATGGTTATGCCCAAAGAAAGAGTCATCTTTCTTTCATGTGTTCAATATTTCACATTATCTGGTGAGTATATCTGCTTCGCCTTCGGAAACATGATGTACTATGCCATGTATCATCATCTAATTTATTGAGTGTAACTATGTGCTGCACACTGTACATCTCTGCCCAGGGTCAGGCTCCCATGCCAATTTTTAATCTTACACTTTCCAAGCCAGTGGCTCTGCTTGTGAGTCAGTGCTGATATGGTTTGCATGCGGAGTTATATTCACACAGCTCCCTGACCAGTCCAACGTTGGTTTACATATCCTCAGTATTGGCCTAATCAAGAGAGAATCAAGTGCACTCATTGAGAGCAAGACCCTCATGAAATGATCAATTAGCATTAGAGATGTTTCAGAGCTGGAGGCAGGTATCTGCGCTCTCCACCCAGATCCCCCCAGACACCAGGGGATGCAAAGGATTTTGCCAAACAAAAATCTGACAGGAGAAAGTTTTTCCATGCCAAAAGTACTCTTAGTTTTGTCCGATGTCAAACACCCCTGTGGCGTAGGAAGTATTGTAATCCCCATTTTACAGATGGGGAAACTGAGGCACAGGCTGATCATGTGATTTGCCCAAATTGGTTGTACGCGCAAAAACACTTTTCCATGGAGATGGGGGACAATCCGCTTCCTGATTCTGCACCAGGTCCTTTCACATAGTAGCCATTTGTAGCACCTACAACACCCCAACTCATCAGCTTGGTGTGTTTTGGCTGCTTCCAGGCAAAGAGGCTCTGAGCCACAATCCTTATGTTAAGGAAGAGGAGGAAAGGAAAAAATAACTCGGAGATATAATTTGTTCTAGATACACTAGCACAATTTGATCCACTGGTTGGACCTATGTCCTGAGGGTTCTGCAAAACTCATCCATGCTAAAACATCTCAAGCATCACTCCTCAGATCCACAAACTCAAACAAAGAGCCGTCAGTGTGATATTAGGAGAGTCACTTACTACAGCAGTTTTAAAATTGCTCCCCAGCTACTACATTTCTCAAAGAGAGTGTAGGTTTATTCTTGGCCTGGGCTTGAGCTCTGCTTCTAGGGGGAGGGGCTATTACACGCAGGTTAAATTGCGACATGTAAAAACAGTGCATTGCACCTACATATTGGCTCCAAAATCATGTTGCACATTTAGTAAAGGGAGGCTGGGAGAATCAGAAGCCACTGCATAAATTAGGCTCTGTGATGCTTATGAACGAAGGCAGTGGTCTTCCAAGAGAACAACAGTGCCCTGCAACACATTGTATTATGGTCATATGTTACGTATCAGACCTGGCTCCTCCCGCTGAAGTCCCTCAGCGTCACAGTGCACCTCCTAGAAGCAGTCGCTGTCAGGATGTGAGGTGCTCTGGCAAGGGCTAAGATTGCCATCTACAAGAAGCTCAAGACGCAAAATCACAGGCTGGGGCGGCAGGAGCGAATTGCTGAAGGCTGCCAGACCTTCCCCTTCTTCAGTGCCAGATTCTGTGCGGAGACTCACATGAGGCATAAGCCAGGACAGGTCAAAGGTGGTTTAGTGCTATGTGCGTGTCTTCCAGGTTTGGGGCTGCTTGGGACTAGCGTGACCTTCCCCCCCCCCCCCAACCCCTCAGTATAAATTAAACCAGTCCCAGCCGGTGCTTTGATTTACAGCAGCTTTCCCATAGTGCTACTTCTTGTCCTGTAGCCCAGAGCAACAAGAGCACAGAACAGCCCTTCCCACACCCAGCCATTCCCTGAGCATGTTCCTTACATCAGAGGTGATGAAGGGACGGCTGTCCATGACCACCCCGTGCTCTAGAGAAATTCTTCAGGTCTGTTCCACATCAAGTTTGGGCCTCCTATGGCACCATACGAGGACCACAGCAGAGGCCAGGATCTGGCTCTCATTATTTACTGCCAACATATCATTGCACTTTGCATTTATACCAGCATCAAGTTCTTCACCAGAGCATCCCAAAGTGATTTGTGGGCATTAAATTACATCTCACAACATCATAGTGAGGATTACACCCATTTTATAAATGGGCATTCAGAGCACAAAAAGTGGAAAGAGACTTGT
>ML675623.1:7581024-7600169 GCA_007922155.1 Mesoclemmys tuberculata | reverse complement strand
GAACTGTGATAGATAACTGTTTCAAGTGAATTCATGGGTGGAGTTATTCACACCAGCAAAAATAGCAAACACGCCAATGAAAAGAATACTGATACTTGGAGGATTGAGTATTTTTTTAAAACCCATTCAAATTGTTAAGGTGCAGGGTGGCTGAATGGGCTTTAAGTATGAAGAATAGAGCGGGTGTATACATGATTTTTCTATTTGCTGGCAATTCCAGACACCACAAATAAATAAATGGTTTGGGTCAAATCAAATTTAGAGAGACAACTAAAACTTCCATCACCGTCACCTTCTTTTCTTCCTCACCCTCCCCTCTGCGCAGGCTGTGAATGGCACCCAAGTTTTGAAATATTGTTGTCTGGCTGAAACTATTCAGCAAATACACGTCAAATGTGCAAATAGCTTTCAGTCAATCGAAACGGCATTTTTTAGTAAATAATTTATTTGAACAACTCTACTGAAGACCATCAAGTGTGAGCTAGTGACTAGAACACTGCACTGTGTGTCAAGACCCCGGCTTCTCTTTCCAGTTCTACCTCTGACTTAGCGTGTGATCTTATTTAGGTCTTTATTAATTCATTCAAGTTTCTTCTATTAATACACAATTCAAAGCCCATCCCAATCCCTAGTTGCCCTTGATATACTCTTAAAACATATTTTGTGGGATGCACAAACTCAGACAATTACCCCGCAACCACACCACCCTGGCAGCAGCATAACCATAGCAAAAATGCCATAAATACTCAACAAAATCATCCTGAGCTGCTCTCCTACAACTTCTCAGCCTTGCTCATCTCCCAACTACTTTGAGCAAGTCATTTAACCACGCTGTTCTCCACCTGGAAAGCAAACGACACGGCTCGTCCTTATGTACTCCCAGAGTACCATGAGACTTCACTTACTCTAAGTATTTGCAAAGTACAGAGATGCATGAGCTATTATGGGCTCCATTCTGCTAGCCACTCAACATGCTCTGCTGGGTCCAGCAACGCCCTTAATCATGTGGGAATGCTTGAAATTCCCTTTCTCCATGATTGGTGTGTGTATAATAGCAAACATAGCTGGACCAGTTTTACAATAAAAGGTAGTGTTTGATACACATGTCTAATACATTATGACTCGAGGACATAAGGGGAATGGTTTTACTTTGCTCTCAGCGACAGCCTTTTTTATGCTTGGCCCCAGATGGCACCTGTAACACTAGAGCTGATGAAAACAAACTTGGAGTCAAGCAACACAGCCCCAAAAATATTTGAAAGATAAGAATTCACAGATGGTGTCATAAAACCAAAAAGAAACCTCCTCACGCTGATTATTTAAGACGAAGTTGGAAGTCAATTAATACCTCTTACCAATATCTGACAAATTTACATACAAAACAAATGCTACAAAACCCCCACTGTATATTCCATGCCCATAAATCAACCCAGCCAGATTAACATACTTTGCATCTTTACAGTGTGCTACTGCCCCCCTGTGTAATAAACCTTTCTAACAGTGATCCTAGCACTGAAAAATCTGATGCTGCTTTTCTTTACTGCAGAGCCAATGGCTATCAGAGCAAAAAATGAAAAATCAGATGAATATTTTAATATATTTTTTCATCCCCAGGACAGTATTGCCCCTTCCCATTCACTCCATAGCTACAATAGGTTCACCTCTAAGTCTCAGACACACAAGTGCAATATATTATTGTGTAGGACAGAAAGCAACAGATCAGAGGACTTTTGGGGACAGATTTTTCAGCATCGTTCAACTCCTATTTAGACACCACAATTATCAGCTTTTGAAAATCAGTACTTAGTATGTTGAACAAGAAAACTTTTTTGAAAATCTGTCCACAAATATCACATGAGGTGACTAAATGGAAATTGATCTCTTCAGAAAATATGGCTTCCAAATGTTGGTTCTGAGAACCTGAAAATCTGGTGCTGGTCGACTACAGATGCACAAGAAGAAACAGTGCATAAAGCTTTATTAGCCTGATTTCTATGGGCGATGGGTACAATCAACTCCCATTAATTTCAATGTGTCTAGCACCTCAGAAAATTTGGCTATGAATGAGTTTTTATTTTCATTTCAGACCATCTACTGGATAATATAATCAATAAAGTTTGCTCCTGGTACCAGCCCTTCTGAACACATATCTCCCATCCACATTAAATAAGTGACCACAGCTGCTAATGATACGCTTATCTCTGCCTTAATTCCACTACAAATGCCAAACTCTGTTCAACCGGTCAATCACCATGATTAGCACAAGGTTGTCATTTATCTGTAGAATAAAATCATGTACGGAGATGGCTTTTGCCCATTGCCATAGTTGAGCACTCATTCACCCCAACGCCACCAAGTTCCAGCTCATGCCGATGTTCAAGGTGTAACCCCATTTCTCAACACTTTGTGACATTGTTGGGTAGAAAACCGTCATCTGGGCTGACACACCAGGAATTCAACTGGCGATTTCCAGAGCTAAAAGCATGACCTGTTTCAGCCAGACCTAAAGAGCCAAGGCTTTCCAAATTTTCATATTCTCTACAGATCAGGTACAGAGGAGGATCTGTAATAGACATTCACCAAGTACTGATGCAGCTACCTGAGGGACAGCTGGTCATGTCAGTGGACATGCTGTAAGAGCAATGCCTAAAGAAAAATAGAGCTCGAATCATATCAACTATTCACTTTTTTATTTCCTCCCAAAAGATGTCACCACCAGACAGGTCCCACCAAATGTGAATGAACCTCTCCATCTGACCACTGACTCACCAGCACATCACAGAATAAGCCCTATTCAATTTATGATAGAAGCAGTAGGATTTATAGATGACTAGTCTCTTTGCAAATTGATAAATCCTGTGCATCTTCACAACTAGGATTCAGTTTCTCTGAGTGACAGCTGCATCAAGCTGATGAACTGTAAGTGGGGACTATTTTACTTCAAATAAGGCTCAAATTAGGCTTTTTTTGGTTTTTACCCTCAGTCGATACACCGTCCTTGCAATTAAGTTCCCTGATAAGATTGCTCCTGCCAAAGGAGCATAGCATAAAAATTACTTTATTAGTAAATCACATCTCAGATGAATTTGTTCAGATGTTCTGAATGCTGCATTCTTGTTGAGTGATTGGGAAGTAGAGCTCCCACACTTACTAGGACAGCAGGCATGGCACTGACAAATGTGGTGAAATTAGGACTATCAGGCATGATGTTGAGAGGCCTATCTAGCATGGGGTAGGAGGCAATTTAGGAAGCAATTGAGTAACATCATTAAAAGTAATGAGATTAGGACTTAAAACTGGGGGGAGGATTCCAGTTAAAAAAAAGGAAAAAGTTAGGCTGATCATTAGGAATATTCCTGACAATGAGAGTTTTTATTTTATGGAATAATCTCCCAAGGGAGATTCTGTCACTATTCCTCTTTCCGCTCATACCCCTTGTCTAGTTACACTGTATACTGGTTTGGGGATGGACTGTCTCTTACGATGTGTTTATACTACACTTAGAGTCCCCAATGGAGATCACAGCCCCATTGTGCTATGTGCCACACAATTGTGCACATTAAAATAACCATTATAATTGTAACAACAAAATACTAAAAGGAAGGAGAGAGACCCTACTGCTTGGCTCATTTAAAAATGTACCAGAGAAATGCTAGGAACAAAGATTGTTTTACAAATTCTGAAAACTCACATTTGGATTGGCTAATACTTTGAGAGGTCTCCCTGGCACCTCCACGTCCTTGGGGTTGCTGTGTCTAGTAATACAACCACTCACAATCCCTGGATGAAAATGCTTTACCTTTTTCAAATACAGAAGCTCAAATCCTGGTCCCACTAAAATCAATAGCTAACGCAGTGGTCCTCACTCTTTTCCAGATGGTGACTCCATGGTGACAACAGAAAAATACATCAGGACCCCCCTTTTCCCACCTACCCACAAATATTGGAGAGTATTTGCAACCTCGGGGCCTCTTGTGACTCCCAAGCTAAGGACTGTGGGCTGGTAACTTTCCAAGGAGTTCAGAGACCAGCCTAGCTTAGGTGAGAAGCTAGCAAAAATGCTTTGTCCAGCAGCTCTCAATACAACTCTGCAGACAGTCCCAAAATTAATTATACTGGTAGGGGCACTGTGTCAGAGATCGCAACAATGTTTCACAGTTGGTTGTTTTACTAATGGCCCTCCTAGCCAATAGGAATATAGCAACTGTGTAGCAATCCAATTTAGCTCACATCCTCTCAACAAATTAACTCATGGGATGCAGCATTAAACTCAGTAGGCAAAGCATACATCTAGCAAGTGTCAAAACAGACAAGAGGAGACCAACACCTGACAAAGAGAAAGAGCAATGTATCATCATCCATCCGATTGCTGGACATTCCGCTCATCACTGCCATCCTCCAGACAGATTTACAATGGCACATACAACTGATGTACAATTACCCACAGACATTTTTTTAAAAAATTAAAACAGACGTTTAAAAATATGCATGCAAAGTCTTTTAAAAAAAAAAGATTCTACATTAACAAATTTTAAGTATGAAACAGGCATTTGCCAGGTTTTCAAAGCCTACCTTCCTTGTTGTTTACCACAGGCTGTCTATCTGTTTTAACAACCTCCAGTGAGATTTCACACACCTCATTATGCAAAAGCACTACTTATGCATTCACTCCAGCACTTGTCTAACTAATCTGCACTCATAACACCTTCCACAGAAGATGCAGCATCCTTCTTCAGAGGCTGCAGATCAAAAACAATAGTAGATGGTGTCATAGCAAGACAAAACATAGCCTCCTGTGTATTGCTATTGGGATACAGGCCTGATCTGAGACTGCTCGGAGCTTATACAATAAAATAAAAACACACCATCCTATTGCAAGAGATTTTGCACTGTGTGTAAGATTAAAAGCTAGTACTGTAAAGTGTGTGTCTGTGTGGTTTAGACTGACTATTCTTGGTCAAAAGGCTTTTTAACCTTTGGTCATATAGGGCTTAATTCTGCCAAGGCGCTGAGCGCTCCCAGTTTGTGTGGATTAAAGGCACTCAGTATGCCACTTACACAACATTTCATTCACCAGCTTTCCATTTGTAACGAGTGCTCTGACAGAGCGTTCAACTGCTGTTTACTGCCTCCTTTCACCTCCCACTACTCCCTCCCTCCAGATTTGTTCACATAATGGGCGGATCATTGACAACAATGGATCTTCAGGACTGCTAAGGTCTGTCGTGTGAAGGCCTGCTTGGGGACCCTTTAAACATACATCCTTGACATAATCCCTCATGTTAAGAGCTTGCTGGGGAGGCTTTAATTCACAGATTATTAACATGATGACTATAATATCTGGAGCCATTATGGTCTATCATGTGAGGCTAGCTCCTGAACATCCTCACTAACTATGCAGAATTTTTTTTTTTTAAATGCCTGTTGACGTATTTGATCAAGTGTATTTAGAGGTTTCCAGGAATGGCTGAGAATTCTTTTTAACTATTCCCCCCTGCAAAAACCCACAAATAATCCACATTGTCTGGAAAATATTGAAGCCCTCTCGGCACTTCTGTTTAAAACAAAAAAAACAAAAAAAATATTCTGCCTGATTTTAAACTAAATTTCATTTAAGAACAGGGAAATTTCTCCTGAACTAAGGTTTGCAATCCAATTTAGTGCAAGGAAAGACTAAATTTTTATGGCTGAGTAATAAAGTGCGGGGGGGGACACCTTGTCTTTACATAGCATTATTCATCCACAGATCTCCTTTACAAAGTGCTTTGAGATCAGCATCAGAAACTTTCCGCCTTCATCCAGCATTTTTCCCCCCGGTGACCAATGCAGATTCAGCAATACTGAAATGATTTGCAAATTCGTGTTAGCTTTGCTGAATTACCTGGGTAAAAAAATATTTAAAAAATTTGTTCATTTTAATATTATACCATTGTAAAAGATCCATTCATCCTATTCATACATCCTTGTAAAGCATTTTTAACCCTTCTTCTTCCATTCACCCACCTTATTTTCTCTTTTTTTTTTTAAAAAAAAAGACCCCTCCCCAGTTACTGTGTCTGATGGCTAACAAGCATGGCAATGCATGCAATGTAACAAGGGAGTTTCGCAACTCCTGGAAAGAGCAATTTCATGGACAAGTTTAATATGTCCTTGTTGTTTCCATTTACAGTCCCCTTCAAATAATCATATAACATGACTTGTTTCATCAAGTCCTCAAAGTCCCAGAGCAGCTGATCTCAGCACAGGCAGCTTGTGTTTTAGTACTGATAGTAGCTCTTTCAGTCTTGGCTAAGATAACGCTTTGAGTGGTCATGCAATTTTATACTGAATTATCTCGTCTCAAGAGCAAATGCTGATAATGTTAATATCTCGAGAGACATGAACACAGCATCAGCATTTGCATCTCTCGGTGCTTCGGTTTCCCATATGTAAAATTCAGATAATACTTACCTATTTTTGTAAAGCACTTTAGTCTTCTATAACACCTTTTACTAAAAGACTTCATGTTTTATAGTGATTTCTAGATCCTGTATATACAATACAAATTTTCTTGATAAACGTTAAGTAGATACCATAATGAAGACACATAATGCAGTGTCTAATTTCTTCTCCTTCCCCCTTGTATTTACCTTTCCATTCCTCTTTCCTCACTCAGTTTCTCCAAAGGCTCCTGGGTACTTGTGTCCACAATACAGGTGCAACTGCATAAATAAGCAAACCATTCTCAAATTTTCAATCTGTAACAACACAGAGAGGCAAGTGATCGTATGTAAATGTCAATGTATTAAGAGGCCCCATCTCACATAAGTGGGGGTACTGTGCTAAAAAGCATATTTAAACACTGAAGATATGAAGAGCTCACTCCAAAGGAGCCCTGTGCTCATAGACTCTACAGCCAAAAGGGACCATTCATGACCATCTAGTCTGATCTCCTGCACATTGCAAGCCACCAGACCTCACCCACCCACTCCTGCAGTGGATCGGAAACCTTTGGTTGAGTTACTGAAATCCTCAAATCTCGATATAAAGACTTCAGCTACAAACTGGACCCGACTGGCATTCAGCAAGGTCAATGCCCCTGTTGCCAGAACCATTCAGCCAGCACTGCAGTTGAATGACAGTGTGAACAGCACTAAAATGATTCAGACAAAAAATCTTTTCTACTGTTGCCCTGGCATGCACCACTGGCCTTTCAGAATCTCTTCGAATCTGCAGGTTCTGGGAGCAGGGCCAGGAACGATTGGTTAGCCACCCAGGGGGGCATTGCAACTGAAACCATTTAGAATAGCGCTAACATGGCCATGGTGCAAAACTGTGAGTCACAGAGGGATGCGCTGAAATGTTCGTGCTTCAACTGATGTGGTCCCAGCACTTCATTTAGGAACAGTTCAATTCTCAAGGGTAGGTCTGGCCTAGGGGTCCATAACTGAAAATCTGGATCCTTCTCACATCATCAGACAGCGCTTATAGCGCAGACAAGGGTTTGCCCTCAGCCCTATCATGCTGTTTCAGTATTTCTATCACTTCACTTTTTTTTTTTTTTAAACACAATAGGTTGTTGCCCTATCATGCAGGCTCCAACCTAGAGAACCAGTGGATTGGCTTTTGTCCCTATCCTTTGATCTGTCTGGGTTGCGTGAGTCTACATTGACCAGAATAGCTCTTGGGGTCGTTGGAACAAGCCTTGCCAATGTCAAGCTGCCCTTCCCGGGGAAGGGGCATTGAGAGTCTGAAACAATAGGTATGCCTACAGCACTTGGAGGAATGACTGCAGCAGGCATAGACATACTCGAGCCAACTTTGAGCTAGCTAGCTTGAACAATAGCAGTGAACTCACAACATCAAGGGCTGGACAACTCCACCCATGACCCTGGGTATTTATTCAAGTGGCTAGCCTGTGTGGCCATGGCTTCCCTGCTTTTGTCACTGGAGCTGGCTAGATCAAAGCTAGCCCCGGTGTGCCTCCATGTGCTACTGTCATATTTCTAATGGCAGCGTAGATATACCCCATGTCAGCAATCTTCTTGAACACCCTTTTCCAGTCCCACTCAGAATGTAGTCTAGAAAACTGTTTTCAAGAACTGTTCTAGCACTTCTGTTTTGCCCACACTGGCTATTTAAAACACAATAGAAGCCAGGCTACCAGACAACTTATTTATTTAAAGAGAGTTTTCAAATATGCAGTACTGGGAGCCTAAAATCACTATTCATTGAGAAGTTAAAATTTTGTGTAATTCAACACCACTAAAGCTTAGCCTTATTTGAGTTTAACTTGCTACAACAATTCCACTTCTGGGCTGAGAACAAGTGTAAGAAATTTCAGCCCAAAGGAAATAAATGCCTCTTGCTAGCATATGAGTATTGGTTCAGTAGTGCCTAATCCCTCTTATTTAGATGTGCATTTAGTATTGGGCAAGTTTGCAGAGACATATCAATCCGTCATTCAGTACCAATTCCTTCAGCTGCTGCTGTCACGCTAGAACGAGACGTTGTCAAGCATGCAGCCCTACATCACTCGATCTTGCTGCATCCACTCCCCCCAGGCACCACGTTTTTATTATCTGTTTAGGGCCAGATTCTACCACCCTCATGTTGAGTGCCAGCTTACTTCCACTTCAGTCAATGGTATTAGTCACGGTTCATAGAATAAGCTGCTACTCCGCAGGAATAAGGCTGGCAGAATCTTCCCCTTAGACTATAAGATCTTCTGGGCAGCAAGCATTGTCCTCTGATTAGTCTGTAAAAACACATACACTCTACTGTGCTATAACAATAGCAAGTGCTTCTTCATAGTTTTCATGCAAGACTTGCGTCAACTTCTAAACCACAAACCTTCTTTCCCCATTTTTCCTCCTTCTTCCTCTAAAACACTCTTCATTTTGGTTCCATATTAAAATAAAAAAATAGAAGGTCAGACCTAGATCTCTGAAAATGGAAATAAATCTCTCTCCTTAGGTTTCTAATGGAGCTTGAAATTAACATCATGGCTTTTTTATTTCATTTTCATCTCTCAAGATTCTCAGCTCTTTGGCACAAGGACCCATTCTCTCCTGTACTACATTCTGTGCATCTCATCATCATTGCTCAATAAATAAACAAACAAACAAACAAACAAACTGCTAGGTCTTTGCTGCTTCAAGTGGAAACACGAGATAATTTACAAAATAAGCCACAACATCTTGGAGACAACACGTTGGATTTATTTAATAAGTTTGCACAAATGGAAATTTATTCCTCCATACATTCTAAATCTTTTCAAATAGGGAAATGTTTAAGCCTAAACTATTTAAAACGTCTATTAAACAATCAAGTAGGGAATGGTGAAGCTATAGCTATAAGAAGTGCATCCTATACAAACCCTGAGCACCAGAGAGTGAGTGGTTTAGGGTTATGTATCTACTCTATAGTTAAATCTTGCTATGATTGCTGGGCAGAAACTAGACAAAATATTTTGGCTATTTATCTAATCTTCAGTACCTATATGGCTCCCATTACTATAACATCTCAGAGCCTCACCATCTTTAAACTATTTGCTCTCAGGGCACTGCATAGGGAAGTTCTATCATTCCCATTTTAGGAATATGTAACTAGGGCACAGAGAGGCTAAGAGACTTGCCAAGTTCACACAAGAAGTCTGTGGCATAGCAGGGAATTGAATTTAGGGGTCTCTAGTGCCAGGCTAGTCTAGTACCATTGTATTATGTTGGGGATGGGTCCAAACCCAAACTCCAGGTCTGGATCTAAAATTCATACCTCTGTGATGGGCAGAACCAAAAATCCCATACTCAAATATTCCTCAATTTTGTGAGTTCATAATTTCTGTACATATTCAAACTTCCACAAAGTTTAGGATTTTTGTGTTAGCCCACTTGAGATAGAGAGGTTAGAGTTGCAAACTCTATTCTGAATTTTGGTTTTGGAATTTTGCTTCCAATGGAGACTGGCATTCTTAATTAACTAATTGGGAAACAAAAAATTCAGAATTCTTTCATTTATATAAGGTCAGAATGTTTTCTTTCAATTTTATCATTTTGAAATTTATATATTACATAAGCTTAAATGATAAAATTAAAAGCATTTATAACAGACTTATACATGTACATACATACATATAAGACAAAGCATGTATAAAAGACAAAGCATTGTGACCTTATCAAAATTAAGCATTTGATAATTTCCCATGGAAAATTTTGACACAATCAATACATTCTCACGAAACATTTTATTTTCTTAAATTGGCATTTTCCAATGAATAACGGTTCCATCAGAAAGTTTTCAACTAGGTCCAATCTTTGTATCATTCACATTTTAAGTCAATAATTTAGCAACCTGTGGAATGGTGGTTGCATAAATTAAATTCACTTTCCTAACAAGAGCATTAACAATATGGAACTAGACAGGTGTTCCCTTTACATGTTGAAAATTGTGTATGTGTCCGAGATATAAAACTAGAGAGTCTTATAGCATGGCAACTTGCTTTCATTAATGAGATGTTCTCTCTGAATTTTTTTACATTAGGGATGGAACCAAACCAAAACCCCACATCTGGATGGGAACTTCAACATGTAAACGGAACACCTACCTGACAGAATCAAACCTTGAAGAGAATCCTGGCCCTCACCGAAATCAATGGCAAAATTTCCAAACAAGGGCAGAATTTCACTCCTTTGTTCCTGAACATTGATAGTGTAGACATGAGACCATACTTTCACGAAGTGCAGAGTATTTGTTTTTTCCCCTCATTCTGAGATGGTTCACGCAAAATCTGATATATTATTTCTGTTTATTTATAGTATCATAGTACTTAGGAGCTCTACTTATGGACCAGGACCCCTCTGTGCTAAGTGCTGTACCAACAGAATGAAAAGATGGTCCCTGCTCCAAAGAACTGACAATCTAAGTAGTAGATCTGGGATTTTGATTAGAAAGTAAAAACTGCCGTATTGGGTCAGACCAATCATCAATCTAGCCCCATATCTTGTCTTCCAACAGTTGCCAATGACAGGTGCTACAGAGGGAATGAACAGAACAGGCAATCAATCAACCAAGTCATCCATTCCCAGTTTCTGGCAAACAGAGGCTAGGGACACAAAGCTTCAGTATGTAACTTGCTTTCTTTTAAAACAGTGACCACTGCAGCATTGGCCATAGCTTAGAGGGCCAAACTTCAAATTATTTCCTTTCATGTCATGTTCCATGAAGTTTGATCTCCTAATCCTCACCCTTAAGACTTATTTGTCAATCAACAGCCACATCTCTCTCTATTCATTTCATCTTTCACTTCTCCTTCCTAACCATTCCTCACCCTTAGTGTCACGATTTCTTTCATATCATCCCGGGCATTTGGAAAAAAAGAGTCCCTTTTCCCATACACCAAGTGCCTTTCTCCCTCCTTCCACCAGACCCACATTTCTAATTAAGCTTTCCTATGCTGATCCAACCCACAGTGACTCAATGCCATCTCAGAACCTTACCACTGTCTCATAGTTCGCGTTTATCTGCAAAATACAGAAGAAGAGAGGTGAGATTTTGTAAAGCATGTAAGTGACTTAAGGAACACACATCCCTTTGACTTTCAATATATCTTGGGCTCTTAAGTCACCTGGATGCTTTTGAAAACCTCACCTGAGGTCTCTGCCCCAAAAGCTCATAATCAAATCCAAAGTATCATGTACACTTACAGTGATACAATATAAACAGATACTAAATAAAATCAGCAGTCAACACTACTCCCATCCCCCCCACAAAAAAAACCCCAAGTCCAAAATCAAGGGAAGCATTTGCCAATTTTTGTAGCAAAGTATGCTCAACAAACTCTAAAAACTCCATATTCATCAATATGCATACGTTTGTTAGTTCTTAGAGCAAGGACATCAGCGCTGCTAAGAAATATTTGTGATTTACAGGAAAATTCTGGGTGTACGAGGCAAAAGCTTCATCACAAGTTTGATGTGGTCTTTTGAATGCCAACAGCCACTCTGATTTTCTAGCTCATAGCTTCTTCAGAGCTCTGCCAGTGTCAGAAATCTGGCAACAAAGCAGAAGCCTGTGATGTGTTCATTTTTTGAAATCTTGATATCATTGGAACTTGTTAATCAGACAGATGTGTTTGTGGATTAATATTTTCACCCAATTTAGTTCCAGAAATGAGAGTCTGAAACTGCCAACTTTCATAACATGCTTTAAGCTGTAGTTTAAAATTTGACTTCACAGGAAAGCTAAAGTGAATTTAATTGACTCCCTCAGACCTGATCTCTCATAACTAGCAGCTACAACATCCATGTTTGGTAAGGAGAAGTTATTCTCAATTTATCTTAATTTTTAGAAAACACATTTCTGTAATTCTAGTATTCAGCTGCAGTGTTTTTTAAATTGGATGACTTTTATCTTTCACATTCACTCTAGCTCTAATTGTATTCGGTCACCCCGGATTTTCAGCCAGAGTAAATAAGTCCCATTTAGTGTATTTCCATCAAAGCCAACAGTATTAATCCAGAAAGGTAGGAATATGGCCCACAATGCTTGACATTGGTCCTGGGGTCTAGTGGCCATCCAAACATAGTGTTGTTCAAATCTGATTGTGGGTCCCATGGGTCTGAGCAAAGATTTAGGATGCTCTGGTCACAGTGAGCTGAGCACTGGAAGATGAAGAGGTTCTTGCTGATATCCAGAGACTCATCCTGACCATTTTAAGGCTTCAACTAAAGACACATTCAATCGTAAAGTGAGCCGCATCCATTTTGAAGAAGTTGTCTACCATCCAATTGCACTGTTTAGAAAAGTAATAATTAGCTTTAGACTTTGGTGGCATCGTGTTCATATAGACAGACCAACTACACAGCTAAGTAAGGGGAGAGAACCAAACCAAAGGCCTTTATAGGTCTTGCTGCCAAATGGCATTGTGCCAGCTTTGCATTATAGCAACCTTGTTTGCAAAAGGTGATTCCCCATGAAGTACACCAGCAGAAAGGGGAATAAAAAGAACCCACTAGCAATGACAAAATGATACAGAACTGCTAGAGCCAGGATGTGTGAGGATGAGGTTGGGGAAGTGAAGGGAGAGAGATGGAGGCAGAGGTTGGAAAAGAACTGCTAATGCATTCTGTGACACCTGAAATACATTTCACATAAAAACAATATTTTCTGGATTTCCTCTTCCCTTTTTGTTGTTCAAGGGGGGCCAAATTATTATTATTAAATTATTATTCAAGGGGGGCCAAATCCTCCAGTCAATATAGCTGTATTGATTCATGGAAGATGAGGTTCTTTGGCCCAGTTGCATTGTTTCCTGAAAGTAAATTTAAGCCTACTAAATCAAGGGGGCAAATCTACTCACAGTGCCCAGTCCAAGTGTCTCAAATGGTCAGGAGTGACATCCACAGGGACAAGAGGTGGTTTCCTACCTAACCCAGGTCAAAGTCGCTGAGCCAGTCCAATAGCTAAAGTAGCCCTTCCAACCACATTGTCTGTGTCTTGAACCATTACAGTTTCATCATGTGTCCACACTAGTGTCGTTATAAAACTTCAGCACCCTAAAACCTCTCTCTCAGTCCTCAGCATCAATGGATTCTGGAAGACCTTAAAATGCCATCACAGTTGGAGAAAGGACTAAGTTGGTGCAGGCAAAATGGTTATGATTAAAAGAATGTTTCTAATTATAAATTTAAATGAAATACGTATCTCTGCTGATATACATTTGAGATACATTTTTCTCCCCACAGAATTATATGGCATGGCCATTAGTCTCCATCAAGGGCAAAAACATTTTCAGGTGGGGGAGGAAAATCCTATTTTTGCACTGAGCCAATTGTGTAAATTCTTTTCCCACTAGGGAGTCTCAGTCTGTGATCAGAGAAGTTAGGGCAAAATAAGAAGCTAGAGCTGATGAACTGACGTGAAAAGAGATTCTCATTACCTACAAATTATATTGGTCATCACGATAAAGAACAAGGAAATTAAAAACAGAACATAGATGATTCAAGCAGCATGTGCAGCTTTTTTAATTATCTCCCTGAATATAGAAAATAATTTCATTTAAACCAGTTACCTATTGTTCAATTTAAGAAACTGTTGCAATCATTTAAAAAGTCAATTATCTGTTCTCAAAATACCAGTCAAGGGAGAAAACTATCCAGTGCTAAGGTATCATTATGCTAGGGAGTCAAAATATCAGTTTTAGTCCTTTTCAATTTAAACATCTTGTTATATTTGATTTTTGCTCAGATGGTATCCTTTTAGTGGATATGTACTGAACATAACATGAAGTAAGTTCACATCAAGTTTTGATTACTGTTATAAAAGTACCAGTCTAACCTTTTCTGTGCTTGTGCAATTACTGTCTCTCTGAATTCCAATTATCTTTCCTTTATTAACAATCATTTTTAAATAAAGTTACCATAGCAATTCTATCCTATCTTGATGTGGCTTTTGTTTAGGTTACTGGAAGACAGTCATAACATAATTTTCATCAGAAACTCTTTAAAACATACTTCATTTCAGGACCGAGACATAAGATGGCCATCACATTTTTAAAAATAATTTTGTCATAACATTCATTTTAATATTTGACCCAGAGCTTTAGAAAAATTGGAAGAAGCATTGCCCATTTGTCCAATGTGTCTCACTTCTATTTCAGAATTAATTCAACTTCTTCTGAGCTTTTCTAGTCTTCATATTCGTAGACACTTTAGTAAAGGGAGCATATGTACCCTGTTTAGTATTAACAGTTCCCTAAAGCTCATTTATAGGACAGTGCCCTGCAGTTGTGTGCCTTAGAATATATGCCTGTGTGTGCAGCACTTCAGCCATGTCACCTCATGGCTTCAGTGTAGAATTAGCACAGATAAAATTGATAGGTCACTAAGACCATGGTCCAAAGATCACTGAAATCAAACTCTTTCCATTGGCTTCAGTGGGTTTTGGCTGAAGCCCTAAGAACTCCGCAGGTGAAGATTTCAAATGGAAATCAAAACAGAAAAGCAAACTCCATCTCTAATCCCTAGATTCACCTAGATTTCTTCAGGAGGGACACAGAGTGCATAATATATTAAGATGCCCTTGGACATCCTTGCTTACATTTAGCTATTTACCTATCCAGATTACATTTTACATGCTATATGTAACTGAAATTCATATTAACACACGAACAGCCACACTGGGTCAGCCCAATGGTCCATCTAGCCCAGTATCCTCTCTTCCAATTGTGACCAGTGCCAGATGCTTCAAATGGAATGAACAGAGCAAGGCAATTATTGAATGATCCATCCCCCATCATCCAGTACCAGCTTCCGACAGGCAGAGGTTTAGGGACACCTAGAGCATGGGGCTGTGTCTTGGTTAGTAGCCACTGATGGACCTATCCTCCATGAACTTATCTAGTTCTTTTTTTAACCCAGTTATATTTTTGGCCTTCATAACATCCACAGCAACGAGTTCCAACAAGTTTACAATGGCTATTTTTTACCCTTACACAGGCCACACACAGAGCAGTTGGGGATTTTAGGTTTTGCAGGAAGTAATCTGCTCTTTACAGACCTACAGCTGATTCAATATTTTCAACCTCAGTCCTGTACCATTCGAATAAAAGGTTCCACACTAAGAACATTAAGTTCTCAACATGCATCTTAATTAAAGCTTTGCTTAACAACCCACTTTCTGAAAGACGAGTTGACGTACTATGCTATTCAAACATGTAGCAGCTACTCCCACTGAATATAGTTTGGATTAATCTGAAAAAATGATTTTAGAATGAGTAAATTTCTGTGGGTCTTTGAATAATATGCTGTCTGGTACACAGAAGATTGAGTCTAACACATGACAAAGAATGCCCATGCTTTTTATTCTTCTTTACTTCTTAGGGGCCACATTACTCTTACTGCCTATTTCCCAATTAGTCTTACTACACACACTGACATTTCCTGTTAAGGCTTACTCCATCACCACAACCCCTTAATGCAGAAATGACTGAGAGGATTGAGGTCAATCCTCTTCCCATTAATGTTAGTAAATAAACTCCCACTGTCTTAAGGGGGAGCAGCAATCAACCTTTAACAGCTTGCCACCAGTAGGGAAGAAGAAATTACAGCCACAATCCTACAAAGTTACACGTGAATACATTATGCACATGAATAGCCCACTGCAACCAATGGATACTCACCACTCATGTGCATAAACTTCAGCATGTGAGTAAATGTTTGCCAAACTGGGACCTTAGAGGGCCCCCTCACAATTTCAGGCAAAGGCCAAGGAAGCTCACCTTTGAGTTAAGAGAGAGAGAGAATTTCCAGAGCTAGCCAGCCTGGAGATGCAAATAAGCTATTTAACTGGATGGGTCAAGCAATTTTGGAAAGCTGGCTCCACCGTTTGATTACAAAAGTGGTATTGTATTGGAACAATTTCCTTGTTCATCGGTTAGTTATCAATACCAGAATAGTCTTCAGCAGTGACTTTATAGAATCTGGAATTCTAAGTCTGTGGACTCAGGAGTATCCATGCATTAAGGGTTTCCATGTATTTAAGAACATATGTATCCATCAAACCATGATCATTGCTATCACTATCTAATGCTTAGCACAAATTGATGAAAGAAAACGCTGATTCATAGAGCTGGGCTGGACCACCAAGCAGCCAGATCTTTGTCCATCCTTAGGCCATAGGACCTGTCTACCTCCTTTAGTATACACAGCCTGGTATTTTTTTTCCAAGCCTCATCCCACCTGGGTCCTGCCAGCCAGCCTGATCCAAATCCCACTGAAATCAACAGGAGTTTTTCCATTTACTTCAATGAACTTTGGATCAGGACACAGCACAAGCAGAGAAACGCAAATGGCATATACGTAGAATGAACCATGTTGCATCAAAGGGTTTGTATGGTACTTTCAATTAGTTTTCCCAAAGAAGCCTCAGGCCCCATTACAAAAGGACTTTCTGCCCACCCTTGGCAAATTACTGGGTATTACTTTGGCTACATAAAAGATTTTCCTTTTGGCTGCGTGATCCTGCCGGTCTGGCCCTGAATGTTTAACACTAATAAGTGATATTTTAGAGATGACCATTTCAGTTACTCAGGGGCTGTGTCTAATTCTTTTTAAGAACCCTTACTGTCTTATTTTAATTGTGCGTGTGCGCGTGTATATGAAAAACAAACTGGCAACCAAAATATTTTTATTTGTTTTGCTTTCCTCCCTTCTCCTTTGCATGTCACTTTATTCCCTCCAAGCAAAAATGCTAAGTATATTTAATACTGGTAATACCCCAGGATTTTTTTAATCAGATTTTCTGCTGTTATAGCCCATTGCTCTCATCTCTCCCCCTTCGGCAATAGCAACTAAAAGTAGGAAGCTGAAATGCCAAAGCAGGTTTCCTGCAGCAAAGCTCGGTGCCAACCATTGTTCTAGCAGTATGCACCTGCTCAATGGTGCTTACGGAGCCATTCCTCTGAATTTTTCTTTCCCTGAGGGGTAACAACTATGAACAACCACCCTCTTACTATGTTCATCAAGCTTTCTGCTGCTGTTGCTGTAATCTAATCAGCAGCTCAAAGATACAAGCTCTCAGCAAACAAACATCTCCATACCAGCTCCCCGGTGCAAGAATGCGCCCCGCCAGCGCTCTCTTTTTTACTTTGCCTTCTTTTGGAAACAATTGAAGATGTTGCTTATGTCATAGCAATGTTTCCATCCCTCCTCTTCCCCTGCCAAAATCTACTATGCCATGGGGAGCTGCGGGAAAGCGGAGGAAGGGAAGAACAAAAGAAACAGCCAAATTAAAGCAAACCCCTTTTGCATAAGTATGTTTTGCGAAAAGGCTGCCAAACAAAGCCTCAAAAAATTACGACTGGCAAGTAAGTGCCTTTTATACACATGGCTTGAGGAATTATACATTGAACAAGGAGAAGGCATAAGTACCACACAAGTTACACATGATAGATTTTCATTTACTTTCCTCCCAAGCGTCATAAAATGGATTAGGTCAATTGAGATGGATAGTGTTGCTCCAGTCTGAAGAATGAAAGGAAATGGTTGTTGAAAATGCAATGTGTGTTATAGATGTGATCCAGGAAGGTGCTGAGCACAGACTTCTGTGAGTTGCAAATGCATAGCAGCTCTCCAGACAATAAATACCTTAACATATTTATAACAGGTTACCTTTAGGGTTAAGAGCCAATATGTTGGTGCATTAACCTTTCAGCAAGGCCATCCATGGTAGTATTCACAATAAACTATGTCTGACTTTGATGACGTAACTCCCTTTAACATTAGTGCGGGTAGAAATAGTAGAAATAAAACAGTCTTGACTAGAGGCCCCAACCACGATTGGGACCCATTGTTGTAGGCACTATCCATACCCATATTGAGAGAGAAAGTCCCTGTCCTGAAGAATTTATGATCTACAGGGACAAGAGAAATAAAGAGAAGGAGAGGAAACCGAGGCCCAGAGACATGAAGTGACTTGCCCATGGTTCCCTAGCATGTCATTGCAGAGATGAAAATAGAACCAAAGTCACCTGACTTCCAATCCAGTGCTTTATCATCCTAACAATGTCCTAACAACGTGATGTCGTCTATAATGCTGAGTGAATTACTTTTCATATTTACTTTTCATGCATTACCTGAGACTAGACTTTGGGCAATTACAAATATTTTAGCCTAAGGACTGCTGACTTTGGTGACTTCATCAGGTGTGTCTCATTACCTTTTTTATCCACGTTGTTTCTATCTTCGTCTGACCCAAACAAGGCCATGGAGTGCCTTTTCCAGGACCTGGTTAAGATTGGGATATGGCTGAGGATTATCGGACTCAATCTAAACAAAACTGAGGCCAAAATGGGGAAAGCAACTGGAAAATATGGCAGAGATTATATTGGTCGCTTTGACAGAGATTGTCATTTTCTACTCAAGTTCTCAATCTAGAGATGGTACTAGATTCCTTATTGGTTTTACATGATAATACAATAGTGAACAAAACAGCCCTTTTCCAGAGGCACTCAGCCAGAAGGCTTTCCTCCCTGATGAATCGACCTGCGCCTTTGTCACGGGAATGCACTCTGTGCAGGCCACACCTTAAACCCACTCAGATACTGAAGCTCAGAGCACAGCCTCTGTCTTCTTGTGTTATTCCATTGTCATCAGTAAAAGCAATTGAGC
>ML675623.1:7535289-7581014 GCA_007922155.1 Mesoclemmys tuberculata | reverse complement strand
TAACAACTGGCTAATTCTGTTGTGTGAGAGAATGGGTTTTGCTATATTACAGTGTCATTATTCTTGATAGGCACTGCTATTTGAAATAGTTATCTGGATGACTAGAGCAAAGGATAAGGGCTTCTTTCACGTATAAATCAAAGCAAACAAATAAAATAGATAAATACTTTATACATTGGTCATTACTGGCTATTGGAATATGATGAGGGACTGCAAACACTATTTATAGCTTTTGCCCAGATATAATCATCTATCCCTTTGCTTCCTTTGGGAAAGAAATTCCAGATGGATTTTTGACTAAGGGTTTTGTAATCTTCATGAAACAAACAACCACTTTAGGGATTCAAGTTCACTAATCAGTTAAGTACAAAACACTGATGGAAATTCGGAGGTAAGTGTGCAACTTACCCTCCTATTGCTTAGGTATTTCACATAAGGTGTTGAAAACTACCCATTGTTCCTATACACTTACTATAATAAAGCACTACGGAACGGGCTAAGGAATCACTGCTAAAGCCTTAATGTGTGAAGCTGCAGGTTTTTATTGTATCTGATAGCTACCCCAAATGGAAGTGACCTATTAATGATGGTAGAGGAGCAGAAAACAATTATTTCTTTAACAAAATGACCATAATGATTTTTTCAGTAGGACTTGCGCTCCTAAGTCATTGAGATGCTGTTGAACATTCTACCAAATTTCATCCAGAATGCTCCAAAAACTATTTATGAACTCTTCTGGTTGTACAAACTATTTTTATTTTGTATAGGACAGAGATGACAGATACTGCTAACAGGAATTTTGACCATTTCTGAAATCCACATTGTTTCCTAGAGCACAGAAAAACTGGATAACAGTTTAGGGCAGGATGTAAAAGCTATACGTGCATTTTGCAAAAGGAACTCAATCACCCAGAAGCTTAAGTCCCAATGCCACTTTTAATAATTATATCCTACATCCATGTGAAACTATACCTCATATATTTTTAAAAGACATCCAAAATTCAAGTGAGGATGGATTTACCGCTTCCTTGGTAAGGTATATGAGTGATTCATTACCACAACACCACAACCAAAATGTTGAATAGACTACATTTCAGTCAGACTCTGTATGACAATGACCTATTATTTCATCTTACTTGCCTTATTTATATGTTCCTGTGATTATCGCTTCCCTTCTTCTCCCCTCCAAAAATTAACCAAAATATTCACTTAAGATTCAAAGAGGAATAAAGTGCACAACACGCACAAATTATTAATGGTAAAGAGGCCTAAGCTTCCAAATTCTGATCTGGATCCACAGTTTAGCAGTGTTTGCATTTTGAGTCTTCTCAAAATCTTTAACAAATATCGTGTAACAAATAGCATTCCACATATTAAACTTATTTAAAACTGACAGTAACATGTCCTGGCTCAAATTGATAAACATTTTATTTAGTTTGGAGAAAAAGTATTTTGTGCTATTTAACACCAGAGGGGGATGATGGGCCTCAAAGTTAGTTTACTGTTTTTTAAATGTCAGGAAAACAAATGGAGCAATACAAAAACAACAATAGAAGAGCCAGCATGGGGATCTAGACTGTAACCACAAAAGGGTACATTTTCAAAGCACTTAAAAAAATTCCAGCAATACAATTTCTATTTGATTTAATAGGGGCTGCGTGGTTAAATTCGCTGATATTGCTTTGAAAAGTTACACAAAATTGGCCTGGTCTTTTTTTTAGCAGTAAAGAAATAATTTATGTGCATCATAAAAAAAGGAAAACTTTATATCTGCCTCTTGCAATTTCTTTGATTATCTGGAGAATTCATTGGTGGCCAGAATAAGTTTGCAAATGTCCAACTGTTTCCTCTTTCATTTTAAACAAAGACTTTAAAAATATTAGCTCAGAGACTAGTCAATCTCTAGAGAATGTGTGTGTGTTGAATTCAGTATTAAAATGTCCCTTTGTTTAAACACAGGGCTAGTTAATTTGTGCTCTGAAGCGTATCAAAGGGCTGAACATGTAGAACAGTACAGGAAGAAAGCTTCTTCAACAGAAGGCTATACATATTACCTAGCCACATCTTTAATTGCTCAGTGTGTCCATTAGGCATGACCTGGAGCTGCTTTGAAGTAAAAACATTAGATCCAATTAATCCCAAACTGATCTAAAAGTCATGGGGTCTGGAAAAAATAGAAAATGGTCCATGATCCACGTAAGCTGCCTACCCTTCCTTCCCTCGGATTTTTTAGGTGAATTTAGCATTGGGAAAAGATACGGGAGAGATTCCTTTGAAAGCCTTCTACCTAAGACAGGTGAGACACAGGCATCAGTAACAAAAGCTTTTAGCACACCTCCCCACCACTGTAACACAAACCTGTGGAAGGAGCCATTTCTGTTCCCTATACTAACATGGTCCCTCGCGGTCTATCAGTTAAGACAGTTAATAAATGTAACAAGTGTGACATTAGACTCTCTGGACTCACATGAACAACCCAATGCCAACTGGCAACCCAGAAATCCAGCTTGATCAGAATGATGCCAGTAGCAAACCCATAAACCTCTTTAAATGGACCAGCTACTGCACGGAGACAGTCATTTTGAACTGAAAAAACACCCCAAATTTTTTCCCTTGAAATGGGAGACCTGATGAAACCAATCCTTTCACACAAAAGGTTTCCATTTTGATGAACTGGTGTTTTCCATTGTAAAGCATTTCATCAGAAAATTCATAACCAGTGATATGACACAGAGACAAGCATCTTAATCCATCCGATAGAAAAAGCAGTGGTATATATATTACGCTGTTCAGTACATGATAGCATCTCACATCATATAGCAGTGAAGCATTATCGCCACCTTATTTATACATCAGCGATACCCACTGTCATGCTGACTGGATTGGGGCGGGGGTTGGGGGGATTGGTGTTATTTGACATCAATATGTCAAAATCATAGTGATTAATGGTGAGACATGCCATGTCAGGTGCTGTTAGAAAGGTCATAATGTGGTGAGTAAGAAGATAATATTTGTGTTCATGTGTGAGGGAAGTTATGGTGACCTTTGATATCCCTGTATTTCAAATTATGCTGTATAAAACACACCCCAGACAGAGAGGTGGCAGGACAATAGCCCGCTTAATGGCCCATCAAGACCTTTACAGAAGCCAAAGGCCCAGGAAGGAACTAAAGGCATACCTGAAGAGTTACCAGGATTGGCCCATGTGACTCTGGACTCCATTTTAGTTCCTGTAAAATTCCACAAACCACATGGCCAGAGGCAGAGGGTATATAAGATCACACCACAGAAACCATTTTGTCTTTGTTCCTGTCCAGCTGCAAATAGCTATCCACCTCTGGATTAATACACTTGGCAACTGAACTGAAGGATTTACACCCATCCAGGTACTGGATGTATACCAGAGGGACTATACAAGCCTGCAACTCCACAATTCTTCTAGAAACCTGATGTATATGGACTTTTAAATCATTTGCATGTATCTGATTGCTTTAATCCTTTAACATTTCTCTTATTGTTTGCTTTTCTTTTTATAATAAATCTTTAGTTTTAGTTACTAAAGGATTGGCTGGCAGCGTGGTATTTTGGGTAAGATCCAAATTGATAGTCAACTGGTACTGTGGCTGGTCCTTTGGGATCAGAGGGAATCTTTTGAGTAAAGAGCATAGAGTTTAAATGACTGGTCTCTTTACTGGACCTGATGGCAGTTTGGGAGCCAGAGACTGAAATGCAGTAAAGGGGGCTGTGTGTATTTGCACAGTGGCTTCTTGATAACCAGTGTGGGGGGAATCAGAAGCACTGTTTGTGGCTAGTTGGGAAGTCTGACTTGAGTGTCACCCACCAGTGGTGGGAGAATTTGCTCTCCCTTTACAGTCTGCCCTGACCCTGGCATTATCAGTGGGCTACTCTGGGCAGGCGGGTCACACCCATCATGGTTCAAAACTCTCAGTTAACCCACACAATGTAATATTTCCAAAACTGTACGTAGGATTTGCAGCACAAGCCAGTATCTGGTCACCTTCATGATGGTACACTCAAAAAAAGGGTTGTGGTTTCAACAACAAAAAAAAAAAAAAAAAAAAAAGGGTTGTGGTTTCAACAGAAGTGATGAGGCTAAAAAAGGACTTGGTGGGTTTTTTCTCCTCCATAAGCTGAAGGACCCTGCATATTCGCAGTAAAATGACATTCAAATTGCACTACCGATAAATTAATTGACTACAAAAATAATTCCCCAACTCTTGCTTTCTACTGTTTCTCCTGCATGGACTTTCCCTCAGTTGGTCTTTCACAGCCCACATTAGCTTTTTTTTTTTCTCCCAGCATTTAATTACATTTTTGTGCTACTACTTTTGACACATTAGAGGTAATGGGACTGAAGCAGACTGTATTTCCTAGTGTTCTCCAAATCAAAAGACCACTGAACTACTTCAACTTATCTCCATGTCACTGCATTCCCTCAGGAACGATATTGTTTTTTTTCCCACTCTTTGTCAGTTAATTTGTTCATTTCTATGCAAGTTTCTTGAAAGAACTGAGTCTTAATTAGTCCTCTTTAGTTGCTGTTTCCCACAGCAGTTGTGTCTCACTATCAAATGAAGTGGAGTTGAGTGAAAAATAGATCTTATTAAAGCTATGGTTTAAACATGAAATATTGTATATATCTATATCTAGACATATACACATCCAACAACAAACCTCATAATTTTGTATATAAATAAAATTATATACGTGTATGTGTTTATACACACACACACACACACACACACACAGATACTTACACATATTTTGTGCGCACGCACACACACACTATGCCCATATAATACACAATCCAATTTGCTGACACTAGTTCCCATGACATAAAATAATATTGCTCTCCTATACTCTTCTCTCCCTTCCATGAGAAAGACAGATGGATCAGAAAGCTCATCAGGGTTTCAGGCCATCTGCTCCCGAGTGTGGAAGGATTCTGGGGACACAGAGAGCACAGGTAGGGTATGATGATACAGAGAAGAAGAATGGTACAATGGTTTGGGCACTAGCCTGGAACACAGGAAACTTGGGCTCAATTCATTTTTCTGCCCCAGACTCTCTCTGCGACTTTGGGCAAGTCAATCTCTGTGCGCCGCAGTTCTCCCATCTGTCAAAAATGGGGATAAAATCTCTCTCGTATGGGCATTGTGAGGATAAACACAATAAATACTATGAGGTGCTCAGATATAACCATAATAGCAGACAGATAAGTACCTTAGACAGAGAGATATTGTTTTTTTCAGTTTGTAGCAAAAATCCACGCTAAAGGGGCAGGGGCTGTATTCAGCCAAAGGTTGACAGTGAAGACAGAGACAGGCATAGCAACACAGACATTCAAAGCAGTGCGGTGGATTTATGGGTGCATCTCCCATAGTTTTAAATCCCTTGCATGGCTTTGAAAATTTCAGGCACAAGTTTTAGGGATAATGCAGTTTGCTTTAATTTTGCCAAATTCTTTTTTCAGTGATGGCAGAAAGCAACCTTTCCTGTGCTTCTCTGTTCTCGTCCAATGACAGAAGGCAGAGCCTGCTCTCCAGAGGATCCCAGGTACCATCAGCTCAGGATGGAGGTTGGCTTTGGCTCACGAGGAATGAAATGACAATCCGAGGAAGAAACTGATACCCAGGCTGCAGTGAGATTTGAACTTGCGACCACTGGTTTACAAGACCAACGTTCTAACTCCTGAACTACGGAGCCAGGTTCCAGGCACCCTCAGGACAGGATGGAGGTTGGTTCCGGTTGACAAGCAGTGAGACAATCGTCTGAGGCCTCCTAATCCTCTGGAACTTGGGTCTCCTGGTATGTGGGGGTAAAGAAAGAGGCTTTTTGCCTCCGCACTGTTGCTATACCCCTCTCTGCCACCTGTCTGTATGGCTCCTTTAGAAGCAGAGCTGCCATTGGTTGAGTATCCTGCCACTGCTCGGTAGCAGCCATGGAGAGGAATTCAGAGAAATGAGGCAATGTTTACCCCCAGTAAGATGTCCACACCTGCAGGCAGGCCAGGTTGATGCAATGGAAATGAGCGGTATCCTCGTCCATCTCCCCAATCCTGCAGATCCCATTCCTTAAGGGGAATCCCATTCTCTTAAGCAGAGAAGCCTCTACAGAATCTGAAACAGGGTTGACGATGCTGCAAAGATGGCACTACGCCCTCCCCCGGCTGCATTCGTGGAAATAGAGGTTTTGGCTGAGAGAAGGTCACATGCCTCACTGACCTAAAACAATTACTTCAGCACAACATAACGATGATGCTCTGACAGTGCTGAACTAACAAGAGCTTGTATTAAAGCCACGTCACCTTTTTGCACACTTACAGCAGCATTCTGCTTTCTAGCACAAGACAAGACAAATTACTATTATTTAATTAATTTTATTTATTTGTATTGCAGTAGCATCTAGAAACCCCACTCATGGTCACAGGCTATGTGCTGTACAAGCACAGAACAAAGAAATAGTCCCCTGGCCTAAAGAGCTTACAACCTAAGTAAAAATATACCTAAAAAAGAGAAAGCAAACAACAGGAAATAAAATGAGAGCAGGTCAGAAAATAGTAAATATTTTTTTACAAATAATTTTCAAATGAAATGAAAACATGTTCATGCCAAGCTATTCTGACAATAATATATAAATTGCAACAGTGATTATAGTACCGGAATAGAGTATCCCGGCTATCCTTTCTATTCCCCTAGGATTTACCATGAAAGCCACTGGATTTTACCATCAGCCTATAGAAACTTACATGTAAGGACCCAAACTGACCTGCAGCTAGATATACATTCTGGACTTACTGGAGGAAGTTAAGGAAAGGGCATTTCAGCTAGCTGGCTTAATTTACAAAATGAAATATTTCCTCAGGCTCTCCAAGTGTTTCTGCATGTGTGGCACATGCTATTCCCATTACTTTTAATATGTTGCCAAGGAAATGCGTCGTGTGCCAATCACATCTAAATCCTTCATTTCCCCAAGCACAAATTTAGTAAATCATATCTTCAATTTATTTCTTATTCAAGAGGCCCTTGAGTCAGACCCCAGAGGCTCCTTTTTATGCATTTCCATGTGCAAGTTATGAAATGAAGAAGATCAAGGCATCCATCTGCTCTGGGTACCCCTGTCCCTCCTCTCCACTCCCGCCAGCCCCAAAATACATCAAAAAGAACAAAATTTAAAATGGAACAAAATATAATTTAGACATCAACTTTGCAGTGGATACTAGAGAAACAGCATAAAAGGGAATATCCAAAACCAAACAAAAACAAAAAAGCAGCATGTGCCTGGGGGTTAATACTCCACACAAGAGAGCCACGTTCAATCCCAGATGCTCCCTCTACTAGTAGGAGGGGACAAATCCTCAGCTGTTGTGAACTGTCCTAGCTGAAGACAATGGAGCTAATTACACCAAGGATCTATTCCATTGGGTCACATCTAGCTGCCACCGAAATTAATAGACAGGTGCCAGCTTCGGTGACATCAAATGGTACCGGCTCATGCCCTGAACCCAGAGGTAAGTGGTTAGATCTACACTGCAGTAACCCCTCAGGACGTTGTCAAGGTACTGATCTCTGTGTAGCACTTACCGTCTGGAGTAGGCCCATGGAAATCAAGTGCTGCATGTAGTAGAAAGCGTGGCAGAACTAGTTCCCAAAAGCAGCACCAATGGATTCCAAAAAAGGGACCCAAACAAGTCCTATTTGACTAAAAATGTCAGTATGAAGTGAGACGCAGAAGTAGAGATGACAATCTCCTGATTCCAAAGATTTTAAAACATGGAAGAGTATATTCCTGATTCAGAAACAACACTAGGATTTTAAATTTTGAGTCTATTTTCTGATGAATGCCAGAGTTTGCTAATGATCTTGAAGAGAAAGTAAATAGAATGCTAATTAAATCCATTTCCATGATTTGAAGACGCCGAGAAAAAATTTAAGCAATAAGCAATGAAGTGTATGGGCTGTTTTTACATATCGGAGTAAATGTAGCAGCACAGTGCTATGAGCACATTTACTGCAGCTAAAAAAAATGCTCTGCCACAAATCTAGGTTGGGCAATCTATTTGTTTAGGGACACAGGTCTTTGCATAACTAAAAGGTGATGAAATTGCTTTAAGTTCGATGTTTCCTTAAATTAAAGACGATGTACCAAAAAAAAGTTTATAATCAAGTAAATGAAGAGGGCAAGATGTATGTATGTATTTCACCTCAGTGAGCAGCTTATTTTGTATAAAGATTTTCAATAAATAATTCAAGATAAAACATTCTGCTTTCCAAACTGGCACAGATGTTGGAAATGGTCCTACATAAATAACCTTTCCAAGTGGCAACATGAATAAAAGTCTAATCACGACCCTAGCTGTGCAGAGTACAAAGTGAACATTTAAATACAATCAATAATCCCAACATACAGAGATGATAGCTATACAGCAGGACTCAGTGGGATATAGATTTCAAGTTACGAGTCAACAGAGATGTAATAACTCACCGCAGCTGCTGCATATGCCTCGGAGGCCCACTGCAAGCTCATTCAACTCCCAGCAATATTCTCAGGAGTTGATCAAAACCACGGAAGGACATTTCTTCGCATCAGTGAGATTTGCACATGCTGTGGGTCAGGAATCAGGAAGTGCCGTCACCAGAGCCCAAGTTAGATGGAGGATGAATTTCTAGAGGGGAAAAACCTCATAAAAATGAGCATGTGAAGTGATGCCCAGTCATTGTCTGTAGGATCCGAACTCAGATGCTTCAATAATCGGAGCAGAGACCTCTGCCACTTGATCTAACGTATTAACGCCATTAAGCAGTCACTGTAGTAGGCTGCTGTTCTCCATGTGGATTAGTCACTAGTGGGGGGCGTGGTACACACTTGGCCAGGCTGTTACACATAAGAGAAATTCATGCAGGATCTGAACAAAATACAGGTCTCAAAGTTGTATTTATCATGGCGCATGTAGGCACAATTGATTTCCCACAATATTATTCCTCCAGTTGACTTAGCTATCAAAATGTTTTGAATATCTGCTAAAACTTGAGTCGGTCTCTCCAGCTTGTTGGAAAAGCTGAAAACGCTAGGGGCCAGGTTTAAGCCACTCAAATCTCAGGGCTTTAATAATCCCCTGTACAGGAGGGACTTTCACCTTTTGAAAGCAGTTCTACCCTGAAGAGAAACTATGGAAAAATGGCACCCTCTTACTGAGCACTGTGGATATTCAGCACCATGTTTCCTTATGTTTGTGATAAATGTGTTTTTATTACATTTTACTCTTGTTATGCCCTCTGAAGCCTAGGGTGAGCTGGATTCTGTTCCGACCTGCACACTATTGACAGCATTATTTACTGAGTGCCAATGCAAAGCAAAATTATTTCCACTCTGTGCACCTGTGCTTCACTTTCAATTTCTCTGCCCAGGCTACCGTTTCTATGGTTGCTACTGTAGACTCAGAGCCGCAGGAGTCTGCACTACTCCTCCCTCCACGAATGGAGGAAGTTTGACCAATGCATCTGCCTAGACAGGGATCCAAAGACCACTCATCTCCCTTTACCTCCCAAGATGCATATTAAAGACACAAAGTCACAGCAGAGCTGTAAATCACAAAGCACAGGCGGGCATGGAACCATAGTAATCGCCTGCTGAATCCTGCTTGGTAGCGTTTCACCTCCTCACGTGCAGCAGAACTGTCAGTTACACACCTAGCACTGGTAGGTGTTGGAACCTGCCAGGCTAGAACCCTAGAACCTGGGACTATGTGCGTTCTGGGCCATGGATGCCTCTACATCACCACGGGAGGTAAAGGGTGGGCTCCCATGGAAGGACTCTGTGAGACTGGGCTCAACAGGAAGTACCGCCCATCAGGACCTGAGTGGCAGTTCCTCACAGTCTCCTGATTGGCCGATACCAGTATATAAACCAGGAAGCCATGTTGGGGAGTTGTCTGAGCGACAACATAGACGGCCTGCCTGTCTGTGCTCCAGACCCTGCTTGCAACAGACCTTAGACTCTAGCTTTCAAACCTGTTTCTCCTTGACTTCTCTATTCAATTACTGTCTTTAACCTGGTGCCACACCCTAATCTCCTGGTGATCCGACCCTATCTCCCTCCTGACACCTGATCCTCAGTTCGGCCTCAGGCCCCTCTTGGACTTTGACTTAGCCTCACTCCTGCTCCTCTCACTAGATCTGAGCACCCGATTGTGACAGTATATCAGCCTACAATCCAACTGCATGCAAAAATGGCAATGAGGTTCATGTGGAATGGGCTGTGGAGAGTACCATACAGACACACATACATGGATAGGGATATTAATGTGTGTTATGGAAAACTATGGTGGGTAATGAGGGGAGAAGATGAGATCTCTGTCTGGACGGTTCATTGTGTACATGATTTTGTACAGCTTTTTGTAATTTCTCTGCTTTTATGAACTTAATAAAAAGTTAATGCTTTAAATAAATCACTTCTAGATGAGACACAATAAAAGAGTTTACAGTGTGTTTCTTCTGATTTGCAGAAACAGCTCACTTCATAAACCACACTATAGATTTTTAAAAAGATTTTATGACTCACTTTCCTCTTGTGATTGAAGATGGCAGTCATGATGTCTGTTCTCTAGATCATCTAAAACAAATAAAATGAAACAGCCGCTAACCATTTTCAGCAGCTGTTGCAAGGAGCACTGGTGCTTAGGGCTGGTTGTAAATTTTCCATCAGAAAATGCCAATTTGTTGAAATTGAAACACACGGTGGGAATGTGTCAATTATGACGGACACCAGGCAGCTTTTAATGGAAACCAAGCTGCCTGTTTCCTAGCCAGCTCTACTGGTGCTGAAGGGAGACTCCAGACACCTTCTGTAATGCGAAAAGGCAAAGCAAGTGTCACTCAAGCTCTGAGGAATCTGTTGGCCATAAGCAGCAAAGGAACCCACGTTGTTCAAGCTCTATATTTATGAGCCACATCTTGGGTCTTCAGAGGGAAGTCCAGACTCAAACAGCTATCGTTCATACTGAAATGGATCAGCAGACTATGAGCTAATCATTTTATATCATGCTTATAGACAGAGGTACACAGACACGTGGGGAAGTAATAGTGTTAAACAATAATGCAGCTGCAGTACATGCATACCTGCCCACTTTCTATGGACTTCATAGTAAAAAAGCATGAAAACAACTATAGCACATGACACCATCTGAAAGACCTTTCTACATCTATTAAGCTTCATAGCACACCTATAAAACAGACCTCACCACTTCTATCACACAGGAAAATTATATCCGGGAAGGGGAGAGCTTTTTAAAATATTTTATTATCCCCATTTCAGAGATGGAGAAAACACACCATCTTTACTGTTTTTATTTTTTAGCTACCCCCAAAACAGCTTTAAATGAGCATGCCTTTGAACTGACACAGCCTGCGGCATGTTTTCCCATAGCTGAGAATCATCTCTGTCATACAGAATTCCCTGCACGTGATTTTGGGGCAACTGAAATCATAACCAGCCAAAGAGAGATTTGCACTGAATTTTTTTATTTCAAATTTGCACACCCTTCCCCCCAACCTCACTCCAGTTCATAGATTCAGGGTGTTTGAAGGAAAAAAAGGATCCCATACAGAGTCAACATTCATTCTTCTGTTAGAGAATGAAAACGCTGTGCTGAAATTTTGAAGCTTCTCTATACGCTACACTCCAGTGAAAAATACAGGGGTATGTTGTCAGAGCCAATCAATCAATTTCATGGAAAATTTAACTGATTGGAATATATCCATCTTCCATCATGTCTCAGTTTTGAAGACATTTGTAATTAACATAATTTCACACAGGTAACGTTATGCAGTCAATATAACTCACAATTTCTTTCTGCTTTAAAAACATTACTTCCTGGAATACTTGCTATACTTTGCCCTAAAGAATGATCTGGTGGGGCACAAGACAGAGTCCAAAGATAGTGAGTTAACTACAGAGCACAGAATACAACCCTATCTGGCCTTATTAGAGGGACAAGGTGGGTGAAGTAATATCTTTTATTGCACCAATTTCTGTTAATGAGAAAAACAAGCTTTTGAGCTGACCCAGGTCTCCAACAGAAGCTGGTCCAATAAAAGATACTCCCTCATCCAACTTGTCTCTCTAATATCTTCGGACCAATTACCCTCCATCTTTTGTCATACGTAAGTCGTTTAACTATTTAATCACATCATACCATGGGGAAGGAGTATGGTGTAGCACATACGGCACAGGTCTGGGAGTCAGAAAACCTGAGTTCTATTCTTAGCTTGATCACTGAACTGCTGTGTAATCGTGAGCAAGTCACTTCCCATTTCTATGCCTCCATTTCCCCTCCAGCTTTTTGCTGTCTTGTCTATTGACTGGGACTGGTTTTACTTTGTGTTTGGACAGCACCTAGCACAATTGGGCCCTGATTTCCGTCTAGCTACTACTGTAATACAAATAAAAATACACACACACAGCACTTCGTGTATATCAAATGAGATTCTCATACCACACGTGTGTTATTTCATCAACTGTTGTGAAGTGCTCATCTGCTCCAATAATGACGCTACAGAAATACCAATGAACTGAAGGCAAAATACAAGTGCACTTCCTACCTCTGCCGCAGAATCTGTACTATCTTAAAATGAGCCATTAAAATAGTCTCTATTTCTATTGTCTAGGTTTGTCAGATGGCAACTGAATGATATATGGAAAAATAAACGACAACTGTTCATCTTTATAATAAATATATGCCTACAGCTGTGTGACTAAATGGGTTTTTTTGGTTTGTTGGCAGATCCAAATATTTTTTTTTTGTAATTGTTTCAGGCCTGCCTGAAATGAGTGTTGGGTTTTTGTTTTTTTACATTTTCAGCAAACTGAAAAGTTGAAAAAAATCACCACCTCAGGTTCAATTAAATGTTTTATTCAACCCAAAATAAATTAGTTGGTTTCGATGTCAATTTTCTATTTTTTTTAATAACTGAAAAAAAATTAAACACAAAAATCATTTTTAATTTTAAAAAAATCAAAACTTTTGTTTCAAAATGTCAAAATAACATTTTTTTTCTTTTTCAAAGTTGGTTTGGGTTTTTTTGGAAGGGAGAGGGGACAGAAGAAAGAGGTTTTGACTAAAACAATTTAACAAATTCTACAGGAATTCATGAAATGTGTTGGTCAACCCCAATCTGCATATTTCTCAACAAAAGATTGCAGGTGAAAAATTTCACCTAGTTATGTATATGGCTTGATGAAGTCATTCACCTTCTTTTTAAATAACTTTAAAAAACAAACCAACCAGTGTTGTGCCCAACATTGCAACAGAAACAGCTAAACACTGTAAGCTTCCATTCACATTCAGGTTCAAAGTTTTCAAAAGCTCTATATATTAAATCCTCTCCTAGGCTTCCTTCATGAAGCCTGTATTTTATGATGGCTGAATCCGCACTGACTTTAGCACTAAACTGAGCCTCCACCAAGAGCTTGTCCCATAAAGCTCAACTGGTCAGATTAAAAACAGCCTGCAGCAGCTACAGTTGAAGCAAATAATATCTGATATACCTGTAATCAAGAAAACATCACGGTAACATCATCAACTCACTCACGTGCCTTAGTGCCATCTTAAACATCAAACTCAAGCAAATTTACAGAGGAACATTATGCTGGCACGCAGAACTGTATTAGATGTGCTACGCTAATACTCTGGGTGTGTGAGGCGGAGTGGAAATCAGATCTTCTTCTAGATGCTGGTGTGCATTCATGCTACACACTCATAGCTACAGGAGTGATTCCTTTAACTCAAGGGCGAGCTTGTGTTTCTGGTGTCTAGATCCCAGGTTTCGTGGTGCCTGTTTGTGTGCTGTCATAGGCACTTTATGAAGTGCCCCCCCTTCACACCTCATTCCCTCTGGCACCTGAACTCCTATTGAACTTGTTTATCTGTAGGCCACGTGCTATGTATTTATAGACTGTAGCAGTTTTAAAGGAAGATGAAAGCATCAGTGAGCAGCCAGAGAATCACTCACATCACAAAACCGCTAAACATACAGCAGTTCGCATACGGTGAAGACAACAGAGAATCACTCAAGATTCTCCATCAGCTACCAAGATAAACCCCTTTATCTGTTTGTGAGGACTCCTCCTTGCTTGCTTGTAAGTCCAATGTCCCTAGCTCACTGACTACATGAATTGTTGCTTGTATGATTTTTTGTTCATAATCTCATCTCCTTCCCAGTGGTTTAATATCTGAATACAACCTGTAATTAGCTAAGTGGGACCAAATATCTGTGCTGAGTGAGTCAATCTGATTACACTGTGTTCCAGCTGATGAATATGAAATATTTTTAAAAAAATTAAAAAGCTATTAAACTATTGAAAATAGTTTTGAACAATAGTCTCTGGATACATTATTTCCTCATTTAAAGACCAACCGATAAGAGCATAAGTGCCAATATAACTGGAGATAATGGTCTAATCTTTCCAATATTACTGTCTAATTAGAGACTTCTGCTTGAGTGGAAATTCATTTAAGTAAGCAACATCTGTATATTGTAAAGAGAGATTGAAATGCGTTAGGTTAGGCCACCAAGTCCTAGAATACAGCTAGGCAATTAAAAAACCATCTCCATGATTTACCTCCCTTGTTGCATTTTCTGCTTTATCAAATGCAAACTGAAATCAGTAAATAACCCTATTCCCCACCTCACTCCCTTTTTAAAAAAAACAAAGAACACTGTAGCTGTGGAAAGTAGGTTGCTTCCAATAAACTTTTGCTACACAGCCAAATCATTTCTGTCTACATGGGGAAGAAGAGATATGTATATATTTATATGACGTATGGTGTTCTAGATCCAAACACTTCTGCCAGATTTCTGTTCTGTGAGCTCTTTTGTGGCTGTTGAGCACTGTGCCAGCTTTAATTTAATGTGGCAAAACAGGATTATCTCCAGACACTTATATACAGCCAGAAATCCTGATTTCAAGATTTATCTGGTACATTTTGCAGAACAAAAGACAAGTACAAATGGGGGAAAACAAATGATGAGGCTCAAAAGTCGATGGAATTCAACCTGGAATTTGATTAAACAAACACTTGGAAAAATTAGTTAAAAAAAAAAATAGTGAGGCAAGCAAAAGCTCATGGGGCATGAGTCGCTTGCTCGTGGATTCCCTGCAGCTTGAGGTCTTCAAATCTCACTTTTGAGGATTTCAATAACTCAGTCATGGGTTCGGGGTTGTTATAAATGTGTATGGGTAGGGTTTTGTGGCCTGCCTTGTGCGGGAGGTCAGACTAGATGATCATATTGGTCCCTTCTGACCTATGAGTCTATGAGCCCATGGATTTTTCCACTCAAGCCAGAGCTAATGAATTTTCCTCTTCAACTCTACCCGACCGATGAGCTTGCAAAAACCCATTCTGAGAAAAACCTATTCTAAAGTAAAATAAGATACTATTATCAGTCCGTGTCACAAGGAGCAAGGGGCCAGCGTCTATCCAAAGGGCAAAGATAAGCACAAGGAGGCCCAAAACCTCAAAAACAACCCCATTGCGCATACTCCTATACATTCCTAAAATCTGAGACAAAGAAGCATACTGCGCATCCTCTCACACACCCCTAATGTATGGAAATTTTCTTATCAGAAGATAATAGAAGCCAATCATGTTATGTAGAATGTAGTAGTAGTATCATGTCATGTATGAATATTCACGTACTCCTAAATGTATATAAGGTGGAGCCCCAGTATACTCAGGGCTCAGCCTTTGGAAATTATTCCGCTGGGCCTGTTGCCGGCAATAATAAACAGCTGCTTCCTCATTTCGGTGTCCGTCTCGCTATCATGTGCCAGAAATCTTGCAACAATAGACTTCTGACTCAAACCCACATTTACCAGTAAAATCTCATTGCCTTCAAAGCATGTCAGTGTGGCATGTGGTTCTTTTAAACCGTAACACATTAGCCTGCAGTGGCAAGTGGCTCTTTTCATAGGACACAACAGAATCATATAATCTTGGGACAGAAGGGGAATTTCAAGTAACAACCCCATTCAGCACATAACCAGAAATTTCATGTGATCTTTGCAGCATGACATGATTTTTTTTTCTGTGTTTAACATCACGTCAATGCACCAGAAGTTAAGCACAGGATTAAATGTATTGCTGAATAAAGAAGAATTTATGCATGAAGTTTAGCATAAGTGTAAGGGCTTTGCTGGTTATCTTCCTTCAGACAGTGAGATCCTTTTACAATTTTCTTTTCTTGCCTTTTATTAAGATAAGGTGACATAGGAAAAATTAGACTTTTCAGCTATTTGTTAGGCACTCTCAATAGCCTTTCATTTCCTGTTGGGCTGAAACTTTCTGTGGCAAGCATAATGGAAATAGTTTAAAAGCATTCCGTTTTTTCCCCAGCATTATGTTTGTTTGATGGTCCTTTGCCTCTGACTTTGTACATCAGTTTATAAAAATGTCTCCTTTTGATTTAAAGCTTGGGGAAAAAAGAAAGTGCTTTAACATTTAAAGCAAAGCTGAACAATGCTGTACTGTTGGGTAATTCTGAAGCCAACATTAAAAGAGGATCATAGGAAAAAGCAACATCTGTTACAAAACCACTACATGGCTCCTTGAACCCTCCCTAAGTCTCTGGGGATATAGTTAAGCTATTCTTTCAACTCAAACATTTACAGGGACATTCTTTCCTGTAACACAAAATGACATTCAGTATTGTGGATTAAAAGTTATTACCTTCTCCGACTGTCGGATGAAAATGTTTGGAGAATCCTGACCCTGGAAATTTTGCTTAGGAATATAGAGTGCAGTTCCAAGTGCTGGGGAGTCCCATCCTCTGATGAGGTTGTTTATTTTCTTGGCAAAACATAATTGCACCAAGGATGTTCTCTCCTGATGCATTACAAGGGTAAAGCAAATACAATATTCAGGAAATGCTAGCCATAAACAAAGAGTGATGTGTAAAACACACTAGAGTTAGATCCTGCAAATACTTAGGCATGTGTGTGATTCTACTCATACAAATAGGTCCCACTGAACATTTTGAAGGTCGTGGCCCTAGGAGGGCTGGCATGTTTTGCAGAATTTCCTGTACTGGTGTTTGTCTTAGTGTTTATGTATTATGGGATTTTTCTTTAAAAAAAAAAAAAGTACAAAAAAAACCCCACGTAGTAGGGGCCCACATAAGGAGAGATGGGCTCTCTCAAGGTATTTCAGTTCCTGGTTGGTGGAAACATCATAAGATGACCAGCTCTCACATTTTACAGCCCAGTAATCTATGAAGGACCAAGAGAAAAAAAACAAAACAAAACACACAAATATGTGAAACTGAGACCCAATTGCAATTTTTATTTCACCCATCACCCAAAGAAAATAGTGCTAGTTTGGATAAATGGACCCTGATTCTTTCCTGCTCCTGCTGTTTCAAAAATCAAAAAGGACTGATGAGGTTTTGTAAAAATAAAGTCACTCCAGCTTGCCTATTACTTGCTTGAAACTTTTAGCCAAACACCTGCTTGACCCATTTCTCCCCTTTGCACGTTCATATAAAATAGAGCCTAGACTCCATTCATTATTGCCTTGTTGGTTTTTTGTTTTTTGCAAAACTGCTTCCTTGGAACTGAAATGTAAACCCCATGTGCAGTTCCTAAAACAGAAGCATACCAGCATTCATCACTGCTAAGACTCTGTACTTGTCTACATACCAGCTGTTCCCAGGACCCCCTTTCCAAATCCCTGTAGCTGATCCAGCTTGCATATTCACATGTGCCCCTCCTAAATGTTCATCTGTGTCTCAGGTGTAAGCATTCATTGGCCCATTGGGGGAGGTATCCTTAACATTTGTGTAAAACAGGTCTTTGGTCACAAGTCCCAAGTGGTTAGGAGGCCTCGTTTCTATCGCCAACTGGCTAAAGCTTGTGCAGTGGCCTTGGCACTTGGGACCGAGATTGGTCCATGAATTGAAGACCTAGAGAAACAAGACTAGATGGTATTTTAGACACAGACCTGATCAAGGATTGGCTCGATTAGCTGAACTAACCCAATTTGTGACCTGAGTCACATTTCCTTCCCTAATTCCACCTGCTCCGGGGGGGTGGGAGGGTGCACGTAGATGCTGAAACAGAAGCAAAATATGGAACCTCCAGCACCATTTTAGCTGTACTGGCTGGGCATAAAATCTAATCTCCACCCTCTGCCTTCCCTTTCCACTGTAACTCACAGTATTTACTTGCTACTGCATGGCTGGACCTGGGCTCTGGTCAACTCTGAGAAGAATATAAGAAATGGTTCTTCCTCCCCCTTTCTCCCTGGCATGGGCATATAGTTCAAGTTATTTACTCTGTTTTTTCCTTACCTGAAATGGGCTATGCTAAAAGATAAAGGATCGAAATAGGTTTGTTTAACGATCTTAAAGGAAAAAAAGGTGAGCGACCTGGAATTAAACTAGCACCTGCTTTTCAATGATATGCAATTTGGAAAAAATACTCCCATAGTCCCACCATTTCAAAAAGTTTATCCCAGAAAATGTCCTCCTAACAGCTTGGAAGCACGTTAGATTATCTATAGTCAGATTTTATCTTATTGGGCTGTGCAGGAGTGTTTTTTAATGCACATATTAAATTTTAAAGAGATTCTTTTAAACTATTCACATCAAGTGGCATTTGTGCAACACAAATATTTGCTTTGTTCCTTCAATGCACTTCCAATTATGCTGAAAATTCCAGTGAAATAAAATTATAGCAGGTCGAATATTAAAAGGGACAGAGGGGAAAAAAATCATGAAGCTGTAAACTTCAAAGGGAATTATATACTTTGATTTTGGTTTGCATGTTCCAGATACTCACATTTTTCTACACAGATGTCAGATCAGTATGTAGATAATAAAGCAGGTTCCTTTAAGATTAAAAAAATACATTTAAAATGATCATATCTAACCATATTCTGAACGTGACGGAAGTGAGTGATGCTCTCCCCTGAATCTCATCGAACCATCTCATTCTCTCAGACCAGAGGACTGTCAGGCCTGCAGAACCATGCCAACAATGAGCCAAGAATGGCAGCATTCCCCATCTGCTGATGAGTCCAACCTACAGAAAGACGAAACACTGAGTTGATTTAACTCTGATCCAATTACTGTCAGCGATGCTCTCAGTCATCATGACACACAGCCAGATTATTTAAGTGCCCAGCAACCTGGGCAGGGCAAAACAAAGAGATTAATCACAGAGTATGGAACACGGGCAACTTGGAATGGGTTTTATTAAAACTTAAACCCGAAGAGACATTGGATTGTTCACCTAGGTATTGGCACAAGCTTCACGGACAGAAAGATCACAGAAATTAGTTATCGTTAGGAGATCCATGCTATTGAAGGCTTGTTTCCCATAGAGCTTTATTATAGGTAGTTGTACGGAAGCAGTACATAGAGCACCCAATGATATTAAGGCCCCACTGTGCTAGGTACTATATAATCATATAGTAAGAGAAAGTCCTGCCCCTGAGGAGTGGACAGTCTAAGGGATGGCTACATGGGGAAACAGCCCGGAATATCTCTGGCACAATAAGGACAAACAAGAACATCACAATGGCCATATTGGTTCAGAACAATGGTTCATCTAGCCCAACATCCTGTCTTCCGTTCAATAATTTTTTTAAAAAACAGTTTCCACCATCAATTAGAACTTTGTGTGCTCACTCTGTTGTTGAACATGTTCATATCAAATCAGATATTAAACCTCTAAACCTGCTTAAAATCCCAGCCTTGGATGGATACATTAAAATTTAAAAAGCCAGAAACCAAGACAGATTCAACAAGTCATCTAAACCATGAAAAGTCATCTAAATCCTGGGGCTTTCTAGTGATCTCTTAAATAAACCTTTGTTCAAAAGATGATGAAAATATTAACTACAGGGCCATAACTATAGGAGTGTGGCAAAGTTATTCTAGAGAAGCCCTTTAATGTGCAACTTTTATGGCCAGCAATGGAACTACAATTTTGCTCTGAATAAATCCGTAACAGGAGAGGTGAAATAGCTAGACAGATTTAAGCCAGGTAATTGTATAAAAGCAAGAGGACTCAGACTTGATTTAATGTGGTTGTAGCTGTAGTGTGATAAAGGTCAAAGGGGCTGCATATGCATTAAGGTTCCCTAATATAGCTATAAGGTTCTCAGCCCTGGACCCAAATCCCTAAAAACCATGAATTCCAACCCACCCGCCCATTTTAGTCACGGTAATATTTAAAAGAACAAATGAGAATTAACAGCTCTGTACAGTTTCATCAGTAGATCTCAAAGTGTATGACAAAGGTGGGATGAGAATCATTATCCCCTGGGGAAACTGAGGCACAGAGTTTTGATGAAGTGACAAGGATCACAGAGAAAGTTAAGTGGCAGAACTGGGAACTGAATCAGTGTTTGTTGATCCAGAATCCAGTGACTTACATGCTGTAAACTAAGGGCATATCTACACTGCCAAAAAGATGTATTCATAACTCAGGTTAAAAGGGCAATGAAGACACAGCAAAACTGCTTTTAACGCAGGGTAGTAACTCATGTTAAAGCCTATAGGGAGCTAACCAAGTTAAAAGCAGAGTTGTGGTGTCTTCACTGATATTTTAAACTCAAGATAGCTAACACAAGTTAAGAACACAGCTTTCCCCCTCTCCCTCCTCCCCACTGTAATCATACCATGAGGGGGGCAGGCATATTCACTTTTTAGTTTTCTGTCTCCATGCTTCCTCTGCTCCACACACATCAGTTATAATTATGAGTGGAGCAAAAATCAGAATTTCTGTCCAATGGAAAATTCTGATATTTCAAATATCAGAGCAAGGGAAACCAAAATCGAAATTTTTCATGGAATAAAAAGTTCTGAAAAATTTCAAAAAGTCAAACACCTTTCATTCTGAGTCAGCTCAATTGCATCTGCCTTAGCTGCTGTGTCGCTTCATGGGAGTGTAGTTTGAGCGTGTCATACCCTCATTCTGCCCTATGGGCTGAAACTCCCTGGCTGTACGTATCTCCCATGATGCACTGAAGTCAAAGAACTTCCACAAGGCACTGCTATGGCTCTCTCAGAGGAGAGCCTGTGGTTCATCACTGGCAATGTAATCTAAACAGGCCATAAAGAAGAATGAAGGCACTAAACATGCATACTACAACTCCAATGAGGCACCTCATAGACAGATTAATGTGGAACTGATCCAAAGTGAAAATTTCGGTTCAGTTCATTAAATCAAAATGTGTTGATTTGGGTCAGGTTTTGATTTTCCTCAATTAAAATTATTGGCAAAATTTTGTTTCTGTGGAAACTGCATTTTCCAGTGAGAAAACATGGATGGAATATGGCTGACTAATTCTACTCAGGATGTGAAAAACAGGATGGCAGAGATACAGTCAGGTTTTTTTAGTTCCATTTTCCAGGACAACTCACTGCCTACCACCCACCATGTCAACCTCAGTGCAATCATCAACGAAACAAAACACAAAAGGAGAAGCCTCCACAGATGTAGTAAGGATATGAATAGAAACAACAGGAGCTGGATAGTGCAATCACAAGGGAAAAGAGACCTTCCATGAATGCTGGTGAGCGGTGATGTGACGGTGAGGATTCACCTACTGTAAGTGTAAAGGATTAAATAATGGATTACTGTTTGCCAACTGCTCCAACATACTATATACTACATACTATATAAATCTGAGCACAATTCATGGAGGGTCAAAGGGTAAAATTTCAGGCACAGGCCCCTATCATAAAAATCATACAGGAGGCTACCAGGAAGCTTTCAGTACCCCACAACCTCTAAGAGAGTCTCAGAATGGCTGCTTTCCATGCCTTCTCTTGCACATGTGGTATTAAGTAATAGCAGATGCAAAGATATGGCAATGTCTTAAATCCCACGCATTCTGATTTATCAATATGCATCTATCAGCATGGGAGATCTGGACATATCATAAGGCACACCAACAATTCAAACCCATTATTTGGGCAATTCTTAAAAGCCCATTTGTGTAAGCAGCTACCACCAAACCTGGTAATTGAGAGTGGACGATAGATGGCCTGGCAGGCTGCAGGCAGGCCGACTAAAGTAATGTAGCATAGTAATTAGTTACATATGATCACAGTATAGATTTTTTAACTATTTCTGTAAAGGATGACTTTTGACTGAAAAATGCAATGCAGATAGCTTTCTCTCGCTTTGCCAGTTACTGTACAGCCTCCAGTCCTTTCCTCACTCCTAGGATGCCTCTATTTTGGGGGCCAAAAAGGTGGCTAAGCCTAGTTTAGCCCTCTACACAGTATCTCCCAATGTATGATGCAACCAATCAAAAAGTGTGACATGCAATTAAATGTGGAGTATCTAGATTTCGTTGCATGCTGGGATATTATGAGGTTTTCAACTATACAGCATGGTTTAAGGAGGTTTGCTTATTGTATGAATTATATAAACAAGGCTTTTTGGTTTTTTTTTTAAGTAAACTGGAAACAAATTCCATCACATGAAACAGTGAGGACCTTGCACGTGGGTTACCGCCAGGAGTCCAACCCAGGGCTTTCAGATCACCAGCACTGACTTTTACCATCTGAACTGAAGTAGCAACTGTATCCTTCGCGTAGACCATCCACTAAGGGAGAACTTAGAATGAGTTTTGTTAGTGGGTTACAAGATTATTTCATAGACAGCTGAAAAATATGGGAGGTGAGGAATTCTGGGTTACGTTCCTGGCTCTGTGAGAAGAACAAGGTCTCTGTTAGAGCAGTCGCTAGACACAAAATAGCCAAAGACCATCCATGTGCCACATTCATTCCAAGATGCAGTGTGGCTAAATGAGTAAGACCGGGGTCTGCTACATCATTCCCAGTTCTGCCTGAAGTGGATTTCTGAAGCCTCGCCAGTTAACTTGTTTCTAAATAGGAAAAATTGTCCTTCACTGCTTTCTAAAGTATGGTACAAGATCTTTCTCAATACTAACAGCTCTGAAATGCCAGAAACATAGACAGCAATGAGTACAGAAAAGACCAGAACACAAGGTCTGCTGGATCCCAGCTCAGTGTGCTTCTCTTTAAGTTACCAAGTATATGACAGACATCGCCAAACTGCAGCTTGCAAGCCACATGCAGCTTTTTTATAGTTAAGTCTCGTGCAGCCCCCCACTCTCTTCCTTCTCCATCTACCACACAGGGGAGTGTTCAGGGCTTCTGCCCTGTGGTGGAGCAGTGTGGCTAGGGGCTTCTGCCCTGCAGGGATGGGGGTAGGGTATGGGGCTTTAGCCCCGTGTCACAGCTGGCACGGGAGCAGGGCACAGCTGGCATGGAGCAGGTTCTAAGTGTCTTGTGGCTCTCGAACTTCTGAAGATTATTGCATGCAGCTCAGAGCGTCAGTAAGTTTGGCCACCCCTGGTATATGAAGAGGAGTCCATCAGTCAGGGTCTCCTCCTTTCTCACCACTCCCATCCCATTGGTGCAGTGGAACATTGAGACAAATTCAGCTGAAGTGTGGAATATTCTTTGAAACACAGTACACTTGAGAGCTGCAAAGGGATGAATTTCACCCTCAATTCTTATTATAAGGAATTATCCTCACCCATAGCCAAATAAGGATTTCATTTATCTGAATCCAATTCCATTTAATAAGATTCCATCATATACTGATACATATTTGGAATGAGAAAGGGAAATTTAGTTATACGCAATTCTTCGTTCACATTAAAAGGACAAGGTATTCATACCCAATGCAAGGCTTTTGGAATCTGGGCAGGAATGGCTGTCACCAGCTCTCACAAGATGGTGTTATCATCAGTGCCAAAAAAAAATCAGCAGCTTCATTGTACATGGTATTTCTACTGATGAAGTAGCCTGACAAACTACATTTCAATTTTTATTCTCTGCGCCACTTCAATTTCTGATCACAGCTTAGACATTAAAATAAAATTTATATTTAAAAAACTATAATCTGCCTCGCTGCACAGATAAAAAGAGTATAATTTCCTTTTACACGTCAACATTTATTAGTCTCAATCACTTGAGAAATATAATCATTACAGTTCCTTTTATTGAAAACAAGCTATTTTCCCCTTCCTCCTCAGTACAGATGCTCCTCTTTCTTTTGTATGTGTGGGTGGCAGGTTGTTAACTCAGAGAGAAATTAATTAAGGAAAGAAAGAAGTTTTGTTCAATCTCATACCCCAGCCCCTGCCATTCAGTTTTTTAAAATATCTAATGATGCCCTTAACAACTAAAAAGCAACATTAAGAGGACAGTTCATAGATTCATTCAGGTTCAGAAAGGACCATTAGATCATCTAGCGTGAACTCTGTGTGCATAGGCCATTAAATTTCACCCAGTATTACCACCGTATTGAGCCCAACAGCTTGAGTTTGACTAAAACATATCTTCCAGAAAAACACCCAGTCTTGATTTGAAGACATCAGTTTTTATATTTATCTTGGTCTTCAAAATCAGCAGTTACATTGTTGGATTTTAATTTTCTCCCAGAGAAACTGAGCCATCCTTTCCATAGCAAACACAAGATAGATAGGATGTTGTTAAATTCCCTTGATACCGGAGCAAAAAACAAAAGCCAAGGCAGCTTCATTCATTTAAACATAAAAATAATATCTTCTTTTTGTGCATCTGTATTCTCCTAGAGGTAATAATGTGGCTCTATTTTTTAAACTAACATTGAATCTCTGAATATCTCTCCTCCACCTTTTCATGGTGACTATAGAAGATTAGTGACAGCAGGTCTATTAGTGTAGGATGACATGGAAATCAGTGGCAAGTGCATAGCGCTGGATGGACACATGCTGCATACAGAAGCAGAGCTTCATGCTAACTAGAGATGAGTTAAGCTGAAATAGGAAGTTTCATGTGTTTGGAATCCAACAGAGTTGGAAAGAGAGTTTGGCGTTTTGTACACCCAGTGGAGCGGTCACAAGAGAATTCAAGAATTTGCATCTCCTGTAAAGTGTACAGGTTCCTTTCTTATTACTCAAAGTCTCTAGCCGAATAAGGAAATTCCAAGAATGACATCAGAGGTCTAGACTAAACTTGATGTGACGTGTTCAAGATGGAATTTTAAAAACCTGAGAATTTAAGGGGGTTTCACACTAAGATTTTTTTGCTGAAAAACTGAACCAAATTTTGTATACGCCCATGCAAATCCTGCGAAAGTTCTCCATGGTTTTCCTCAAAATTGGCCACCAGCTTCCTGTTGAAGACCCGAAGAAGAGAAAAAATATGCACCCTGGGTCCAAAGGCCCACCTTAGCTCATCCAGTCACACCATAACAGGTAGACTGCAGAATGGAGTGCTGCCTTCTGAAGATTTCTATAGGGTGTGGGGGACAAAACTTTAGATTCTGTGGGGCCAGTACAGTCCTAATGCACCCACGTTTGCTCTCAAGGCTCTACAGCACAGCTAGTTCAACGTAAGACACTGCAGCTCTTGTCCAACAGATGTTTCTATTTAAAGTCACTAGGAACCATATGGATCACTCCTCCCTATCAGCCTCCAGAGCAAATCCAGCAAATTCAAGAGTCAGCAATTTTCCAGAAACAAACAAAAAAGCTAATTAGATCAGTGGACAAAATGTGGATCAAGATCAGAGGGTCTGACAGAACTATAGGATTAGTCTAGTAACAAGCCATCACAAGGATTGGTAATGTATCATTTTCAAATAGGTTTTCACATTACAGAAAGCAAGCCCTTAGAAAGTAATTCCATGTGAAAGATACATGTCAAGAAACGAGCTGTTTGGAGGCCTAAAATACACCAACAAGGAGAAACTATAGGCTCCCGATCTTGCAATCTAATCTGCATGGGAAAAGCCCTGTGCCTCTTCGGGCTCATCAGCTTCTATCTAGAATGAATGTGTAGAGGATACACCGTATCTTTCATGCCCAATGAAGTGACTGACTCCTTGCTGTAAGTGAAAAATTCAACTAACCTTCTACAAGGAAGCTGCGACCAGTGCCTCCACAACAGGAGTTTTTCACTGATGCCAACAGATCTTCACATAAGCACAAGAAAGTGAAACGTAAGTTGCTACCCCCAGAAAAGAATTTTTATTTAACATAACCAATATACACTCTTTTACTGGATCAACAGAATATATCGCCAGCTACTATTTGCTGCCTACTCCATTTCCTTGCTGTCCTCCATCTCTTTCTGTATCCACCTATTTCTTGTCTTATGCTTAGACTGGAAGCCCTTTGGGGCAGTGAGAGCAAGCCACTGCCTTGCACGAGACCCCTGGGTGCACTAGGGTGACACTACAGGCAGCCTTCCTCAGTTTCCTCTCTTGGACTGTTCAAATAAAACTTCACCCAGGCTTTTTCTTGACCAAGAACACCTTGCCCTAGGGACAGGGTTCATTAAATAAACCTCAAAGAAAAATTAAAATCTCAAAACAAAGTCCATCCACAAATCCACATGTAGCGAAGGGTTTCTCTTCCTCTTCTCTCTCCTGTTTTAGCAGGCCATTCCCAGGCCCTGCCTGGCTCAAGTCTCAGCCCTAATTCCTAGGACTCACTGCTGGAGCCTGCTCACCCCTGAGCAGTCTCTGATCCCTAAACGTTCCCCCCTCTCCCTTGCTGCTCTTTATAAGGACATCGCTTGATTCCTCTCCAGTGTGGCTCACTCAGTCATCAGGATTGATTGGCCTAAGGCCTTCCAGCCCATTGGGCAAGCCAGCCTGTCACAGGCAAGAACTGTCTTGCTCCTGTGTATTTCTCAAGGGCCTACCACAACGGGAGCCTGGCGCATGGAGTGTGGTGTTTCTGGAATACAAATAATAATAATAATAATATTATAATACTCTTTCCCAGCACAAGGTGCCAAAGCAGATGCTTTTAAGCTCCAAGGTATGCCTCTAATCCTGATGCCAAGGCATTGCTTCTTAAGAGCCTACTAAAATGATCCTGAAGGGAGCCAACAACCCGAGCATATTTGTCATTCTCCGATTCAAGGAGCTTAGGAGAGATTACAGGAGCATTTACAATTTATCAGTGAATAAACTCTAACTCCAAGCCAAGTAATTAAGTGGTGATAGGCTATAAAATATAAACATTTCTAGAAGCTTATGCTATCAGGAAATACCAACAACAGGAGAAAAAAATCTCAGAAGTACAAGGAATTCTCATTTTAAGCACATGCATTTAAAAGCAAAGGATTGGGTTGGTTTTTGAGATCATAGCTGAGTTCAAATGAATTAGCATATATTCCAAGCCCCAATGCATAGACTTCTGATGGCACAAAGCCTTACATCTTTGACACTGCTACTATTAACAGCTTTCTTGCCTGGAGATAATTTAAACACAGCAGCTATGAACCAAAAGCAGAAGGTGAGGTTTTGCTCTTTTCCCCCAGCCTCCATTTCAAATGGATTGTTAGCTTTGAACATAAGGCATTTAAAGGTTTTATTTATGTTCGTGTTCACGTCACTGTCTACAACAAAGTGATACACTGAAGTAATGTTTTTCTTACATTGTCCAGTCCTGCCAGGTGTGATTTGAAAATGATGCTTCTTCGCCCATTTAAATTCTTTGTTTGATTAAAATTAGTTTTTAATTAAAAAAATGAGATGGACCAAATCAGGAATCTTTTATTGTCCCTTTGAGCTTTGGAGGTCCTGATAACAGAACCAGAGAGGTGGGTGGGTCCCCCGAAGTTATCAAGTTCAGCTCCCTGTGCTGAGGCAGGACCAAGTAAACCTAGACTGTCCCAGATAGGGGTTTGTCAAATCTGTTCTTAAAAACCACCAGTGATGGGGATGCCCCAGCCTCACTTGGAAGGCTAGCCCAGAGCTTCATTACCCTTAGAGTGAGAAAGTTTTTCCTAACATCTCACTTAAATGTCCCTAGCTGCAGATGAAGCTCATTACCGCTTGTCCTACGTTCAGTGGACATGAACAATTGATCACAGTCCTCTTTACAACATCCTAACATATCTGAAGACTTCTCAGGTCCTCCCTCAGTCATCTTTTCTCAAAGATTAAATATAGACTATAAGGTCAGCCAGGACCATTATCATCATCCAGTCTGACCTCCTGCCCAACGCAGGGCACAGAACTTCATCCACCCACTCCTGAAATAGGCCCCTAACCTAAGACTAAGTTACTGACGTCCTCAAATCATGGTTTGAAGACTTCAAGGTACAGAGAATCCGCCAGCAAGTGACTGGAGCTCCCTGCTACAGAGGAAGGCAAAAACCCTTCAGGGCCTCTGCAAATCTGCCTGGGGGAAAATTCCTTCCGAGCCCTAAATATGGTGATCAGCTAAATCCTGAGCATGTGGGCAAGACTCACCAGCCAGACACCCGGAAAGAATTCTCTGTAGTAACTCAGAACCCACCCCATCTAACATCCCATCGGGCATATTTACCGCTAGTAGTCAAAGATCAGTCAACTGCCAAATTAAGCTGTCCCATCACACCATCCTCTCCATAAATGTATCAAGCTTAGTCTTGAAGCCAGCTTGGTTTTAAACATGCCAGGTTAGTTTTTAAACTTGCTTCATAAGTCAGGTTTTCTAAATGTTTCATCATTTTGTTAATTTCCTCTGGACTCTCTCCAATTAGTCCACATCTTTCCTAAAGTCTGCACCCAGAACTGAACTTAGTATTGCGGCAGAGACCTCACCAGTTGCCAAGTAGAGCGGGACAGTTACCTCCTGTGTCTTACATACCACATTCCTGTAAATACACCCCCAGAACGATACTGGCCGCTTTTGCAACGGCATCACTTGTTGACTCGTATTCAATTTGTCATTCACTAGAACCCCCAGATCCTTTTCAGCAGTGCTATCACTTAGCCAGTTTCATTTTGTAGTTCTGAGTGTCATTTTTCCTCCCTAGATGAAGTACTTGGCACTTGTCTTTACTGAATATCCTATTTATAGGGAACCCAGATACAAACCAGCTCTGGTTGAAATTTTGCAAAACCTAAACGTGCCAAACAAGGTCTTACAAATTCAGAATTCTGTCTCCAGCCCATCTTCTCATAAATTCTACCAACAAAAGATATTCTGAGATAACTAAACAGGATATGAGAATTTCTCCTTTCTTCAATGGCTCTTGCTGTTGTACTTTATCATTGCAACTGCCTAACATCACCGGCATTACAAGCACCTATAAAAACATTTTACATTTATCTACTGCCTTTCATTGCAAAGGATGCCAAAGAGCTTTTAAAAGTACATATATATGTCACTGAAATGCAGTCACCTCTGGAAGGGCAAGAGATTAAAACAGGAGCTGCAGGTAATGGATTCAGGGCGTATTACACCAGAGTGGGGGAAGGATTTTACTAGGGCACAAGTGAAAGCCTCAGTCCTAGAGAATGTACTAATGGAACTTAAAGACCAAATTTTCAGATCGGGCATGCAATGAGTGAGTTGTGTATCTAAGCATATGTACTGTTTTGTAAATATGGGGCTTCGTATCCTATGCAAATTATTGTATTTAGCTATATAGCGATATCAGAATGTCAAAGGATTGAATCATGACTATTGGGAATTAAATCTATGATTCCAGAGTACCTAGACCATTAAGCCAGCCTGCATCCTTGCACTGTATTTATGTACAGCATTCATTATTTTTACATTGACCATGCTTGTAATGACCAGTGAATGGAATGACAGTGGCACTAAACTAAGATCTGCAATGCCAAAAATAGTCTAGAAGGTCAAAATAACTTGTTTACTTATCACAAGCAAACACATGCCTTTTCATTTCTCTGATTCCTCCTGAATGTATTGTTGAGACGTTACAAGCCTCCCCAAACCAACACAGTTCTGATGCTATGGCTGTTTGTCAACCAAACACTGATAAGCATTCAGCTTGATTTGAGGAATTGGAAACATTTGATGTGTATTAAACAAAATTATTATAACTACCTAATACATAAACACCACATGCCTTTTACAATCATCATTACTTGTACGTGCAAAATCTGCTTGAAATGCTTCATCTGAAAACAGCTTGAATCGGGTTATTTTAGCTGCAATGCATGTACCCAAAACCGTTTGATTTTCCCTAAAGACATGTTTCCAATCCTAGTTAGGCAAAGCACCTCGCTTGTTTTAATGCTGAGCTAGTGCATACCAGTCTCTTTCAATCTCAATTAACCAGTCGGAAATTTATTTAGAAATCTGACAGGAACTATTTGGGGGATTAATGATCACTGATTTATGAATATTGAATAGCATTTCAATAATCCAAGCAGAATAATCACTTGTAGCTGAAGCCAGCTCTCCCAGCCATTATAGTCTCTAGCAATCACTCAAAGGCAGTTAAATGATTCTGATTTATGACCTTAACCTACAGGGCCCAGTACATTTGCTCTATCAGTGTGTAAATTCTAAAAACGTAATTCCCTGCACCTCTAGAGAGCCAATTTAAGTCAACATTATGCATGAGCTGAGCATGCTTGAATTCTCCGATCTCTTATTTCACTCATTAAATTTGCACTGAACATCTTGCAATTAAAATTTCATATAGATTTCTTCTTATGATTGACATTTGGCCTTGGCTAAATGAGTTAAATTTTGTTTCTCTGAAGATTCAGAAATGGATAGATTGATCTAGACATTGTTTTCCGCAAGATGATGATGATGGAGCACTAATGCTTTGATTAACATTTTAAAAGCCTCCCTTTTTGCCGAAAGACTGCCGCTAAGTAATAAGAGAAAACAATTCAGTAGCCAAAGCCAAGTTTATAGATAGTATTGCAGAATCGAAAGCACTGCCACACAAAGTGTACATGTAATTCCCCCCTTCCTGCTTTTTAGGCCAACATTTCTAACTGGGGTGGAATAAATTGTGTCTTACAGTACAAACCAACATGTGCTTGTTTGCTATGAGTGACTAAGAATTTTATCCTGCATTTTTTAAAGTAAAACCAAGACAACTAAATTAGACAAGGGGAGGAAATAATAAAACATCTTCAAGTATTGGTTTGCAGTGCCAGATATTTAAGGACAAGACCTTATAAGGAAATCAGCTGAAGAACAAAAAGAGCATACAGATTGAATGGAACATTGGATTTGCCATGCTAAATCAGATCATTAGTTCATTATTTCTGGTATCCTGCCCCCAGTGCAATAGGTTCAGCAGAAGATGAATTACTTCCCGTAATGTACTTATCAGTTATTATTTGCACCCACAATCTATTGAGTGCTTTCCAAATGCTCCAGAAAGACAGCTCCTGCTTTGAAAAGCTCAAATGGCCCAGAAGACGGAGGAAAGGGAACAATAATTGGTGCCCAAATCAACTCATTTCAGCATAAGCAACATAGCAGGAATGGGCTTTTAAGGACTTAAATATGGACAGGGAAGATGCTGTGCAGAATAGCTCAAGGAATGGCAAAGTCATTTACTTTGTGTCAATGCAGCACCAAGCACAGAGGACTTGATCTCAGTGGGGATTTCTGGGCAGTACTGCCACAAGCAGGCAATGGGAGACAGGTTGTGCACTCTGTGTTTGGTTTTGCTGTTGGTAGGCTGGATTTCTGTCAGAAGGATGCAAGGCTACATGAAGAGTGCTTTAAGGAGAAGCCTTAGTGCATGTTGCTACTCCAAGAAAATTTGAAAGCACTTTTCGTACCTGCTCAGCTCCAGGGGTGAAAGCTGTAGATACATAGGGCAAACATGTTTTGTACGGCCTGAGCCAGTGGCAAAAAACTTGCACTCCATCTATGCTGCAGATTTTACTATCACATTAGAATCCATTGGTGCTTGTGGCCCCAATTCAGCAAAGCAAATTCACCTAAGCAACTGCTCAACTTTAACATGTTGCATGAGTAATCTGATCCCTGTTTCATAAATCAAATAAGCGTGTGTTTAAGCCCCATTTCTTTCAATGGAACTTAATCATGTGCTTATGTTCTCTTCATTGCTGGTGTGGGATAGAGTACACATTTCAGGGTAAGCCTAGGAGCAGGTCCAGGGGATCCACATTGCTTCGCAGAGACTGCAGAGCCTACTTCAGCCAGTGGGATGGAGTATCTTTTGCAGAATTTTGACCTAAGAATCTCCCAATGACAACTGGTAAAGAGGGTTACAAGAATATCCTAATCCTGGTATACGTATTCCAGTTCACCAAAGAGTCATATAGGGTCTTAAAAAAAGCCAGGCTCATGCTGATCATAAATGTCAATGTGAAATGTACATACAGACACTATGTAAAAAGTTATGGATGTAAAATATTCCTAAAGTGTAAATCAAAGCAGGGTTGACAAACAGGTTTCTGACAGACAACGGGTATCTATTTATCTGTCTATCTCGGTTCACATGTAACTTAAGCATTGTAGGCCAACACAATGGAAGCTCCATTTACATATGACGTCGACAGGGGAATGGGAAATTGACAAGGAGACAAGACACCAGAGACTGAAGGCTTGTATACACTACCACTTCTGTCAGTGTAACTTCTATACACATTCACCACTGTGAATAAGTCACCCCCTGAGCGATGTAAGTTACACCAACCTAAGTGTCAATGTGGACAGTGCTATGACAGTGGGAGAGCTTCTCCTGCCAAAATAGCTGCTGCCTCTCACAGAGGTGGCTTTATTATGCCAACGAGAGAGCTCTCTCCCATTGGCATAGAACATTTTCACCAGATGTGCTGCAGCTGCACCGCTATCTAATATAGACTAACTCTGAACCATAGGCGGTTGTCCTTGTCTTTGGGGCAAAAATGAACTTTGGGGACTGAAAGGAAAGGCAAAAAGAAATCCCTTTATCCTGTACCTAGTAAGTAAATGGACAGCCTGTTCACAATTCATGAAAATGAGATCCCAACTAACCTTGATCAGAAACTCTGCAAAAAGGCTTTGAGTGAGACACCACTGCTTGAGACAGCAGGAAACACTACAAAGCTCACCCTCTAGGAAGCATGTATGGATTTTTTTTTAAATGTATATAACCCTTCTGTTTCCATTACCCTTCCTCACTCTCTCTCAAATCTTGAGCTACGTTAATAAATTTACAATAGTTTTCACTATATACGTATCTCAGCACTGCAGGATTGTACAAGGAGCTGAATCACTCAAGCTGGTGTATGTTCGGTTCCTCTGGGGACAGCAGAGTTGGTATTACGGTGAGTGATCAATGGATAAGGGACTTCTGTCTATTATAAGGGAACACTTCAAAGGGGCTTGGGGCAACCTCTTGTTAAACTGTAAGGCCAAAGGAAGAGCCATGAGGAGATTGGTTGTGTGGCTAACCAGACGGAGGAGTCAGGGAGCTGAAATCCAGTTAAGTTCCAGCAAGTCTCTCTCACTGAAGGCAGGGGGGCAACAAGATGACTCTCAGTCCTGGGGACCCCAAGAACTGTCACAGGAATCCCGCAGCCTGTGGGGAGAGAAAGATTCTTCCACTCACCCCTCAGCTTAAGTGCACGTGTCCCAGCCCTGCTGTTCAGACCAGATGCTGGGCATAATAATTTGCCCTTTAGGAAACTGTAAGCAAAGAAAATGAGCAGACATTTCTCTCACTGCTGAAGCAAATCAGTGTTGTACTTAAATTCTACCATGTAGCTTAGAGAAAGAAATCCCATGCACTTTCCTTGGACCGTATCTATCTGGCAGCAGTTACCTAAGACATTTTATAGCAGAATAGTGAAGTCTTTAGAACCACAGCATAATTACACGAACATACCAGTATTTTAATATCATCCCTCTGAAATGAAATTTTGTTTCCATGTCCAGTCAATAATTCTGTCTCATCTCAGTGATGAAGAGAGTTCAGTGAATAATTTGTCATGAATAATTTATGGGCTGCATTTCACCTTTCATCTCTCTTTGAACAGTTTATGAAATTCTGGAATGTATTCGTTACACAAAATTATTCACTAATAGTTCCTGCCTGCAGATCACTCATTGACAGTTCATTGCAAATATTCAAAATCCCGCTGTGTCGCACAGTTACACATGACATGTGCTGTTGTTTCTGGTTCCTGATTGGTTGGCTTAATGAATTGAGGGAGAGGTTCCAATTGAATTTTGAGTATATTTGCAATTTGGAATTCCTGTTCAGGCATTCAAGCTTAAAATTTACTTTACCCATTATTAGTTGTAGTCCAGTGGCATCTGGAGGCCCAACTGAGATCAGCGCCCCATTATTTTAGATGCTGTACAAACATACATTAAGATAGTTCCTGCCCTGATGTGCTTATGGTCTAAATAGATAAGACAGACAAAGGAGAATTTTTATCCCCATTTTACAGGTGGGAAACTCAGACAGAGAGAGAAAGTGACTTGCCCAAGGCCACACACTGAGTCTCTGATGGAGATGGAAATTGAAACCAAATCTTGCCAGTCCCAGTCCAGTGCTTTAAGCACAAAAAGCTATCTTCCTCCCTCACAAGTCAATCTGCCAGTGAAGGGGGAGCTGCTGATGAATTCCTGACAGCAAACAAAAAATAATTCCAATACACCCAAATAGAGCCAGTCAGGAATTTTCCATTGGAGCGATTTTTCCAACAGAAAATGCAGTTTCCGCAAAATCAAAATTTTTCCAGAGGAAATTCTAAATGAAATATTACAGGTCAGTTCAACCTCAACCAGAATACTTTGCTTTTTTTAAACGACCCCAAACATTTTCTTTTCCATCAATTCAAAAGCACTCAACTGCCAAACCTTGTTGTGCATTGTGTCATTCTGGGCCCTCATTCCCTCCTGTGGATCAAGTTTCCTAGAGGATTGTTTCTCCCTAATGCAATGTGAACTTTGGAACGTGTGGTGCATCATGGGAGTCACATGACTCTGGGTCCATTGGGGAGATTTTGTTGAGCCCTAGAGCTTGGTCTAGAGGGGAGAACAGAGGTATGAGGATCCTGAACTACAGCTCCCATTAGTCAATGCAGCACTACAGAAAAACCCAATTTAATATTGAACTGACTCAAAAGAAAGCATTTCAGGCCCTTTCAATAACATTTCCAAATCAAATTTTTTCAGAATTTCCTGTCTGCCAAAATTTCAACTTTTCACCCCCAATTCAAGATAAAAACAAACATTGAAATGTCAGAATTTTCCTGGGAATAGAAATTCAAAATTTTGCTCATTCCTAAACTCAAGCGATTTGTGCACAAATTATCTGCTCAGTTTTCACTCTTGGCCAGCTTAGGTTACATATTTTTGGTAAGAATAGCACAGGGACGAGGGGTTACTTCATTGTATTGCAACTTACCAAACAAATCCCAAGTGAAAATCTCCCACTGTGCATTGCAAACAATAGTAGGTTGGTCATTTGCACCATTTAGGGTTGGGGACCATGACCTTGGCCTGCCATGACATGACTACATTAAAGTTTCATCTAAATGTTAATATCCCCTTTTTTCTCCCTAAATTAGCAGAATATAGTGACCAACAGGAACCATTTGGTTACATGTTAACTTCTCACAATATATATGTGTAAATACAGTGACCATCTTTGTCTAGTTAACATGACTTAGCTAGCTATTTACAATGAGTGGCCCTAATTACCATTCATGTCTTCTTCTAACATGTTTCTAAAGGTTGGGCTTGGTTCACGCAGCCTGGTGGTAGTTTAATCCTTTGGGGCACAGTGTCACAGGAAGCGAGCACCCCAATGGGCGAGGGAGACTTCTCATGGCAATGGACACCCCCACCTGTTACAATTCAGTGCCATTGGGCACTTCCCAGGTTCCAGAGTCAATCTGCTGTCACCATAAGCGAAGGCAAAGCTGTTCATTGCCCTTACTGCATGACAGAGCAAGCAGGCTGCCCAATGCTCAAAAGATCTGCCACTTACACTTCAGACAGAACAAAGGCGGGAGTCTGCTGCAATCTGAGGATATATGAGAGTGTAGGCCAGAGGAGCACCTGAGAACCGGTCAAAGGAGAACAACCACCAGTCACCTAGATAGAATCTTTGGGAAGGAAGGGAAAGAAAAGGCAGCATGCAATTCCACCTCAGAGACTTCAAAGCAAAGGGGAGCACAGCATGGAGCCAGCAGCAGGTAAAGGGTGCAGGATGTCATCCAGCTTCTAGATCTGTTGCACCTCTCCACATTGCATGAACAGGGTGTTTATCGGGCTCATTCAGCAATTGAGGAATGAGGTTTTGTTTTGTCAGTCTTTTTTTATTGTGTTCAATTCAATCCATATTAAAAATACTTTTGTGAGCTGTTGAAGAGGACGCTTTAAAAATAAAGATCGTCATAAAAATCCAGAACTGTACATTAGTGCTGCCATGTGTAAACACACCCAGAAATGTGAATCTAAATTTGGCTTTTCAGCCATGAGAAAGAATCCTACAAGCGTGTCACCTCCAGACAACTGGTCCATAGCCATCTCCTGCAATCAAACAGCAAGCTTAGCAGTTTGAACATGAACTCTCAGAGATTCATTATTCGAAGGGGAAAATTTGACATGGAAATAAAAGGGTGATGGATTTGACTCCACTAACGAGAAGAGCTGGATGAATTTTCAGACACAAAAGGCTGTCATGACCAGAACATCCCAATCAGCTGCATGATAAATACAGCTGGGTGGGAAATGGTTTTCCTGTCCTGCAAAAATTTGAGACATCAGTTTTCCCACCCTGAATCAGGACCAAAAAAAAGTTTTTAAAAAAGCTCAAAAATTTTCACATTAAAAAAGTCTGAAAATAAATTGGTTTGAGTTAATTGAAACATTTCATTTTGCTCATTTAAAAATGTGGGCATTTCCCATGGAAAAAACATTTCGTTGAAAAATTCCCAAACTGCTCTAATGATAAATGAACAAATCTTCACACTCACATTCCCACGAATGGAAAAGTGTGGATATTCTTCTTGTAATCCTGTGCTTTATATTACCATTTATCATTTAGGAAAACCTACGTGACACTCAATACACACAACAGAGTAAAGCACATCCACAAAATAGATGACCCAATGTATGTAATGTATGAAAAGCACACTTTTAAAAACAAGCCAATTTACAATTAATAGCTAACCGTTTCCAGACTCTAAAACTGGCTGGCAAAATAAAGTGTATTTCAACTTTGTTATTAGCAGTGGGATCGTTAGGAGAGCTCTGGGATACACAGTTGGCAGAATTATCTGTCTTCTATTCTACAAAGAGGTCACAGAGCCACAGCATACACTGTTAACATGCGTTTATAGCAAAAGCTGTTTGTACTTGCCTCCTTTCTCATGGCATTTACTATTGTTGCCCACTGCTCTGAAATAAGAGGATAAAACACTGTTGTTCAAACAGAATAATCAATCATGATTAAAGCAGCTTTGTCTGCCAAATCTCTTCAAATAAACAAGAATAGAACCCTGTGTGGATATTACAGAAAGAAAAGGTGGCCTTCTCGATAAGCCTCTTGACCAGAACTCGGGAGAACTGTGTTAATCTCCTGACTGCCACAGATTTCTTATGCATGACCTTGGGCAAGTCAATCTCTCTGTGCCTCAGTTTCCTATCTGCAAAGTGGTGATAGTAGTACTTCCTACTCTTAACCCTTTGCCTGTCTTGGTTTTTTTAGGCAAGACTATGGCAGCTTTATTTATTCTGCTGAGTATTGACTCGTGTGACTAATCTTACTTAAGCCAATGGGATTACTTGAATGAGTAACATTTTCTGAGTAAGTATTTTTGGGCTCTCAGTAAGTTTTCTGGGACAGGAACAGTTTCTTATTACGTGTACGTACAGCACCTAGCACCATGGGGTCCAGATCTTTATTGCAACCTGTAGGAACTACTGTAACAGAAATAGAAAATAACAACACTAAGACAAAAAGAAAACATGGAAAAGGCTACAGATACAAAAAGTGTCCTGCCTATAAATCATCTGCATACAGATTGTAAATCTCTTGGGCTGGGGACCATCGTTTTGTTGTTTGTACAACACTTAGCACAGTGGTGTCCTGGTACACGAATAGGGCTTCTAGGTCCTATGGCAATACAAATAAATAACAGTTGTAGGGGTATTTATTTCAGTCCTAGGTTTCAGTCTTTTTTAGTGAGCGTGCATTGACAGTTGGATCAGGATTATACCATTTCCCCCCTACAGTGAACATGAGTTAAAACCAAATTCATACTTTAACAGCAATACAAATATTGTGCATTTTGGTGTGGAAATGTTATGATCAAAATGTTTCAGCCACCTCAAAACAGTGATCTTTTTTGCTCAAGAGATAAAAGGCAGCTATAACAAAAATTGAACTTGAGTCATGCGGTTGGGTTAAATACAGGCAGCAAAAATATAACACGACTTTCATGCTCCATCAACTTTGTCTCATTTGGAAACCAATTCATTCAGGACAGTCTTACATCCCAGAGTTGTCTTAGTAAACATCAGCAAGGCCATATGGCAACATAATGTGGGTTTCAGTGTATTTTTTAAAGTCCAAGAGCTTGTCGCAAGACCAATGGCTAGTTCGATTTTACCCAGTATAATCCAAAAAGGAACATTAGCTAACCCTTTTCCTCTGATGCAGCATGCCAGAAACTGCTTCCTTCTAGATTAAAGGGTTGTGCAGCACACCCATCAATCTGCACACTTACCCATCTGCAACTCCTCCCCATAAGGCCTGTGTCTTCCCTTCCCCTTCTCCCCTCCATGTACACACACCAGCTGGCATACAGCTGTACCCGCAGCTTCCACCCATATGGCTCAGTGGCAGCTGTGTGGGGTTTGCCGCTTACCTGGGTTCCATACTCCTTCCTGGCACCTCTTCTTCCCCTGTTCTGGCCTCCGAGCTCATGACACCTCCCAGGTGCCGGAATACTCTCCACTACCTGCCCCTAGCTGCTGCTAAATTTTTCTCCATGCCTATTTTTAAGGGATTAATAATTCATAAGGAAAAATGTGTGACTGAACTAAATAATGATTCATAGAAATTTGCAATATTCTCTAAATGTGCTTGGATTACAAATTTGTAGAAAACAAATAAAAATATGGTTGCCCTGTAGGATTTTCTTTGGGGGGGGGGAGAAGAGGAGTGTAGCTATGTTATTTATATATTATAAATTTCCTATAGGAAAATATTTACCAACAGATATTTGTGCTTCAGGTATTAGAGACTGAAGCTATGTCTACACTGCACACCACTACCGTTGGGTGTAGGATACGTACAGCTACACGCTGCAGTGAAAAGCAAGCTGCATTCATGCTGCAGTGTATAGCTACATGTCAGTGAAAGGCTCTGGCAGGGGGAGCTGGAAGAAAACTGCCAGAGCCTTTCCCCACTGCCATAGTCTTTCCCTGCAGCGGAGAAAGGTTCCAGCAGTGGGGAGCTGCTGAAACCTTTCCCCACTGCTTCCTGTTGCCACAGGCTCTCTCTGGGGCAAGGAAAGGTTGCCACAAGAGGAACAGGACACCATGTTGCTAAAAACAGCAGTCTTAACAGGCAAGGTATTGCCTGGGCATGTACAGAACTGTGTTGGGTACAAACCTTCAAAGTTGTGGTGTGTCTTTACCCACCGAAGCCATGCCTCATCATTTGCACTGCTATATATACCCATGCTAGGGGAATGTGCCGTATATATCCCCTGCACGCTGCTGAAAATGTAGAAATAGATTTTAGTATGCCATTTCAATGCCATTTTTCACACATGCATAGTGCTTGCACGTTCAACATATTTCCATATATCACACTGGCAATTTATTTCAGGTTCTAGGCAATCTCATGGGAAAGTATATTGGCAATACAGAACATCTGATACATTCCAGAAAGCAAATACTACAAACTAGTTCTTCAAACTAGTATCTGTAGGAGGCAGGGATAAACCAAAAAAAACTCCCAGCAGTGAAGGGTTAGTGCAGTATCCAAAGAAATGGATAAAACTCATCGGAGGAATAGTCACTTCCCCTTTTGTCCTTTTTAACACTGTATCATCTTCTAATTGACTTGGTTCTATTCTTCACTTTTTTAAAGCTATGCTTAGAAGATAAAGCAGCAGGCATGGTCCAACAGAGAAAGCATAGAAAACTCCCAACTAGTTCTGAAACTCATTCATGAGTCTCTGAGAAATTCATCTCACCTCAGCATCCCCATTTGTAATTTAAGAACATTTCTTATCTTTTTATTATTTGTATTGAGGTAGCACTTCTGAGTCCCAGTCATGGATCAGGGCTTCATTGTGCTAGGTGCTGTACACACACACACAATCCCTGCCCCAAGAGCTTACAACCTAAGTATAAGACAAGAGAAAACAGATCGATACAAACAGAGAAGAGAGAGTACATAGAAACGAGACAATATTGGTCAGCATGGTATGCAATGGTATCCACATTCCAGCGGCCGCCCTGTTGTCAAATATCTTGTAGGCATCGTGGCAAGGAGATTTTTAAGCAGGGATTTGAAGGATGATAATGAACGGGCTTTATGGATATTTATGGGGAGCTCCTCCCAAGCATGAGGGGCAGAATGGGAAAAAAGCATGAAGGTGCTTTTTGAAAATTGAGCAAGGGCACAGTGGAGGCTGATACCATGGGCAGATCAGAAGCAAAAATTGACCTCTTGAAGCTGAATGAGAGAGGATAGGTCAAGTGGAGATAGGCCATAAAGGGCCTTGAAAGTGAAAAAAAGTAACGTTTGCAATTGAGAGAAGAGAACCAGTGGAGCGATGCAAAGAGAGGGGGACAATATTTTATTTAGTCACCAATCTCACTGGATTCATTAATATGTATACAGCATTTTGAAACAAAGAACCATAGCGCTCAGAGTTAGAAAGTCACTATATAAATACTCTTCACCAGGGCACACACTACTCATTGTACAGTGGTGGCCGCTACAAAGTCAGCATTTGTCAGCCATTACCACATAGTGGTATCTAAGATACCCAGCCATTTTCTTGGGGAACATCACAGTGTGACAAGGCTACCAGAGCCTAGAAACAGTAAATTAATGTTGACTTTTTAAATCTAAGCACCTCTTACTTGCAGCTGCCTGATTTAGACACTTCCATGGATTACGTCTTTTACCCAATTAAATTACACTGCATGAAGCTATAGAAAAAAATCCAGAGCACAGCTAAACAAATTCAAGTGTTTACTATGGCTTCCATATACAGTTCTACATGCAACACAATCCATTTTAGGATGTGTCCATCCATTTTAGTACCAGTCCATCTGGAAATATTAGATAACTTCACTGAGGAATCAATAGTTATTTAACTTATGGAAATTAAAACCTTCAGAATTATGGGGCTCCATTTCTTATCGACGTTTACGAAAAAGCTAGAATTATAGAAGAGGAAAGAATAATTGGGTTGCTTCTCACTCTTGTTTAATTATCTTAATCATTGGAATTTCAGTGACATAATATGGCCATAAAGTAATCAACTACCTAATTAAAATATAGAAATTTAAAAGTAATTCATGTTCAGATGAAATTGTCCTTCACATCTGGATTTCAGTAATTCATGAACCTAAACAATACTGGCAATGGAAGAAATTTAGAGACCCCTCATGAAAGCTTTACATGGGAAGTTGCAATAGGAAGTAAATAAAAGCAGTGGGATAGAATATGTCATAATGATTAGTGTTCTGTTTAATCAACGTTGAGATGTTATCAGCAAGACGTGGCAGATGACGCTTTGTTATTTTAATCTGAAGGGGTTTAGGGCAGGGGGTGGGAGAAATACACTAGTTCCTGCAGCACTGGAAAACCTTTCCCAATTCTGAATTGGGAACAAGCTGCATAAAAGATGGTGAAAAGAGCCGATTTGTAAAGTAAAAACCTTTGAACGTAAATAGTCACATTTGTTCTCCTGCTTCTTTTAAACCTGCTGTAATACAAGGCAACTGTTAAATGGGGTAATCGGTAACAGCGACAGAAGGTTACTATATTTAGAGCTGTAAGTTGTATCCTACTGGGGAGAGGAATTAATGCCAGTTAGAAAATTATGAGGCTTTTCAACAGAATGCTGGAGATTGAAATATACTATTCCTATACTTGTGGAGAAGTAAATCAGGAACACAGCCATTCCTGACAATGTGTGTGTGTTCAGTAGAGACAACGCTCAGACAGGGCTCAGAGAAATCGCTGTGATAAAAGCAATTGACAAATTATTGTATCACAATTCTCAAGTCAGGCATTGCGGGGAGCTGTAGTATTTAAGTCAAAGCACTAGAGAATGATTAACATCAAAACGTACATGGATTCTTCAATAACATTTGTCACCTTGAATTCTAAACCTTCTATTAACGGAAAAGCTTAAGTTTAGTTAACATGTAATCTGTAGCTGAACAAAGTCCTGTGTGTCACATGCCCAACGAGACACATGTTGTGTAACATACAACTTAAGAAACAAAGTGCACACACACACGAGCTGTAGAGACAAACTAAGGCCTGGATCTTCAAGATTTATGCACGTGCTGAACCAGAAACACTGACAGACCAATTCAAAAAAGCACGTAGGCACTTTCTTTAGTCCATCTCTATTTAAGAGAGCAATTAAGCATGTATTTAATGGTAAGCACATGGACAAATACCATTGCTTTCAAGTGGACTTAAACAGGCAATTAAGTGCTCTCTTTCATAGACAGTTGCCTGAGCTGGGGTCTGTGAGAAGATCCTATTGAGTTTTTCACCGCCAAAAGCTAGAGTGCCTACATGAATCTTTTCATCCAGGGGTGGCAGATCTCTCTCTCCAAAATACTTCTCTGCTGACAAATGTTGGCAAACAATGACATATATCAGGACTTTAACCTCATCTCAACTCTCAGATTCAGAAAGTTTTTGCACCACCCCTATAGAGGCATTGTTTCATTTCTAAGCAGGCAGAAATCAGGAACTCAACATTAGTTTGTATGCCTGCTCTTCCATATACACACTGATTCTATTTTTATCCTGATAGTCTCCCACTGAAGGAACATAAGGGCACTGTATCAACTATATCCTATTGCCCAGAGATCAAAATCCAACACTTGCTACTTCTGTCCTCTTACCGATTTTAGAGAAAAGCAAATTTTTTTTTTTTGGAGGTGGACAGGCTAGAAGGACACAATGTTTTGCCATTCAATGTCCCTTGATTTATCTTCTCTATACCATCCATGATTTTGCATGCTTCTATCAATTTTAATTGTCTCTTCTCCAAACTAAGCACAGGGACTACATTTCCACTAGCACATCCCGTATATTAGCTATGCCACAGAAAATAGGTAGAATAACGGCCTTGCTCCCACCTGCACAGTTGGCTGATCAGACGTGCTGCACTCCTTTAGAGCAGCAGCTGGAGGCAAGCATTTCCAGATCACAGGGACCTTTGAGAGGCATTTGCCTCTAAGGCCTGGTCTACGCTTACCTTAAAATTCAGCGGCAGTCGATGGGAGTTACACAAGCTATGCAGGGTAGCTTGCATAACTCCCGTTGACTTCTTAACTTCCATTGTGCACGGTATCGTCACTGCGCTGCACCGACAGAAACACAGAGCTACACCACTTGAGGGGGTGCTTTTAACAAGTTGACTTCCGGATCAATTGAGCAGGTCTTCACTGATCGCTCAATCAATCCGGATAGATGGATCTGACAGCGGTGAATTTGCTGCCATCAGTGAAGACATACCCTAAGAGCCAACGTCATCCAGTGCTCCCCCTGGACTGGTTCAGTACCACATTGTCCCCTTATGCACGGCTGCACCCATCAGATACAGCAGAGCCTTCTGTCATCTTCACAGATTACCAAAGTGATGCTCAACTTCTTATCCCTTCATACTCCTGACTGGGGCACACATGAGGTAATCAGAATATATCCGCCACTTGTTTCCAGTTCACTTTTAGAGTGGGGTGTAGAAGACAAGTGAGTGTAAAATGATAGTGAAAACAATCCCAAATGCACTGTTCAATTCCTGGCACTTCATAAAAAGAAAAGGTTTCGTAACAGTTCAATTCTCCTGCCATTATCAGCTATAGGAAACACTGGAGTAGCATTTCTATAATCGTAACTCAGCAACAGAAAAATGCAAGCAAGTGCAGGAAAAAGGGAAATATTTTAATCTCTTATTGGATCACTCTCATTTAGCACTCAGCAAAAGCTGAATTGTATTAAGGAGAGCATATGCAACCGTCACTAGTTTAGCTGTTGCCAAGACCAAGGTTGAAATGGATTTGCCTGAAGGGAAAGGTTAATAAGGCCAACTTGTTCATATATTGAATATATTTTTTGTAAACGTATCAGAAATACAGGAAAAAAAAACATATGGGACACTTTCTATCATTACATCACAGAAGACATACAACATCTGTTCTTAGAGCAGAGTTACTCAGAGTTTAAGGCCACAAGAGACCATTAGATCATCTTGTCTCACCTCCAGTATAACATAGGCCATAGGATTTCTCTGAGCTTTGATTAAAAAGCATGCCCTTGATTTTTTTTATTTGTAATAACACAGATTGCCTTGTACTAGTATTAAAACAACGAAAATGTAATTCCCAAATCAGTCATTAAGAAAAAAAGTCTTCTTAAATAACCATGCACAAATTAATTAACAGTTAAATAATACTTAATATAGCAACAGAATAGTTATATTGAATAAGTTCCTCATTTTTAGAAGGCAATGGATGAAGAGAGATATGGATTATTAAAGCTTTAACTCAATCTCAGGATACTTACGATGTAAACTAGCTGACTTCCACTTGAGATAAAGCTTTAATAAACAATTTTTCCCCATTTGCTCTCCCACAAGTATTTAACTTGCTCATCTCTTGAAAAGAAGCATGGTGACAAGAGATCTTTAACAGCTGTTGTGAAATCATTCGTTATTACTACTATGTCAGTGAATTATTTGTGAGCAACCATTACCAGGTACCACCCCACGACACACAAAAAGCTTACCATTAGAAACACTTGCCAAATCATTACTTGTCTGTCAGACTTTGCTTCTGTGGGGCTCCCAGCTGACAGGATGAAGCCCTGAAATGACTTTTTAGTACCTAAAGGTTGCAATGCAAGTCCTTTTAATGTCATCCAAGAGCCAAGTGAGCTCCACCCCCACCATGATGGCCACAGCTGGATCCATGAGCACAGAAGAGAACCATCCTTCTGACTGGCATGAGCAGAGTGTCTTGTGCAAGGATACTCCAGCTCTCATGGATGGACAGATGCAGCCTGATCTTCATGCAGCTGTGCCACTGTGGCGTGCACTGAGGGCTCAAGGAGCAGCATTCCTGCACCAACACACACACCCATCCCATCTTGGGCAGTTTGCCTAAAGGCCAAGCAGAGATGCAGTCCCTAAGTGTTGAGACTATACCTTTCCTGCTTCCCTAAGCATGCACTGTGCTCATAAAAAGAGGGAAGGAATGGGGCCAGGGCCCTTGTGGAGCTAGCCTAGGGCAAGCTGACTCTGCAAATGGGTGTAGTACCAAGCATGTTCTTCCTATGCACCACAGAACTCCCAGCAGGTTTAATCTAGCTAGAGATTACCATATGGGCCCCCTGGCCAAGGCTGTACATCAAGAAAGCATTTACTGTCTAATTAGCTGCTTTAGTTCCAGCCGCTAGAATTTAAAGGGCACAGCAAGTATCCTGTGACCCGACAACTCTCCACAGACCAACAGCTACTGCTCCATGGATGAGTCAATACTCCACAGACCTCAGGTCCCTCTGATCTAGCAGAACCTACAGAGGGAGCCACTTTCAGAGACCAGCCAGGCTAGATGAGAGGGCATTTATTTCTTCAGTAGGTGTTTTAAAGTAAGAACTGAGCAATTGATTTTGGATTATCGGCAGATAAGTCTGCTCAATGGT
>ML675623.1:7500260-7534889 GCA_007922155.1 Mesoclemmys tuberculata | reverse complement strand
GATGATCATATTGGTCCCTTCTGACCTATGAGTCTATGAGTCAAATAGCTGCTAGCAAATAATTTATTAGCCAAGCCCTCAAACCTTCACAAATGGTAAATCGGCCATGGACATGGTTGAACCCAAATTCATTTTTGGATTTGAAGAAATAGTCATGGAACTTATTATTCCAGTATTCACTCAACTTTGCTTAGAAGTGGAGAGGTCAATGAGCACAGGGGTTAAGAAATCGATGTCCTGGGTTTAGTATTTAGATGTCCAGATGAAATCTCCTACAAAATGTTATTTGCAATTAGTGAAAAATATTGAGGTTTTGTTTTTTAAAAGTGTGGCCAGTATCTGTTGCAGAAAATCTCTCCAGATTCACAACAGTGGGAAAGGGCTGTCAAGGAAATGATCACAGGCAACTCCTGATTTTCAGGATGGATCTGTACCACCCCAAACCTCATCAGAAATCAAAAGAGCCCTCAGGCTCTAAGGAACCCATCTGCCAACATAACACAGCCAGAGCAGACTGCTTGACCCTCTGCACCCCAAACATACCCCTTGCCCTTGGAAAAGTTCTCAGCTTGCCAAATCTGGCTGCCCTCTGGTTGTGCACAAGGGGCTGAAAAATAAGCATGTGACCTAAGCGAGAAACTATGCACATGTAATTTGTGCTTGAAATTACTGTTATTAGTCACCCAGATTGCTTACTTGCTCACAAGTGTAAATAGTTATGCTTCCTGCTGACCATTTGCATATGTGTCTAGTGCTTATAAAACAGGTGAACAAGTACAAATTTTTTTTTAAAAGGGCCTTTGGTCACAAACAATTAATTTGTTTAATTTGCAATCAACTTTTCGACGGAACAGGGTAAACAGTGAGGCAGCTAAGTTTGCACACAATGCTGAATTACTCAAGATAGTTAAGTCCAAGCTCACTATAAAGAATTACAAAGGGTCTCACAAAACTGGATGAGGGAGCAACAAAATGGCAGATGAAAGTCAATGTTGATAAATTCAAAGGAATGTATATTGGAGAACATAGTCCCAACTATACATATTAAATGATGGGGTCTATATTAACTGTTACCACTAAAGAAAGAGATCTTGGAGTCATTGTGAATAATTCTCTGAAAACATCTACTCTATGTTCAGCAGCAGTCAAAAAAGCTAACAGAATGCTATGAACCATTAGGAAAGGGATAAATAATAAGACACAATTTCATGTCACTATCTGAATCCATGGTACGTCCACACCTTGAATACTGCACACAGTTCTTTTTGCCTCATCTCAAGTACAATATATTAGAAATGGAAAAGGTACACAGAAGGGCAACAAAAATGATTAGGGTATAGAACAGTCTCCATATTAGCCATGATGATCAGGGACACAACCCCAGACTCCAGATGTGTCTAAACCTCTGACTGCCAGAATCTGGGACTGGACAACATGGGATGGATCAATGAATAACTGCCCTGTTCTGTTCATTCTCTCTGAAGCATCTGGGACTAGACACTACCAGAAGACAAGATATTGTGCTAGATGGACCATCAGTCTGACCCAGCATGTCCACTCTTAGGTTAACTAAAATATCATTCTTCAGAGTGAATGTAAGTCCTGCTGAGAACTAAATGATCTATTGAAATAATACTTTCAAAATGTACTGTGGAGCTTTTAAAATATCAACTCAGCAAATATGTAGATTGACAAGAGAAATGCTAAAGCACTATTCAGGTGCGGCCAGGCTTGTCTCTCTGACAGTACAAAAAAAGCTCAAGATTTCCTAGTCAGAGCTCGGAAAGAACAGCCCTTTAACCATGATATTAACAATGAGCTGAAAAAGCTGGTCAGCTGTTACAGGAACTACCTGGATAAAGAGACGACAATAACCAACATTTGCTCCTCTCAGCTCTTCTCCCAAGGCACCAGAAGTAAAGAATCCTCCTCCGCAGATGAAAGGAACTGTTCTTGAACTGGAAGGAAATCTTCCTCTGTAGCCCGCAAACTTTGTATCCATCTTTTGGGAGAAAGGGGGAAGGAACGTTGTTTCATTTGGACAGCTCAGAATTGACGCAGCTGCAAGCCTGTTCAGTTTTATATGCACAACCTATTTTTCCAGATGTTAATTCCTGTTTTTGAAATCTGGAGGCACAGTCTTTGAAAATAAGATTAGATTCTGAAGTAGAAAAAGCCAGACTGCTCCTGGCCTTTACCCTCTCTCATTAAAGGAGCCCTGAATTGTTCACAGAAGCTGATATTTACTATATTTTGAAGCAGACTTCTTCCTGAGTTTTCTCCTACCTCTTTCAAGTTTTGGGCTGCTCATAGGAAGCATGTAAATAAAAGAAGGATGCCATGGAATTTGTATTTATGCAGATTGTTCTTAGAAAAATTACGTTCAAAATTGTTTTTGTTTTGAAAAAATAAATTGATCTCTGGGGAAAACACACAGCAAATATAAAAGATCAACCATGGAAAACATGTTATAATTCAAAGAGTTATGGAAAAAAATACACAAAGCAGTATGTCTAGCATAAATTGATTTTTTTCTTGTTATTCACCACACAGGCTCACATACTTTATACTAAAAATAAATGGCCATAGCCTCTACAGCCATACCTTTTCATTTATCTAACTATTTTGCAGCACACTCTAAGCTTCTAATGATAATGCTAAACCTTTTCAGGCTATGAGCGGACTGGAAAGCCAGCATAAAATTGTGGCCCTGGTGAAGTCAATGGGAGTTTTGCTATTGACTTCAATGGAGCCAGGATTTCAGGTCTGGATTTCTAGAAAGACCTGAGCACCATTAGAACTATCAGCAGGTAAGCGAGCCAACCCTGGAGGAATCAGATAAGTAATATTTTTCTTTATAGGCTGCAGTAAAGTTAATGCCCATGGTTCAGATAAACTTGGCAAGGATACTTCAAGAAAGTATGGTTCATGCAGCAGTATTAGATTATCTTCAATCTCTACTAATCAAATGGAGAATAAAAGATTAATCAATTATTTCAAAGGTTCAATTTTCCAGTCCTCTTGAACTCAAAACTCTCATTCAGCTCAAGGAAAGTAAGACTGGGTCCTTTGAGTATTTGTGGCATTGAGGTTAATGGGAGGTTTAGATGCACAAGAAACGCAGGATCTGGTCATAAGCGTATTTGAAAAAGAATAATAATACTCATAAAAATGAAAGGGTATTTATTCAAATATGCCTATATATGAAGGAATCTCTTGAGTTCTTTTCCACTGTCCTTTCTCAGCCAGCTCACTGCAGCTCCTGTTCTGCTTAAGCTTTTCTGAATAATTCAGCTTTTAAATATTTATAAAAAAAAAAAAATCACAGATTGGGTGGGGGGAGGGGAAGCTGAAGATGTGAAACAGAATTAATTTAATAAGGAAAGGGCTAGAAGCCCATTATTGGTTTCAGCAGCCTCTTTTCATGCTGCATATTGTAACAAGGAATAATTAATTTGAAAGGCCTTGATCTTTGGGAAATCTTTCATTAATATTATTATTAATAGCAATTCACAACCACTCTCCCCACTTCCTTTGTGCTGGATGTAAGTACTCCATTGCCTCAGGGCATTCACATGCTGCCACAATGCAGAAGGATGAATTTAAGAGGCCGCTGGTTTCTAAAACACCAGGCAGGCATCAGGTTGGGATGCTGCTTGAGATAGGCGGGCTGGATTAGGTTAAAGGTCTTGACCTGGACTTTTGCCCCAAACTCAAACCCAGCCCTTTTCCAGGTTCTAATAAATTCTTTTCTCTTGCATGAATGTCTCTTGCTCATTTATTCTGGTCTATTTATAATAGGCTGTCTTGCCTTTATCTGCTGTTTATATGATGATACTGGAGAGTGGGCCCATTGTGTGCGGTGTTGTACAAGCACATTGTGAGAAAAAAAATCAATGCCCTGTAATGTAAACAGATAAGACAAAGGGGAGGAGAGGAGAAACCTAGGCATTGAGCAAGTTCCGTGTCTTGCCCAAGGCCAGCAACAAAGCTAGGATAGACTCTGGGACTATCCCATTAAACCATTAAACCCGTTTCTCTGGCTATTTAGATTGTAAGCTTTGTGAAGTTAGGGCCCATCTCTTACTGAGCGTCTGTAGAGCACCTAGCTCAATAGGGCTCCTATCCCTGACTGAAGCATTATTTTAATATAAAGAATTAATCGTAAGAGTAGGTTAACTCTCTTTTAAATGGCCTTTGTCTGCTGCATGCCTCTTCCATTGGTTAATTCCAACCAGGTCTAGAAGCAGACTGCTGTAGATGGTCCTTAGAGCAAAGCAAACCTCGGGAACTGTGAAAGTCCTTCCACCAATCTTTAGTTACTGTAGCCTAAAGTGAAGATCATCTAGACAACCACTCCGTTCCTCACAGGGGGCAAGCCATACAAACAGCAAGCAGTAACATCTGGCCCATCTGCAAGTTTCAGCACCAGTTGTGTTGGCAGCTTTGGAGTAGCCCCTGGATGTGTCACTGTTAAGTTTTGGATGTACCATCTGTGGTGTCTCCTTTCCAGATGCCATGTGCATTTTTTTAACCTCACTTTTTATTTTGATTATTTGATACATTTGTCTTTTTGTGAATAAGAGTCAACACAATGCTTTACGGAGATCTCTGTCCAAGTTCCTCTATGGCTATTTTCTTCCCAATCTCACACGCAGAACAAAACGTAATACACATTTCATTTCCAAACTGCATTCTTAAAAGAGAAGAATTCCAGCCATCTGCCACATATACAAACTGCTCCTCTTATTCATATGCAAAAAAAGCCTTGCATCTACAAAAAAGGGGATGGGGGGAACCCTACAGATAAATAAACCCCTATGTTTCCTGTCTAAATTATTACAGCTCAGAAATGCAGTGCTAATTATTGGGATTACAGTCCTTTATTTTAAACAAGGCTGAAATAAATGTTGGTTCAGAGCAGCTGAATCCATCAGTTATCTTCCTAAATTGATGAATCATCAGGCCAGTTCAGCCTCTTTCAATTTAAAAAGCAATTGGTCCAAAGCCTGAAATTTAAACAATATAGATCTGTTTTCAACTAAATAATATAGTATGTGTCTCTCTCTTTCCCAGATTTAACACACTCTCTAGGAAGAGAAGGAAACAAAGTGACAATGAATCAACTAGACCAAATCTCACACTCTGTGGCTATAATTTCATCAGTGGTTTTGAAATTAATATAAATGGCATGACACTCACATGTTAGTATACTGAAATCCTACTGACATGAATATACTATTATAATCTTAGAAACGTACAGCTGGAGAGGGATTCAAGTAGTCACAAGTCCAGCCCCTACGCTGAAGCATGACCAACTGATAAGCATAGTTTGGGTAAATTTTAATTTTTCATATACCCATCTTCGTGTGTGAGAGAGAGAGAGATGTGCCTCAGGTGGCATGTGACCAGGATTCATCACCGAATTTAGTCTGCTGTTTGGATCATTAGCTTCTTGGGCCAGGCCTGGTACTGATGGGGAGTGCAACATGAATACTGATCCCTGCCGTCAAACACCCACGTACCAGCCAAACTGCACAGACTTCTAACAGATACATTTGCAGCAGAACTACGCAGAGACGTAAGCAGGTTTCAGCTCCGTTCTCCATTACTATTCTCAGGTGAACATTACTGCCCGTGAACTCATTCTCTAGAAACTGCATGGGGAGTCAAGACAAAGAGAGAGCCAACTTAGCTTCTCACCAGACAAAGAGAGGAAAGGCAGCTCAACAGTTAGGGCGCTACTTTTATTTAGCGTCTGATAGCGTCACATCTTCGCTATCTCTTATGGCTGGCAGAGTCTGAAGAAACTTCCCCCAGGTTTTTCTACAGGACAGGACATTTGCATCCATTGTTCACTATCGTTCATAAACGCCCGAGGCCACCTCCCAGCTGAGCATGTACGGGAGGGAAGGAAAGGGAAGGGGCAAGTCCTGTTAAAGTCATCCAATCCTAACGCCACTAGCTCTTCGCACGATCTATAGTCTGGGTTACACCAGCTAAAAGGGTCTCCTTTAAAGCAGGGTTTCTCAACCCATGGGTCGGGACCCAAAATTGGGTCTCCAGAACGTTTCAGTCGTGTGGCAGCTCCTGTCCCCTAGGGCTGGCTGGATCACCTCCCTGCTCAGGCCCTGCCACTTCTGAGATCCCAGAGCCTCTCAGGTTTGAGCCTGCTGTCATGACGACAGGAGTCCGGGTAGGCCAAATCTCAAAACAACTGAGAGTCACCGGTCTAGGGAACATTTCAGCATCTGGGGACCACTGGCTTGCAAGCTGTTCTGGCACAACCCCTTTCAATTCCCAGCAAGACTCCTGGCACCCTACATTTGTCCAAAATGGGAGAAGAGGAGTGGGTGGCATCGAGTCAACTATGATGGCTAGGAATTCTGCTGTGCCAACACAATCCTTAGCTGCATCTTTAGCACAAAGCAGCCACATCAGTGGCCATTAATCTGTGGTTGTATCAGTTCTCAGAGATGAGTGGCATGTGTAGTTGAAAAATACATGACAACCCACAGAAAGCACTATCAGTGAAAACAGGCATGGGATGCAATTGTGCAACAGCTTTAGCCAGGAAAAAAACAGGTTGCATGAATACCGATTATGATGCCATGATATTTTACAAGAGCTAATCATAATGCTTTTTATAAACAGTGACAATTAAAGGTTGCCTTTTAGTTCAGCTATTTTTGCATTAATGTAGCTCGGCTGGAACAAAAAGGTCTATTGTTCAGACAATTAACTCAGTACAAAACTATGAGCAAATTGCAGTTTATCACTGTGGAGTTATACTTCAACAATTAATTGTTAAGTACTGTAAATGAGCCCACTGTCCTTAACCCCTCTATATAATTAGGAACTAAATACGGTTATCTGGCATTCTTTTAGGCTGCACAAAATGTGCATTCAGCATAGAAGTCAAGTTTCCATACTGATCACTGACAGCATGTGAAAATATAAAATCATGGAAGTACTTGAGACGCTTGGGATTTCTCAGCTAATCATTAAAGCTGTTTGCGTTCCATTGTATGATATGAATTCACCACGGTTGAAAAATTCATGCCTGCGCGGAGGGCCAGCACAAGGCATATGCTCCAGTGAAACCCAACTTAAGCTCCATTTGAAAATCTGAAGTGGGACTTCAATGATACACAGACCTCTGCTGGACCTTTGCACAGGAGTAAATTCTATCCAGGGTGAGTAAAAGCAGCATTTGCAGTTTAACAATAGCTCAGATAAAAAAAATTACAAGGCTTCTCCTGCTTTGTCACATAAGCCACTAAACATGCCTCTCTATTTTCTAGCCTTTTTGGCTGTGAAGATAACCCTTTGAACAAGAAATAATGCCTGCTTGTATTACTAGGAGCCTGATTTAGTGCCCACCGAAGTCTATAGAAAGGCTCCCTTTGACTTCAGTGGGTGCCGGATAAGGCCCTTTGTCTGCAAACAAAGGAAAAGCAATTTTACCAAGAGAGGTGGTATCAATTCTGAATCCCAGTGATGACCATTTAATTGTTCAGGGATTGTAGATGAATCATGAATAGATCACCTTCACTTTTTTCCAATCACAGTCCGACCTGCTTAGAAGTCGACAAAAAGCATTCCCCAGTCTAGCTGATGTTCAAACCTGCAAATTCACTTGATCCATATTTGGCATTTTTCAAACTGTCGTATTTTCAAACAAGGAGTCGTTAACAGCTAAAGTGAGGGGGGGCACAAGTAAATTTACTGCTGTTTGAAGGCAATGTACATACAAATGGCACAAAAAAATGTATCTACTGCCATCATCTGACTTCACTGACTTCCAAATAGCAGTCTAACGAACTTTTCATTGGTCCTTGTCAGTCTGAGATTGGCACAGCCCTAAATTTATTTACCAGGCAACTTCAGGCTTCCAACTATGGCAGAACTAACAAGTAACTTGGTCACAGCAAAAAAAACACCCCGTGCTAAAGATTTCAAGCATCTGCACACTTCTGATTAGAAAGACGAAGCACTGCATTAACAGAACTAGTTCTCATCCAATCCACCCATGATCCACAAGCTACATATTGCAAGAGCAAGCCTGATCAGTACTTGGTTGGGAGGCTTCAGAGAAAATCCCAAATGCTGCAGGTGGTGGTGTTGGTGAATTCGGAAGTAGCATATGATAGGATTCAAGCCTGTAGCACGATACTGTGGTGCACTACACTTGGATGAGATGTAAAACCATGGTCCTGACGACAGCACTTCTCAGAAGAGGGTTTTATTCCCATATCCTTTGAAAAAGTCCAAAGGAAGGTGTTATTCTTTACTGCTCCCATAGAAACTGTTGTGCTTTGTCGCTGATTCCAACTGGCTGCCCCATTGCACACTAGAAGGGCTATGTAAACTAGATGGCTTGCCTCAAGACCTAGAGCCCAGGGTCCAGCCAACCCTAATTATGAAGGAGTCAGACTTGAACAAGGATCACCTGGATCGCTTATAAAGAGCAGCAGGAAGCTGAAGTTGGGGTGGGGGAAGATGCTCACAGTGAGTAGGCACCCGCAAAGAGTCTTAAGGCTTGGGACTGAGACCATAGGCAGGAGGGACCTGGGAAGAGCCCTTGTAAGCTGGTAAATACATGGACTAGAGGGGAGCTTGCTTACTAAGGTTTTGAATTAAAAGAGAGCAGATTCCACATGAGTAAGAGAAGATTCCAGCCAGGTAGGGCTGAGAATGGCCCGCCAAGACAGAAAGAAGAGCTGCAGAAAACAGACTTTCGAAAGAAGAGAAGCCCCAGGACTGAGTTTGGTTTCTTGTTTTATGTCAGTAAATTAGACATTGGGAGAAAAGGCATAACTTGACAAAACACCTGTGTGGAGTTTATTTAAGAAGCCTCTTGAAGAGGGAAACCAAGGCAAAGGGCTGTTTACCGGGTTGCCCTGAGGTCACTAACGGGTGCAGAGACGTGGCCACTTGTTCAACAGATAGTCTTTCTGTGGTGGTGGAGAAATACGAATCGCTATACGAACACAGCATAAAATACTTTTAGAGACTATTGGATGAAACCTAATATATTAAAAATTATTATTGCTTTGATGAGCAAATGCTGTTCCATTCATTTACCTTTTCAGAACCCCTCTTCTGAAGGGCTAAAACAGACATCCATTTTTTGACAGCCTTATTTCAAATCACCTGTTTACCACAACGCTCAGTTCTCAACAATCTTCTGAATCCTCACAACAAATAGAACTGATGTGCTCTCACAATTGCGATTTTGCCATGCCCTGTTTTCCCCCGCTCTCATTACAGGCATCTGAAAACAGATGAAACTGTGTAGGCAAACTGCTGGAAAAATAAATAATATTAGCATTTATAATTCAGTGCAAGCATCATTTTCCACGATTTCAAAATTCAATGGCTAAACTAAAAAAATGACAGAGGAAGTAAAACCATGACGTTAACATCTGACTTTTATAAGCTTTCAGAATTTTATCATCACTTAATGGCTTTTTGCAAGCATCCAGTTTTACTTTGTATATCTTGTTGTGTAAAATGATCATTAACAAGACGTATTGTCTAATTATTCTGTTCTGTTCTACTTCTGGTTAACATTGCGGCTATAAATTTAACACCGCCTGTGCAGCATGTGCAAAAACTTCTGACAGAATCCCATGCCCATGATAAACAGGATATGGAGAGAGAGAGTCATCTCATTTGACAAACTGACTGGTATCACTGTCAATATAATTGTCCCAGATTGCAGTGCAGAGAACAACATTGATTGTCAACATCAAAGGGTCAAGATGAATTAAATATTTATGGCTCTGGGCCTCGTTGACAGCTTTTGATGCGTTCCCACAAGCTGATCGCTCCAAGCTGATATGTATCTCATGAAAGCGGGCCTGCTAAATCTGCAATGCTTTCTGACATTTTTTTTATATATATATTTTAATAAATATATTTCCTGCTACGCTGTTGCAAAGAGCCACCAAGGTGCTTCTATTTTCCAGAATGGCACAGCAGATATATTTTTTATTTGGATCAGTTTTCTTCAGCTACCACACCACAATGACGACTCTTTGATGGAGCTGGTCATGTTATTAGTTACAAACAAAATGTATTTAAAAAAAAAAAAAAAAAGTACCATTTGTAAGGGTGAGGGGAATCCCATGAAAAATTTGGCCAACGAATATTTTCATTTTGTGCTAAATGTTTTCTAAATTTTTCATCAAGATATAGTGCTGGTCAAAAGTGTCTGAAGAATTTCCTTTTTTCAATTTTGTCAAATTTTTCCCTTTTGGAACAGTTTTAGTTCATATCAAATGGGACTACATCCACGCTTAAGGTCAAGCATGTGCATTCTGGAAAAAGGGCTAATGTTGTGCCAATATTAATTAAGGACAACTGGGATGACCCAGTTAGCTTGCATTGGTTAGCTTGACATCAATCCCAGGTAAAATAATGAAAAAGCTGAAACAGGATTCAACTAATAAAGCATTAAATAAGAATATAATTAATGCAAATGTTTCATTCCTTGACATTATAAGTTTCATTGACAAAAGTGAGTAGATGTAATCGGCTTTTGCAAGGCTTTGACAGTACTGCATGACATTCTGATTAAAAAATTAGCGCTATACAATATCAGTAAAGCACATGTAAAATGGCTAAGAATTGGCTGACAGATGTCAAAAAGTAGCTGTCAAGAGGGAAGAATCATTGATTGGGAGTGATTCCAGTGTATCTATTACTTTGGCGTATTTGCCAAATACGTTCACTGAATAATTTTCAGGCTGTGGCTTTGACAAACTTTATTCATACTGAATCGTTACTTCTTCTGAATAGGACAGTATTCTGTTGCCTCACTGGATAACTGAACTATTTGGAACAAGAGAACAGTGAATAATGAACTCCACCCATTTCTGATGGGAGTTGTCAGGTGAAAGATAATTCATGATAAGATTAATGAAGCTTATTGCAATGGATGAGTAGACAGTATTCCAATCTCAAAGTAATGCCAATACTGATGGCTGCTGTTGTGGACTTCTTTTCTTTTTGTTCCTTCACTGGTATCTTTTGTGGATTGTTGATGAAAGGCTTTGAAGATAGATTATCGTTGTAGCACAGTCAATTACTTTAAATTGTAAGGGATTTCCTGCTCCACTTGCAACCTAGGGACTCTAAAGGAAGCCTGTGTGGTTTCTGGGTCCTTTGGGGTCGTCTGCAAAGAGTCAGCCCCGCGGCGAGATGGGAGCAGGTTGTACCTCTCTGCCTTAGGGCATGTCTGCACTGCTAGGGCTGCAGGGATCGATGCAGTGGGATCGATTGAGTGAGCTGTGGAGACTTGCTCAAATCGACCCCAAAAGTACTCTCTGGTTGATGCCATTAATCCACTGCCTTTGAAAGGAGTAAGGCTGCATTGACCGGAGGACATCTTTCATTGATACAGCACAGTGGCGATGCCACAGTATGGCAACCTAAGTAAGTTGATGGGCATGTAGACCAGGTGTTAGATGAAGCAGGCTGCACCATCCCTCTTTTTTTGTTGTGTGTTAGAGTTCTGGAGTCTAAGAAATACAGCCATGTTACACTGACGCTCTCCAGAAAAAACAGTTTTTTTGTTTTGTTTTTCTGTAATTCCTCTGTATGTATGCCCTGAACATAACAAAAATTAAGTTAATTTTAAGGAGAAATTTTAGTACTATTGTAGGAAGACTTTTCCAGCTATAAGGCAGTAGCATGGAGCAATGTGACAACACAGTGAATAAGTTGCACTGTACAGGACTATTTTTGTATCTACTTTCAGAAATTACAATGAGACAAATTTTCAGGTAAACGTTTGCCACTCCTCACACTCCTACCACTCTTTATTTGCCAAGTCTATATTTGCCAAGTCTGTGGTGCAATTTCTTTAAGTAGTAAAACCCGGTCTATACCTAAAAGTTTGGTTGACCTAGGCATGTGCTCATGGATGTGAGAAATTCACACACCTGAGAGATATAGTTAAGCCAACCTAAGCCCCAGTGTAGCCAGCATTAGGTTAAACTGATGAATTCTTCCATCATCCTAGCTAGGTCTCAGAAAGGTGGATTTACTACAGTGACAGAAGAATCCCTTCTGTGTCATAGTAAGTATCGCAGTTGTGCTACTGTTAGCATTTCTAGTGTAGACATAGAACTCCACAAAAATTTAGGGTATCTGAGCATTTAGCCACTACTCAAAAATAGGATCTAAATGTGATCTATTGGCTAGCAATGATGGATGGCTATTTAATAATAATCACAATGCATTCCTAGCCATCTTATTTGGTATGTGCCTATTTCCAAAACGCACCATGCCCACATTTTCTTCCTTCTTGCTTAGAAAGCACGATGATTCCTCCCCTGGTTTTTCTACAAGCTAAGAGTCCGTTCCCACATCTAAATCTCCACCCCAAAGCCACCATCCTCCCGGCAGAATGGATAAGGATCTCTGTTGAATCTCTTCATTGTCACAGATGGTCACATTGTCACAAGGGCACCATTGCTGAGATGTTCAAAAGAACTTTAAATGGAAAAACGGGAATGATATTTTTGCAAAAAATGGTGGCCAGAATTGCATCTAATTTGCTGACGAGCTCTATTATTGTGCAGCCTAAGGGGCTCCAGCCCTCTAACCCTGTGCCTGCCCTTCCTGGAATGGTAAGTCCCCTGGGTTCACTTGTTTATTTCATCCTGTTCAATCTCATCTCTCACCCTGATGCATTGAAGGTTTACTCACTTCTTTCCCAGTGCACTATTCATTAGCTCACCACCACTGGTTCTGCTTCAGCCGGCTCCTCATCTCTCTTGCTTCCTTCCCTGCTCTGTGTACCCTCTTGCATTGCTTTCCACACCGCTCACCACCTTTTGTTTGGCTGCCTCCTGTCTTTCCCCGCCATCAGTAGTGCTATCCCTGTTCGGGCCTGCTCCAGGTCTCAGCAATGAGAAAGTGAAACCTGCACCGTTTGCTGAGTTCTGGAGCACTAGTGAATCAGCATTTGCAGGCTCATATGGCTTCCCAGCTTTCATTTCAAACACAGCTAATAGAGCAAAGTGGGGATGAGGGGAGAGTAAAGCAAAGACTAGATAGTGCCACGATCAGTATTTACCCCAGCCTGTACGCTGTTACTAAAGAAATATAAGAGGACTAAGGATACGGTTAACTCTCCATACAGAATGGCAGCAACTGTTTTCTTTAGAAGGAAAAACGACGTTATTAGATAATTGTTAATTCCCTAATCAATGCATAATCACTACTATATATTTTACAGACTACTGGAAATTAGAGAGGAGGGGAGAAATGTGCTTCTGCATTAATGACATCTGACACCAGCAATTTGCAGTTATTTTGACTCGTACAGTGCTTCAATCACTCAGAACACATGAAACTCAATGAGCTAATGGGCTCCAGAAGCAAGAAATATACTTTGTGAGAATTATACTTCCACAGGACCAGATTAATTTAATTACAATTAATTTTTTAAGAAAACGGCAACAACAGATACTTGCGGCAAATAATTTGATTATAAATGGCTACCACTACTGTGCTAGATATTATTAGCTCCAAAAAACCTCTTAGAGCTGTGTGGTATCACTGCCACCATCAAATCACTGCATATGAAAGGTTGTGCAAAATTATGTTGGAATAATATAAATATTTTACACTCATGACTACACAAATCTCCCTGATATTTCCTCAAAGGCCAAGCAAGAGGAAAGGAGCATTTTCTGTAACTAATGCTGGATGTTGATCCTAAAAAAAAAATAAAAATAAAAAAAAAGAGGAGAAAGAACTTAATTCCATGGGTCTAGACAACCAGAAACCTAAAAATCAAGCAAAACTATTGTGTAATAGCAGAGTTTCTGGAATCAATACTAAAAATTCACAGAATTTATTTTTGTAGCAGTAACTAGAAATGGGTGATCTGCTTTAAAAAAAAACAATAAAAAACCCACACTCCAATGACACACTTGCAGTGTCACATCTGAATTGAAATGTTTCATATTTTGGTTGGAAACCAATAAGTTTTCACGTATTGGTTTTTTGGTCCAAACAACATTTTCAGTGAAAAACAGACCCTTTTGTGAAATTTTTCATTTAGTTGAAAACAATTTTACACTGAAAACAGTTTTGACAAGTTTCCATCTAACCCTAGCTAGACAGCTATACATGCTGATGGTGGTACATTCGGAAACAGCATATGGAAAGCAATTGTTACACATACGCAGTGGTCTGCATTACAATCTGGGGCAAATGAACACAAGTCAGTCAAGTCGCACTTGCTTAACACCATACATCTGGATCTCATTCTATCCATTTCCTGCCGTTGCCGGGGCCTCAGGTGGTGCGCGGCGTCTGCTGGCTCCCTTGACACCTTCCCGGAGCAATGGGCGCTGTCGGGGGTTCTCTGCTCCGTGTCCCGTTCTGGCTCCCTCCTTTTGACCCTGTGACCTCCACGGCCCTCCCTGTTCTTTCATTATTTGTCCCAAGGAATCAGTTGTATCCCAGCTCAGTGATTCCTCCCCTTAAGCTTGGGAAGGGACCTTGAGTGGTGGACTTATGCCCGCCCATCTCCCGGTTTACAAATAGGAGAACTTTCCTACTGCCCTCTGCCCCTGCTACACCACATCATGTATTTGGGTAAGATCTGAAATATTCATTGACCTGGTGTGTAAGGTGTCCAGTCCCAAAGGATTGAGAGAGAAAATATAAGAGAACTTCTTATATGACAAACAAGATTTTCTGTAACCCTCATCGTATTTGACTTGGCTGTCTAGGTGGGATCCTATGGCTGAGCTGCTTGGAGGGAACTGTGTTTTCGGCTTCTGGATAACCAGTAAAGTATCTAGAAGCTGTTTTGTTGTTGGTCAATCTAATTATTAGAACCACCACCAGTTTGGGGGATTACCTGCCCAATGCTCCGCAGTTTGCCCTAATTGAGCATTCTCAGTGTGCCAAGGTCACACCCAGCTATCCATGCTCCCTGACATGAGGGAAGCCTCATTTTCCCACCCTAGCCACTGATGAAAGTGGCTAATTTAAGATTTTCTGAATATCTTCGGGTCTAAGGAGTTTTTGCTGTATATATAAATTAGCACTTTAAAGGCCACACCATATGAATTGACTCAATATAACATGAAAGCTCCTTCCTTCTCCCATACTAAATTTTTGTATCATTAATGCTTCAGTCACCACCCCTTCAAAGCATTCCAGGATGCTTTCAAGATGCATCAAGGAGTGCAGATTCTCATAAGTACATCCTGTAGGTTTTCATGACAGCTTCCATATAATTCAGCAGTGTGAATTGGGAGGTCCTACATAATGTACAGGTTATGATCACTTTGCATTCAGTTTTAAATGGCAGACCACATCAAAGCATACATACACAGAGAGCTAGCTCCCATTAGCACCCTGTTCCACAATTTACCAAGCTAATTGTAAGTGGACAGCCAGAATAAAAAAAAAAAATGGGTGGAAAGAGCAGAAGTTTGAGAAGTAAATCACTCACTCATGGTTAAATGCAAAGTGATTCCTATATATTCCTCTGACACTCACAAGGATATTAAGGGATATCATTTCATTGAATGGTACGTGATTAGACTCATGCTACAGCCTATTGATGAAATGATTTCCCTTTATGGCAAACCATTATTGACTTTATGACTCTACGAAACAGTACGGAAGAGGAGAAGTCCCACCAGATGACATTTACAAAATGTGACCGAACAAAAAAAGAAAAAAAAAAAAACACTAGAAATAGTGTGACAGAAAATAATTCTGAACTAGCAGGGAGGGGGATTCGATGACTTAGCAGATCTTTTCCAGGACTACGTTCTAGGAATTTGAATTCTGGAAATAATACACAGAAAGTGATCCAGTGAAACTTCTTGACTCCTCAAATATCAAACAGGATTTTCAGTCACTTCTGTGTACATAAGCAAAATACAGCTTGCCAGAAGTTCAAGAGGGAACGGTAAATGTTTGGTAGAACATCTCCTCTTCCAACACGGGCGTCTGCTGTGAAGACATACACTAGCCTATCATCTTTGTTTAATGAAAAACCAGAGCAGGGACAAACATACATCACAAACATCTCAGCTCTCAGACTCTCACACATGATCTTACTTGCTCATTTGTTTACAGGGGCTTGGAATTTTCATTCTCCACCAGATGAGAGACTACTGGATTAATCGATAGAGAAATACCACCCACAAGTTCCATAGCATCTTATCTCTCCATTTCCTAGACAGCTATTACTATGACTGAATTGATGTTCCTATTTTTAACATTGCTCTAACTTCCAAAGTCTAGACCAAGGTAAAAGGGAAATCTTCCATCACCCCCTTCAGAATTGGAATGGCCTTGTCACGTGAAACAAGATTTTTTTTTTAATGTGAATCTTTCATTACCTCCTGTGGCATAAGCTCTTCTGCTGAATAGCCGTTATATGGAACAATATGCAACAATAATGGGCCAGATCCTCAGCTAGAAAAATAGATCTTTCAGATTCCGGGGCTACGTATATTTTTAAATCAGAGCTTCAGATTTCGGAGTACAAAAGCAGCTGTACTTTATAAAGGTTTTACAATAACCTTTTTTGCATTGGGCATCTGAACCAACCAACCAGTTTCAAACGGGCAGATTTCATCCAACCTTTGCATGGATTCAGACCCACCTAGTTTCCGGATGCTTTCACAGGGATCCACTTTTGCCTCCCAATGAAATAGGCTCCTGTACACAGACAGATCTAGGAACACACTTTGTTTAAATTGTCTTATGGAAGAAAAGCCAGATCCTTGTCTGCACCTGGAAAGACTTTCCATTTGCACAATCCCTTTAAGTTCTTTATATTGTAAAATTCCATTGGGCATCTGAGCATTAAATTATTGGTTTTGATATGTTATTCATGCTGGGGGGAAATATACTAGATTCCAAAGTACAGATTCACCTGACAATGACGTATGTTCCTCTTAATTTGGTATTAAGAAGTTACATTTATAACATTCTGTTTATAAGAAATTGTTCGAGGAGCAGTCTTGCTAGAATAGGAATCCCAGCCACAACAGAAATGGCAAAAAACAAAAAAACCCAGCCACTTGGATTCAAGTGAAAACTAGTTATTTTACATACATATAACATTTCACCTAAATGATTTTGCATTGTGTATAATGTAGAGCCTATAATGATACCCTGGTTGCTTGTGGATTTATTTTTAAAGTGACTAGTTTTCACAACTGCAAATAAATGCTGCAGATAGTGAATTTGCAAGGGAAAAAAAACGCACAGCGCAAAACGACAGTTCCTACTAGTCAAATAGATACAGAAAACATGTAATTATACCATATTTCTTGCTAGTTCAAGCTGCCAATTAACTGTTTGCAGAAGCTCCCTCCAGCAGAGAAAACACAAGCACACTGAATAGAGATTGAGACACTAAACAGAATTTAGAGGTTAATAATAAACTTTGTGTCTTAGTAACGTGACAAATTCAATGACAATTACATTCAGGGGATATTTCCCCTTATCTGGGAAATATTTCAAAATAACTTTGCAACACAGAATGGAGAGAGAAAGCTACATTAGTGTAGCCAACACTCCAAGAATTACAGCTGTGCCTGCCATCAATTTATCTCATCATGATTATTTATTCGTATTGCAGTAGAGCTCTGAAGTCCAGACTGAGATCAGTCCCCATTGTTTGTTGCCTGTATAACAGTAACACCACGAGGCCCCATTGAAATCAGAGTCCGTTGTGCTAGACAATGGACAAACTTATTGTAGATTCTTCAGTGCAGGGAACATCTCTTAGGATCTATGACCCACAGTTTCTTTTTTTTTTTTTTTTTTTTAAGTAACTTGATTTTGGATGCTCTGTGTGAGATGCTTTACAGAGCAACGTGGCCAAGTGCTCTGCTGTTTCTGAAAATCAGGCCCTCTTTAGAGAATTTCACATTGGGCACACAACAATTGAGGCACCTAAAATCACAGGACAGAGACAGACAAAGGAAGTTCTATAATCCCCATTTTACAGAGGTGGACGGCGAGACAATGAAGGGCCAGATTGTAAAGGTATTTAGGGGACTAAAGATGCAGATAGGCACTTACTGGGATTTACAGAACACTTAGGTGGCTTGCGCAAGGTCACAACGGAAGTCTCGAAGATCAGGGAATGGAACCCAGATCTTCCGAGTCACATGCATATGCTTTCACCACAGGACCAGTTTACACCAAACAGCTACCACCTATATCCTGTCTTTAGAAAACAGTAACAAGGGAAGACTGGAGACAGTCTGAGAAATCAGGTGAAGTATGGGCATTAATTAAAAGATACACCCTTCAAAGTTTATCATAAGGCAAGGAGTGTACAGGCTGGAGGAGTTTTTATAAGATCATAATAGCATCTCTCTCTTCATCAGTAGATCTCAAAGCACTTAAAGGAGGGCAGCATCATTTTCCCCTTTCATAGACAGGGAAAGTGAGGGTCAGAAAGGTGTAGTGACTTGCCCAAGGCCACATAGTACACTAGTGGCAGAGTTAGTAATACAACCAGGTGAGTCTCGTCCAGTGCTGTATCCTCTAGCCACACTGCTTTTACTGTATATATCCTATCGGTGATTTCTGTCCACTCTGGTAATGACAGCTTGACGAGAGAGAGAGAGAAATAAAATCTTTAAAACACTGTTGAATGATGGCCCCCTTTTGGTGAAATTTTAAATTTTGATGAAAGTTTAAATTTTGGTGCCACGTTCCAGCTCTGCCACTGATTGATTGCTATATATTTGGTCAAGTCATTTAAACCTGATCTCAGTTTCCTCCTCTGTATAGTAGGAATAAATACTCATCTTTCTCTCAGATTCTCGCAGAGATTAGGTAAATGGACATTATATTAAGGATATTTAAACACTATATTTAACACTTTCAGGTCAACCATTTTCTTTTAAATGCAGACTTATACAGAGGTGCATAAAGTTTCAGAACTGAATATGTGTTTGTGACAGTAAAGCAGTCTTGTCCATAACAAATTTACTGAACCGCAAATGCGCTGAAAGTGAGTCACGTGCAATACATTTGTACAGGAAAGAATACATTAATATTATCAACCCTCTGCCACTGCAGCATAGTGTTTTCCATCTTCAGAAGCAGTCAGGGTTTCAGTACACACAAAATATATCCTATTATCAGGTCTTCAATAGAAACATCCAAGAAATAGTACTGATGTCACAGAGAAATGTGCATCCTTTTTTAACGTTGCCATTGATAAGGTGAATTATCTGGGGTCTAAAATGTGCCTTGGAAGAAACTCCTGCTATCAGCTATCTGTCACACCTTCAAAGTTATGCGAGTACACTTTATTACAAATTACAGCCCTCACCAAAGCGCTTCAAACTAGAAATTTCATGCTCGTCATTGATTACGCTGCAAAACAGAGAGAGCGTGCAAATATTCTGCTCATTTATATTTCAGTCTATGGGAAGGTCTCTGTAAGCTGGCAAGCAGTGTGTACATGACAAAAGCTGTAAAACACCAAAAAAAAACATACCTTATGCTCCGTGTGTTGCCTAATAAAACTGCGTATCCTTCATGGGTAATACTTGTCTTTTTTTAATGTTACTTTGATTTACCAGCGAGTAGGGAAAGCATGAAGCAGTAACAGGACACCACCAGCTCGGCTCTCTAGCCCCTATCTGTAAGGCCTCCGAGCATATGCTTAAATTTAAGCATGTGAATAATCCCATCCCTGTTCATTGAAGTGAATGAGAGCGAGGCCCCTGCTCAAAAGTTAATCATGGGTTTAAGTGCTTTGCTGAATACCAATGGGATTATTTGCACGCTTAAAGGTTAGTGTGTGCTTAAGTGTTCAATTGAAGCCTAAAGAATTTGCAGACTGGTTAAACTCAGGTCTCAGAATTCTACTAGAATTTAGCTTTCAGGCTGGAATTTTTTTGGTTGTTTTTTTAAGCAGAGATTCTTCCCACCTCCCCATCCGGCCTGTTATTTTGGAGAAGGCTCTCATTTTTTCCATTCCACAAGACTAGTAGCTTGAGGTGTGGCTGCTGGCTACATCTATTGTCAGGTAGCCCGCACGCTGTAGGACTGCGTCCCTGCTCAGGGAACAGAAGGCTGGCTGTTCTGCTATTCAGTTCACCGGGAAGGTCACACCCCTTGCATTGAGAAGGGGCAGTAACACTCTGTAGGCTGGGAAAGCCGGGATGGAGTTCTCACTCAGGAAAGCCTGATCTAGTTCTCACTCAAGTCCACAAAAGGCTTTCCATTGACTTCCGCGGGACCTGGACAGACCAGGGGCTACTTCTCCACTTCCTATCAGGTATCCCTTTCAATTGACCACTCTGAATGACAGAGCAGGGCTCGTCTGCAGAGCCATCTGGCAGAGCCCCTTGTGGAGATGAACCATAAATTAACGGAAGGTTTTCTGCCACCAAAGCTGCACATCCTCCCCAGACAACATTAGCTAAGCCAACAAAAGTACTCGCCAGCACACTTGCATCTACACCAGGGTTTTTGTTCGAGTAGCTTTGTTGGCTAGAGGATGTGAATTTTTTTTTTTTAAACCACTCCGATCTGATGCAGTTATGCTGGCAAAACTTTGTTGTATAGACTAAACCTATGTCAGTCAGGCAGGTGTTACAGTAGCAACACAGTAGCTAATTATCAGCTTGCTAATAAGTACTTTGGAATGGCTAGGGCAACATATCGCACATATAAGTTACAAGAACTGAACAAATAATTCACGAAGACTTCAGCTGTAAGCTCTTCGGGTCCGAGATGGTCTTTTGCTCTATGTTTGTACAGCATTTAGCGTAATAGGGGTCTGGCCCAGGACATGGGCTTCTAGACTCTTCCTCAATACTAATAACTAATTTGTTTTAATTAGCATTGCATTTATTTATGGTTTGTTTTATATTATTTTGAGATATTTCTTTTTGTATTGTTTTTAAAAACTAACTCGTTTGATTATAGGTCTTCTCAAAATGTGTTGCTTAGCTGTGATTCATCAGATATGCCACGTAATACTGTTTCCTGACCAAACAACTGCACAAGACCATCTGGTGGTACCGCTGAAATTTGTTTCTGCAGATGTGTTAATAAATTGCACCATTTGACTGTTAGTGGAAAGTGAACATAAAAGTCAAGAGGGGCTAAACACATACATTGACATAGAATATTCACAGACATTTTATTTATACCGTTCCTTAATTCTAGTTATTACATTGGTGTTTATTGCTAATGAGATAAAATACTAATAAAACACATCAGACAATTCCTCATTAAAAGAAAAACTTTCTATAGGGATTAGAACCACCATGCTTGCCTATTGAAACTCCTTGTCTTCTGTATCAGAGATCATGATAGCACACCCTGCCTCTGTATAAAGATTTCATACACATTTTATACAAATGATATAGTCATACGGCAAAAAGCAGAGTTTCCTTTTTTCTTTTTATAAATAGGCACACAAATTATTTATATTTTTACATAATAGCCTATTCAATGTTTTCTTAAAAAGTGTCTGCCAAGATGCCTTACTCGTACAAAGACATAGAAAAAAGGAACAATAGCACATAATTACTTTACAAATGGTTTCATAGAGTAATTATATCATTAGTCCTGAGTGGCTTCAGCTTCAAAGTGTTCTGGCACTAATCTTTTGAACACATTTTTGTTATGAACTAAGTGGATATCACTAGGGAAATGACTTGTATAGAGGAGAACCAGTTTATAAATATATTATTTTACTCCAATTCCTCTTGGCTTTTTGAAAAATGTACAATTCTTCATTGCTATTACACTTGATATAGCCAAAGCGTGAACATCTGACAGCTGCTGCTATGTGCCAAGTAAGTAGTAACCTAGAGTGAAAACTATGGTCACATAGCAGTATTCCTTGCATTTCATTTCATTTGCCTCAATATAGTCGCCCCTGTGCAGAGGACTCACTCAAGGGGACAGATTACCTAAATCCTACTTAAGCCTTTCATTAAAGGACTTAAATGACTCATGTCCCGCTAAAGACACAGCCAACTGTCCTCTTAACCTTAAACCATTCCCCTGTGTGTCTTCATGTCGTCCTTCATGTGAAACCCCCTCTCCGACCATTGCTTAAAATCACACTTCTCCTAGAAGAGGGGTTCTCAAACTGGGGGTCGAAATCCCCCAACGTGTCATGTGGTTATTATGTGGGTTTGCAAGCAGTCAGCCCCCAGAGCCATTCAGAGCTAGGTGACCTGAGAACGGTGGCTGCCGGCTGGGTGCTCTGAAGGTGGCGATTCCCCTTGTTTTATTTACTGAGTTAGATCTTTAGCTGGAGTAAACAGAGCTACACACATTTTCACAAGTTTAGGATCCTGACCCACTATCTTTAATTGCCTAGAATAGTTATGGCAATAAAAGAATCAACCTATTCCAAACGAAAAATTAAACTAGCTGCACTAACTCCAAAAAATTAATATTGAATATATTTTGGATTCCTCATCCACAATGATCACTTAGTTCTGAATAACTTTTTCCGGTATGCATGTTAGTTCTAGATATTAGTTCTATATTAAATGAACATATTTAATTATGCCTTATTCAAATTACATCTTTGCGTGAAGTGCACATTGTCTGTAACTTGGTGAAAACTTTGTCAACATTTAAATATAGCAGATCTACAGTTATTTCACTGGAATATTTAGTTAGTTAGATTGTAAACTCTTTGAGGTAAGGACCAATTGTTTCCATGTTCGAAGAGCACATAGCAACGGGGGGTGGGGAAAGGCATAATCCATGACTGGGGCTCCAACAAATCATCATGATGTAAATAATAAATAAAAATACTAATGCTAAGAAATATAAATAGATGTGACCATTCCAATAAGGGTGAGCCTGTTAAATTAATTCTCTCTCATCTCCTGTTTTCAGATCTGCAGTACAGGGCTCCTTTGTAACATGTCAGCAGGAATTGATTTATTCCACAGAATCTACAGACTGCACAAGAATTAACTCCTCATTGATCAATTCATTCAGGTGCTAAAAGTCCATTGAGTAAAAGTACATTGGCTAGTCAAGTCTTTCCAAATATTGGAGACAAACAGCAAGAATTCCCTTGAGATTATCCAGCACCAATTAAAAAAATAAGACAACTTCAGAAACCAGTTTCAATTAATGATGTCTTCTCTGCAAAAGAGCCCATTTACTACAGTATCTCATAAGAATTACATTAATGTTGCGCAAGTTACCACCATGTAACAAGAGTTTTATTAATAATCTATACCATATAAAGACTTTTTAGGAAAATATGAAGCTCTTTGCTTAAAAAGGTGGAGAGAAAGCATCATATGCATACAAGTAATTTGTGGAGTGAATACAGCTGTCTGGTAAGTCATTTTTACAGCAATTAATAAGACCCTGGGGTACATCAATTTCAATCACTTTGATCACAAACTAAAAATACCTCACATGCACTGTTTAGTACAGTTTGTGCTTGACAGGAATGAAGAGAACCATTATGTTGTCACATTCAGTCTTCTGAAGCCATTAATGCAGCACATTGTGACTGACGGCATCTGACATTTGGTGAGACACGTGGAGTAGGTGGGATTAGGTCAAGAAACTGTTCAGAGGACATTAACTGCATCATTATTTTCCCAGGCTTGCCTGGTGATTTCCAGAAATGCAGAACAAACCAATATGTAAGTCAAAGCCCTAACTGGAAATCTATTACAAACAACATATTAGTTTAGGAGGTAAGGTATAAGGCAATTAACTCTGCTTTTAAACCTGCCCAAATCTTGTTAAACTAGTGACTGGCTTAATTTGTGTAGAGAAAGGTGCATATACTGATAAACTGCATGTTTAGGCCTTTTTGTTCAAAACTAAACAAAGCCCAAATATTTTAACTTTTTCCGAATTATTTTTTTGTTTGTGTGTTTGTTTTAATTTCTACCAAAACAATTTAGCAAATTTGACACGAGTTGTGAAATGTTTTGGTTGACCTGAATTCACAGTTTTTGGTGAACAAAAAACCTCATTCAAAAACTTCTCCCAGCTCTAACCACAAGTGATATGTTTTTAACATCTATTCAACTGATATGATGCTATGTGGTCCAGGGAATAAGGCACTGGACTGGTAGTGTAGGGACCTCAATTATATTCCATATTCTGCTAATGACTCCTTGCATGAGCAAGTCATTTAACTTCTCTGTCCCTCAGTTTCCCCATTTATAAAATTGCATAATGAAAGTTGCCTCTCTTTTTGAAGCAATTAAGATCTTTGAAAAATTCTATAGGCCAAGAAGTATTTGACTGAAACACATTTGTCTTTTCATATAAGTGCAGTGAGAGAGTTTTTTTGGGGGGATGAGACGGTTGACATTGTTGTAAAGATTATGAGGAACCAAAGACATTTAATATTAAAGAACATGGTTTTTGCAAATATGCAAAATCTACCTTCCATAAACTTTAGGTGGACAATATACAGTGGATTTGCTTGGCTTTGTTTGAGCAATTACAACAGACATAGTCCCTCTGGTTTTAACGGAAGTTTATATAATTTCATCACAGAAGCTGCATAATATGATCTAGCACCTCATGCCTTACAATGTGTTGTGGTAAAATATACTGGCCTTTTTAACTAAAAGGCTATGAGAAATATTCTGGTCACTGACAGGTTCCTGGGAAATTATTGGCATTACAGTTTAAGTTCCACTGCCAACAAAGAACGTACATTCTGCACTCCATGCTATAGCTCTCTTTTTCTATTAACACAGTGGCCACTAAATTATCACAGAGGTATATATCCTTCTGGATAAACAATATGCTTTGGCTAAGAATTAGACTAGATGAAAACAACAACAAATAACATTTAGCACTCCACAGAGCTTTACGTTTCCAAAGTGCTTTACAAACACTAATTAATTAATTAGTCCTCTTGGGAAAGGAAAACAAGACCAAATGTCTTGCATTATGCAATGAAAACAAACATGTTGTAACATGCTGGGTAATGTATACATACCACTGTCCGCTCCTGAATATAATCAGAGCTATTCAACTGTGTATCATAAACCATGTACTAATGGAGATTCTCCTTAAGTTTCAAAGAGTAGGAAGATTTTATTTCTGTCCTCACTCTTGTTGCCAAGTGACCATATATATTTATTTGTTACAATGTAGGACAATATAACTGCCCTGAGAAAATTTACAAAAACAGCAAGTATGTGTTCCCATCTTCTGTAGAAAAGAAAAAAAAAATCACAAAAATCAGAGACCAAGACTTTCAAAAACAGATGTCTAAAGTTGGGATCCAAAAATCTGTAGTTAGGCATCCAGATAAGAACCCTAATTCTGAGAAAGCATGAGCACCCACAACTCCATGTGGATATAGTTTAACTGTAGGCACCTATTTTTTAAAAATCTTGACCAAAATTTTTCATTGTTTTGTTCCAAGTGGCTTTGCTGCCAGTGCAATACAAGGTGAAAAACTTGGAATCTGCCCATTTTCATTCATAAATGGAACTCTCTTTCAAGTAAAAATTCCACGGAGCATACCTTATTTTTCGCAAAATGGGCTCATTTTCCAAGAGAACAATGAAAATTAGAAAAGATTTGAGTTTCAAAGTAGTTTCACCCGTCTCTGTAAACATTTAATTTGCTTTTCAAAATTAAGGATCCATATTTCTTTCAGGAACTTCATCCCTCGGCCTGCAAAAAGGTTTCACCCCCACAGCCCCAGGTCCCCAGTAGGTTATCCCATAGCTGTTTCCTGCACCTTTGGACGCATCTGGCTCTGGCGAACGTGATGCAGTGTGGCAAGTCGTGTGCGCCTATTGCTCTGACAAGGTATATCATTTAAAGAGGAAAAACAAAGTAACTACAACGTTCTGACTTCATCCAAGGTCAGACGGTGTACATAAAGTTCTGTTTAGAGAATTACAACATGACTCCTGCCATAGAAAAATAAGTTTGCAACCATAGTGCTAAGCAGAATACTTTGCAATAAAGGTGGAAGGATTGCAACTGAAATGAAGACTATTAACGGTATGTTTGCTTGTTATCAATTCCTAGTTTCCACCGATATGCATTTTATAAATATACCATAGATACATCATAGACAGACGCTTGCTATTATTACCACCTGAAGTCTTAATATTTTTTATCCTTACAATTGCTTCAAAATAATTTAATTCTCTCGCCTAGCTATGCTGTGGTTTACTTTAGATGACTGTCATTTTACCTGAGATGCTGATTTTGAAAATCCAATTAAAAACCCAGTACTTACAGCATGTTTTCATTAGTTTTCACCCAGTTTGAAGAAAATGAGACCCTAAACTGTCATTTAAACAGAGAGAGAAAGATGAGAATTTGTTTAATTTAAGTAAGTCCCTACAGAGGAAGACAAACTTCTCTGATTCATGTTTTCAAGGGCTTACAGTTATAAGAGTTTGTGCATCCCTATTCTGGATAAGCCATTCCAAGCTTGAATCTAAATTTTACAGTTTGGTTAGGTTTGTCATCATGGGGTTAGGGAAAGAAAGACTCATACACACAACTGTGGTTTCAGCTCCATTAACGGAAAAAAAGGAAGGATTGTGAAGTGCTTAGCAATACTACGCTGATATCAGGGGGACTGCTGGGGTGGCATTAGAGCTGGTCCAGAATTTTCAATAAAGGGAGAAGTGACTTGCCCAAAGTCACCCAACACACTAGTAGCAAAGCCAAGAATAGAATAGGTCTCTTGAATCCTGGTCCAATGCTCTATCCAGTAGGCCAATAAGTTTTTGTAATCGTAGGCTCCCTTTTTAAAGATTCACAAACAATTAGCCTTCATTAGCCTGAAGAATCAGAGTTTAACTTTAGGGTGCGAAATGAGGGAGTGGGGAGAAATGTTATCACCTTACTATTGTTTTGCTGGGATGATCTGTGATCAAGCAATCAGACCCAGCTAACGAATTACTTTATTAAAACGCAACGGGATGTTAGTCCATCCACAGAAATGAAGAAATGTTGATTTAGACAAACTCCAAGTATGACACATCCCTTCTGTTTCCTGCAAAGTATCTTTACATACAATCCCCACAACAGAAAACTCCACTTTGAGCCCTTTCAAAGAAAGGAAACATTCATAAAATCTCTTTCGATATCTTGTCAAATTCAGCCTCCTCCTGACTAGAAGGCTGTCAGGGTGATCTATAGCCCCCAGCTAGCTCTGTAATATAAACTAAATTGCCTGAGTCACAAGCAATGATAGAGTCATTCTACAGGAAATTGGAAATCAATTCTTGCCATCACTGTTCGTAACTCCTTTATCAGAGTTCCAGTTCACTAGTGTAATGCAAGTGAAAGAAGCCGGGAGCTGAAAATCATGACAACTCTAAGAAAGCACGTATGAAGCACAGAAATTTTGTACAGTGAAATAGCATTTTGCCTAAGTGTACGCTGCCTGATAGCAGCAGCCTGACTGATGAAATATTAAAGCTAAGTGGAGCACAATGGTAAGTGGATAATCTGTGGATACACTGTGGATATTACATTAAATTAGGAAAAAAATTGCTTACCTGGGGTTTATGGTTGCTAACTGGAGCCAGAACCACTACAGGTTCCATGTGCATTTTGCTCTGGTGGAAAGAAAAGAAAGTTGTTTTGCTGAACAGCACATATACGGGTAGCAAAGTTATTTAAAACCGTTTCAAAATGGAATGGTCAGTTTTATCCTTGTGTACGCCTGACCCTGACTAAGGTGTTCATATTGTTGCCACGTCTCGTGATTTTATCACAAGTCTTTCAATAGCTGCTGCTTCTATTAAAGACCCAGCTGCTGCAGTCAAACAATTAGGTTCGAATCTCATCTTACATTTTTATAGAATATAAATTTCTATCCCTCATGGTCATGGAACAAAACTTGGAAATGTGACCAAAATGTATCCTGAAGGCACAAAAATCGAAAGGTAAATACAAAGAACCCAGTAGTTAGTTTTTTTTTTTTTTAAATCTCATCATTTTTAAGCCAATCTCATGATTTTCAAATCTTTCATACAAAAATATGCTGTATGTATACTAGCCATTTGACCTCAGTTAAAACAAATGCACTACTTTATTTTAGGGATCTCAAGGAAAACACTTACAAACTTCCTAGTTTGCATTCACTTCCAACTGCTTTTAAAAAGTTTTCAGGGCATGTACCATGCCCATCTCTTTGCACAGTGTCCCACGCAGTGGGTTCCGAGTTAAGTGAGAGCTTCTGGAGATGACCTTAAAATATAAATGTTAGAGAAATAAAGTTTCTACCACATTTTAACAGACTCAGCTAAATTGTAATATGAGAAAATACATTTAATAAGTTTTGGCAAGTTCTTTCACGCACTTTTTGAAGGGCTTTTAGAGAGAAGAGGCTTTTCCTTGTACACATAGTTGTAGAAGATACACCTGCGCTCTCATATGCATGGGAAAAGCTTAACACCCATGGACAGGATCCAAAATTTAAGAGTCATAAATGATGGTAACGGACTTTGGAAATCTTCAAAAGGCCTGTTGGGTAATGAGTGCACCGGTCCTTCTGTGCAGCTCCTATGACAGTCCAGTCTGTAAATTTTTACTCTCAGTAATAATCTTACCCTGCGAAGACCCCCACTTAAATCAACCTGGCACCATTGAATATGAGTAAAATTATCGCCATCCAGCCTAACGTGAGTTCCAGGTGGAATGATGTCCCTGGAGGGATACTGAACTCAGGAGCTCTGGCTCCAAAAGCATGAGCTTCTACTCAGGTCTGTTAGTTCAGAGGCAATAGCAGACTCATCAGCCTCTCTACGTGGTCCCACTACAAGAAAGAGACAAATAGCCTCAGTGTTCCAGCATGCATTACATGCACAGATGGAAGGCATGATATCACTCCCAGTGTTTGACACTGGGGAGGTCTCCATTTGTCACTCACTTCATAAAAAAACTGCATCAGATGTGGTAAACTAGTCACACTGAGTATAATCATTGCTGGACCCTCTGCTACATTACTGAGACATACTTTATATTCCCAGTAAATAAACAAATAAAAATAGTTAAACTAGAGAGGAAGGAACTAGACCCCACAAGGGTTCTGCCAGTCATGAATCTTCCATATAACTGCCAGTATAACCACAGGAAAATATTTTATAGTTGCAATAATCCTCTTTAAAGGAGATTACCAAAGCTAATGGCCAGGTTTGAGCAATAGCTGGGCCCAGCTTTGTTTCCACCTTTAATTTAGACCTTGTTTTTTACCCGTGAGATATTGCTGAAGCACGGTGAATTTCACCTAGTAAATCCTTTAAAAGACTGTTTTTCTATATATTAAAAGGCCCGGAAGAGAGATCATGAAAATCAATAAAATTACAAATATGGAAAACTACAGACACAGAGAAATCTTTTATAAATGCGCAGCACTGTATTGACCCAGATTCCCTCCAGGGAAAACTAATTTGCATGTTTACTGAGGCATTGTGGATATTTGTTTAAAGTCGTCAATGTAAGTTGTTAGTTACACAGCACTGATTCATTTAAGTTCTGAGGATTCTTACAAAGTTTTAATTAGTTCTCTAGAAAATGTTTTATGTGGAAGTTACAAGTCACTATTAGTTAGACACCCCCCCTCTTATTACTGCATTTCAACCGTCATTGGAAAAGTCCTCTCTACCGTAATTTAACAGAGAATGATAACCTTTTTATAGAATTTTTAAACCAACCTATAGAAGTACCTAACTCCCATAGTGTTTTGCATCTGTATGTCTCCAAGCACTTTACCATGGAAGCGAAGCATCACTATTCAAATTTTTCAGATGAGGAATCTGAGGTGCAGCAAGATGAAATCACTTTCCCCAAGGACCCTCACCAGTATCAGCGACACAGCTGAGATTAGAACACCCATCTCCTTACTTTCAAGCCTGTTGCCCTAGCCTTTGGCCCTTGGTGCCACCCATGTATATTATGGACAATTTTGAATTAAATTCTACAGAATGATCCAAAAAAACACTACAGAATGGAGACAATTGTCAACTAAGCGCTATCAATGATTAAAGTAATTTCTTTAGAACCATCTTTTATTTCTGTACAACCTTGTTGGCTTCATCCCAATCAAATCCTATAAAATTTTCCATAATGATCTGGTTGCTAGCTTGACTCCAACGTTGTGATTTTTGTTTGCTCTATGTCTTTTTTCATAGAAGGAAGTAACTGAAGTGCATGCTGATGGCAACTCATCATCACAAAGAGTTTCCTGGAAACTATGTGCCTTGAGATTAATTTGCCACTGATGCAAATATAATGAACTGGTCTTGAATGTTCAAATGTGCAGGACAGCCTAGACAAATGTAAATAATATAATTGACTGAAATCTTGAACCCAAACCAAAGTTTTTAGGTTTGAATAATTTTCATTAACTTTTTCTTCTCTTTACGTTTAGTTTGTCTTTCCATGTCTAGCTTTTGTCCAAAGTCAGAGTAGCAGCAGATAGGGGGGTGAGATGAACAGAACTGTCCTTTTACTGTTTCTAATGGAGTAAATCAAGGAAGCACTGGAAACCCTTGTAAGAAATCATTATCCTGCAAGAATTCCAGCTCCATTTCCACAACGAGGAGACTAAAGTATTTTAAGACTACATGGTTCTAGATGTTTAGCCAAGTTGAACTAAACCTCCTTTTGAAGTTCTGCCATGGCTATCAGAGAGCCCAAGTAACTCATTCTGCATTTTCAGAGCTTCATTCAGATCCATTTTAATATTAGAGAATTCTGTAGAGATGAAGAGTAACTCCCATGACCATATATCGTAAATGATTAAAAGATTCCCTCAGTAAATAACACACAATCTGCAAATTCATGTTATGCCAAACTCCAAGAGTGTAAAAGTATTTACAGATATCAAATTTACATCTAAGCTATGTTACTAAAAGTTGGCCGCCTGGGTTATAGTAGACAAGTATTAGTATAGTACAGTGGATTACAAGAGTCTATTGTTTAGAAATGCTATTTTTCTTCATTTTTTTCCCCTCAAACTGCCCTGAAATGGTTTATTTTTCATTATTTGATGTACTAACAATATACTTATGGTTTTGCTTATAAATTTACCATTGAGGTCAATAGGTTATTCTCAGATATTCTATTTCCATTCATGCACAAATTAGACCAGGCATTTCTCAGGCCTCATTTATTGACCACATGTTATTAGTTTATACTGTACACTTCTATGTATTCATTCACAAGGGCTATTATCATGACACACTTTCCATTAGGAATTAAGGGTTTAAGTGAATCTTAGTTTCATTCTCACTTATAATAGAATAGGCATGTATCGTGTTGTTATGTATAGAGCCTTTTTTTACTGTTATATACTTTCTTTCTGATAAGCTAAGTGATATGTTCTTAAATTCAAACTACAGAAATGAACAACTGGATGTGATCCTGAGTTTTAGACCATCATGTCGTCATAACACAGGCTCAGTCACTTTCTTGTCATTTTACTATTTCAGAGACACTGATGTGGCATTACTATCCATCTGAGATAGAAGTTGAAGGGCTCATCCAAGTTGGTTATACCCAAGTTAGACCAATGTGAGTCTATGGTAGTATCCTACCAGGCATCAAACCGTGGCATTTCTCCTTTCACATTTCCACCAACAGCAAAAACATTGCTCTCGTTTCCAATAAGGTATTTAAATGTAAAATATTGACACTGAGTAGTGCTGATTGGAAAATGGATTTTTCCATCCAGTGAAAAATTTTGAATTGTGTAAAAAAAAAAAATCCCTCCCTCACACTGCCACCCAAATAAATTCAAAAAATTTTTAGATTTCAACCTTATTTTTTATATGTGTAAAAGTGAAATTTGGATCAAAAAGTCATTTTGAAACAACCAAACAAAAAAAAAAGATCAAGAGGACATTCTGCAAGTGTCAAAAGGAGATATTTTAGGGTTTTCTAAAAGATATTTCCAATTTTTCTGAAAAAAGTATTAAAATTAATGATTTTGTGAAAAAATTGGGTGTCCAAACTTCATTTTCTGACAAAAAAATCTGTTTTTACCAAAAAATTTTAATGAGCTCTAATTGTGAGGGTGGTACGTCACTTGCGTAACTCCCATGGACTGCCACCCAATCCCCAGGATAAGTGTAGACCGGGCCTCAGTGATTGTTCTTCAAGTCTTAAAACTGGCCTGTGCCATGATACCTACAAAGCACCTGAAAGTGGCAGACAGCTAATGTGGTGTGACCACTGCCTATTCCACTAATTCTAATAGTCTCTGTTGCCTTGTAGATCCCCTGTATGTTTGTTTATCTATTTGTCTCCCATCTTATATTTGGATTGGAAGATCTCTAGGGCCGGGACTCTCATCATAATATGTTTATACAGCCCCTAGCACACTGGGACACTGATCCCTGATTGAAGCCCTGTAAGCATCACGGCAATATTATTACTAATAAAATATATCACATGAAAATTTCAAGTGACCAAAAACTTTCAAGGACTCTCTACTTCTTAAGTGGCTGCCAGAGTATTTTAGAACATTAGAATAGAAGAAACCATCTCTTTAATAAGAAATTAGACCAGACGCTGCCTGACAGCTCTTAAACTATAATCTTATCCTTTGCACTAATGATTTATTTCTTTATCATCCATTTTGATTAAAGACTTGACAGAAGTACTTTAAAATTAGTGTTCAGTGCTCTCTAAGAGACCGCCAAAGACAAGTTACCATAATCCAGCAGGATTCCAGCAAGCCTGGATGAGCACTTTAACATCCGTCTGAAAGAAACGGGTGTAGTGAATAGATAGAAGATGGTATCCCTTTAAATAGTTTGTGAGCCACTAGTGTCAATCAGGATGTTTTATGTTTTAGAGGCACCAAGAAAACAGTTACATATATAACTGAGCTGTGCGTGTTTGTGCATATTTAGCACGCACAGTTTTTTGGGGCCCAACAATGCACATGCAGGTTCTTCACGTTATTTGGTTCAGTAACCTCCAAAAGATGCAACAATTGGCAAGTACCACTAGAGGACTCAAAACTATTTAAACAGAAATTACCCTGTTCCTATGGATACAGCAGGGATGTAACATCACACGAACTTCTTCATCCTTCCAGCTGGTATTACCATCATCATTCAAAAGCAACCTTTGTCAGTGAATGGATACACTTGTGAATAGGGCAGTTTTTGGGATTGATGATATTCAGCTCCAAGACTCAACTAGAGCAACTAACGTGCACCTTTGGTATTAACTGATTTGGGTCGGTGCTCTTCTGTAGTGCAGACCAACCTGTTAACAAAGTAGACTTCTATGCTGAAAGACATTTAAACTGAGAGGTTATAGAAACGAGATAGAAGCCTCTGGGCTTCATGAAGCTTGGGATTCCCAAAATCACTGAGTAAAACTCATTGACTTTAGTGGGAGCAGAGTTATTCCCATCCTGAGTGTTTACAAAATGCCACCCTCGAAGGGCACAAGCAGATTTCTCATGCTAACTAGAATAGCACATCTGTGCATTAATTATTTCTTCGCTGCCCCAATTATTTCTCCTTCGCTAAACCTTTCAGTTCTGCTGTGTGCCATAAAACTGCTTTGACATTCCCTCTCAGAAATGTTCAGCTGTTTGGTGGAAGTGAGTGGAGAAATTAGAATATGAAGTGCAGCATTCAAAGCATAAATTGCATTGTGTTCATACAGCATTTTTATAATTAAATAATGTTGTCTTGCTCATAACTTTATCCTAAATTCTCTTGCAAAGCTAAAAATATTACAAATTCAGCCGCAGCCAAAGGGCAATTTTTTTTCAGACTGAGAAAAGGGATGAAAGTTCAGAGAGTGTAAATGCAAGATCCTATTTTTATCCTATTTTCTCTCTCTTGTTTTTTTAAACTAATAGTCCCACTGCTAATGTCCAAATATTTGCATTTATAGAAAACAGGCACTGCATTTGCCAATTTATAGAAAGCAATGCATGTCAAAAACTGTACAATGTGAGATTTATAATGTGCTAGTTTCAGATAATTATATAAAATAATCAGAAATCATCACTATGCTGTAAGTAAAATAAATGCTTACTCAGTTCTTTGTCTGGTTTCTAATTTATAATTGTAACTACGACAAATTAAGACTACCTAATATATAACCACAGAAAAGATTCAGTGGTAAATTTTCTTTAGTGCGTAATAATTAGGAACACAGCTCCCATTGAAATTACGATAGTACTTCTGCTCTTAATTCCCATAGGTAATTGTGAAACTTTCCCCTTTTGTGAATGTAGGGAAGTATGTTCCTAGGATTAAAGCATATCAGGAGATGAAGGTTCTGTTCCCAACTCTGTCACAGACTTTCCACATGACACTAAGCAAGTCACCTCCCAGAGCCCCAGTTTCCTCATTATAAAACGGGGCTAGTCATACTTATTTACCCCATGTAGCAGACAGGAGGGTGCTTGTTGCAAGACTCAATTCATTAATGTTTGCAAAGTACAGACAGATCTTCTGATGGTCGATACAGATGGGTATATCATTAGGAGCAAGCTTTGACTTATTAAATGACCAGCTTAATTCATGCCAGCTTGTAGAGCAGAGATGCATTGAGTAGGATACTCTTTTGCCATATATGACAGGCTGTGGCCACTCCATGTCGGAGCTGATGATGTGC
>ML675623.1:7215139-7500250 GCA_007922155.1 Mesoclemmys tuberculata | reverse complement strand
CATATATGACAGGCTGTGGCCACTCCATGTCGGAGCTGATGATGTGCAAGTGCATCTATGGCACAAAGCAGTCAAAAGGTTAAATTACCGAGAAATTCCCTGAAAGAGCTGATGCAGTAGCACCTGACGTTCTTCATCAAAGGTCTCGCTCCATGGAGCAAGAAGCAGTTTCCTTTCCACATCACTGCAAGTCATGGCCAGGAGTCCCAAGTGTCAATACTGCAGGGCTAACATTTGCTGATGTATCTAGCTAGAAAGAAAGTTCAGTAATGGTCATTTGAAAATTTATATTTATTCTGGCTGTGAGCGTTTGTGTGAAACCACAGTGCCATCATCTGGTCAAAAGTCCATACTAGTCCTTGAAAACATGTTAACCCTGAGTTATTTTAAATATAAAGAATGGTTTTCATCTCTTGTCCTTTTATACTGAAATATAGCACTTTCACTTTAATTATGTCTGTATTTTTTTAAATCATTTGCTCACTATTCCATTTCATGTTTCATCATCTCTATCAACCCATTTCCCAATTTTCCCATAGTTTCAGGCTTAGCAATTGGGTGTTTCATTTAAATCTCTTAGGATGGGATTTTCAAAAGCAATAGGTTGTCAAGCGCCTCTGAAAAACCTTAATCCACAGAAAAAAATTCCCTATGCAGCGCTGCTGCCACGGTGAGGAAGGAAAGCAAGAATAAAATGATGACTCCGATTGCTGGAGACACCAGTGCATTGTTTAAAATCAATAAGCTGTATGTACGGTCACAATTTTTAACTACAAAAGTTGATCAACTTAATTCTCACAAGATGAAAATGCATCAGCACTTTGACATGTAGATTTTTGGGTAGTTACTAGACTTCACTTTGTGCCCAGTGAAGTCATTGGCAATTGGACCATTGATTCCAATGAGAGCAATGTTCAGCTCTACTTTCTCTCTCATTACTTCAGCGGTTCACAACCTGTGGGTCGCGACCCCGGCGGGGGTCGAACGACCAAAACACAGGGGTCGCCTAAAGCCATCGGAAAATACATATTTCCGATGGCTTTAGCCACTGAGAAGTCGCGCTACCATCTGTAGCAGCGCTATTCAGCTGGAACGCACACCGTTATGGATGCGCGTTCCAAACTGAATGCCTGCGCGCATGCGCAGACGTGATTGCATCATCCGTCCGGGGCCTAAGGGGCGGGGGAAGCGGGGGGAACGCTCCACAGTCCATAGCAGCGCATTACGTGTGTCCGGCGCTTGCTGACGTCATCAGTGGGTGGACGCAGCAAGCGCCGGAGGACAGAAGCCTAGGAGGCGGAGAGCCAAGAGAGCCTGCGAGACAGCCTGCTGGTGTAAAAAAGGTTAATAATGTAAAAACAGTACACACACCATACACACAATACTGTGTAAGTGTAAGATGCTTTGTGTGTAATCATTATACAATGAGAATACATAATGCATATCAGGTATTTACATTCCGAATCATAACTGTAGCAAAATTACAGTTTTGAAGTAGCCACCAAAATTATTTTTTGGTTTGGGGTCACCGCAATATGAGGAACTGTATTGCGGGGTCACGGCATTAGAAAGGTTGAGAACCACTGCATTACTTGATCCATCCCAGACAATTGCTATGAAGCTGTAGAGCATGACTGCTCAACCAGAGTGGCAGGAGCTAGAACTTAGTCATGAAGCGAAGTGGGCACCTGGCCGCGTTGTAAGATTAGCCAGCAGCACCATCCCTTCCCAGCCCCTCCTCTGGTCTGCCCACCACCCCTTCCACTGCAGCCCTCCCCACTCATCCACCTTCTGACTCACTTGTACATAGGCTGCCCATGATCACGTCAAGAGGAAGGGAAAAGGGCGTTACTCATGTTGTGCAGTAGCTGGTGTTCTTCAAAATGCGTCCCCCTGTGGGTGCTCCACTCCAGCTATTGGTGCATCCTCATGTTCTTGACTGGAGATTTTGTCAGCAGTGCCCATCCAGGTCCCACATGCGCTGGCTCCACCTCGTGGCTTTTCAGCATGCACATGACCTGACCACCTCTGTTCCTTCTCTACCGAAGAGCCACAATGCTCGACTCCAAAGCAGAGAGGAAGAAGGGAGTAGCGGAGCACCCACCGGTACACACATCTAGAAGGACATCAGGTACTTCACAAGGTGAGCAACCCTCTTTTCTTCTTCAAATGGTGTCCCTGTGGGTGCCGCACTCCAGGTGACTCAAGCAGTGCCCTCAACTGGCAGAGGAACTTCGGAAATGTTAGATTGAATGGAGGAGAGTAGCGAAAGTCCAATTGCTGCATCGTGTCTTGATGCCTGATCAATTGTATAATTGTTTATAAAAGTGTGGGTCCAAGCCCAGTTATATTTCCATGCTTGGCTTGTAATGCAAGAAGGCGGCAGGTGTATACACTGATCTAGCCGAATGTATCCTGACCATTTGGGGTGTTGTTACCCCTAACTGTGGGTAGGCTATGCAGATACAGCTGGAAACCCACTTCCATAAACTTTGGGTGGATACAGCATTGCCTTTGGAGCATTGTGTAATGGACACACAGTTTGGGAGATTTCCTAAAGGGTTTTGTTCTTTCTAGGTAAAATGCAATGGTTTGTCTGACATCCAGGATATGTCTATACTGACAGCGGCAAAGTCGCAGCTGTCAAATCGATCTTTCTGGATTGAGAGATCAGTGTAGACCTGCTCAATCGAGCAGGAAGTCGACGTTAGTAAACCGCATCCTCAAGTGGCATAGCGTTGCGTCAATGGGAACACAGTTGCCATCGGCACGGTGCAGTGAAGACGGCACGCAGAAGGGAAGCACAGCAGTCGACAGGAGTTACAAAAGCTACTCTGCATAGCTTGCGTGACTCCTGTTGACTGCCGCCGAATCTTCGGGTAAGTGTAGACCAGGGCCCAGCGTACGGAGGGCTGCACCCCATGTATCACCGTGGGGTTCGGAAAAAATGTAGGTAAATGAATGCTTTGGTTAAGGTGGAACGCTGATGACAGCATGGGGAGAAATTTAGGATAAGGTCATAGCGTTACTTTATGTTCATGAAATATCGTGTACAGTGGGAGGGCCATAAGTGCTGTGAGCTCCCTTACACATTGTGCAGATGATATTGCTACTAGAAATGATACCTTCATTCACATATAGGTCAACAAGCAAGTCACGAAGGGCTCCAATGGTGGCTTGATGACGACTTAATTGAGGTCCAAAGGTGCTGTGGGTGGACAAACATCAGGATACATGTTTTGTATACCAGTCATGAAATGTTTCACAGTTGGGTGTGCAAGGATTGTGGTATCCTCTACAACAAAGGCTTTCAACCAGGAGTACATGTACCTCTGGGGGTAGGTCAGTCTACTGCAGGGGGTACGCGGGCAGCCGCAGCCTGCCTCCCGGCTGTGTGCCGGACCAGGCAGGTGGGCAGTTGCCTAACGAGGGGGAGCCCAGGTGCCAGCCTGTCAAGGGGAGGCGGGGGGGGAAGGTATCCCGTCATGATACACAGCTGGGATTGAGAGTGCAGGAGGCTCCCAGCCATGTGTCCCCCCCGAGCTGAGTGGTGAGGCCGCCCTGTCTAAGCCAGAGCTGGAGCAGGAAATCTGGGCACCGTGCAGCAGGTAAGTGTGGGGGACAGGATGGCAGGTAAGTTCAAGAGGATCGGTGGGGAGCAGCAGAGCCTGGCCAGAGTGCATGTAACCCCAGCAAGTTTATATGCAATTTGCTTTCCTGTACTGATCATTTTCCTTGAACAGTGTGTTCTTGTAGATGCACTCCCCATCCCATTAGTAATGTGCCTGCAGTGATCCCATTTCCCTTACAAAAGGAATCCCAATAGAAAGTTACTGGGTTGTGTCCACCATTCTAATGATTGCTTGATCTTTTTTGGCACCACCACATTTTTGTATAACTATCACCTGTCTGGCTTGTAAACTGAGGCAAGCCACATTTGGAGGGTTCACATGTGCAATCGTGCATTTGGAGGCATATGCATGTGTTCAAGGCCGGGCAGTTTTCTTTTCTAGATTCCAGGTTCACTATGGTGTTGAATCTAGTTTTTGGGAGGAACGCCTTGGCAGTGAGAGAATCCAGGTATAAACTCTAGTTGTTGCATAGGATATAGGATTTTTTTTTTAACTGATCATCTGCCCTGCCTTATGAAATAACGTCCTTGTCATGTGGATTGCTTGTTTTGCTTCATCTCTCGGCTCTTTAGTGGAGCAGTGAGAGTCCTTCCTTGGTGTGGAAGTCAGTGTACCGGAAGAACCTAAAGCCTCTTTGGTACCAGATCCTTTGTCCTTTCCTGGTGACCTCCTTCTCTTACTCTGCTCTAGTTCAGGTGGGGTAAAATGCCTTTTTCAAGGCTTTTCTGGCGAGCTGTGTCTCTGTCCAAGGTCTGAGTCAGGTCTCAAAGACCTCTCCATAAGTATTCACTTCAGGTGGAGAGCCTGATCATGCCTGGCTCTAGCTTTTAGGTTCTTGCACTGCACGCATTTTTGGGTGATAGGCACTGCACCTAGGCATCTAATGCATTCTGAGTGCCCATCCGAAGCCGGCATAGCGTCCCTGCATAAGGCACACTGTTTGAAGCCAGGAGAGCCTGGCATAATATTCCTATTCACCATTAACTATGGGTAAGTCTGAAGTGGGAACACTGGGGAGAAGGGGTTGTGTTTGGGGGTTTTTTTGTTTGTTTGGTTTCTTTTTTTAGGGAAGAATTGAGGTAAACTAAACTACAGGTAAAGTAACTAACTTTAACAAGGAAAAATAATCTATTAACCATTTTTTGAAGCGGGCTACTGAGAACTGCGGCTCCATCTTGGACCACGGACGGTTAAGAAGGAACTGAGGGGGTCGGGTTGTGCACAAGCTGAGAAGGGTGCCAACAGTGCCATGCAATGGGGATGGGCACATGCACGACCCAGAGGGGCACTGCTGACAAAATCTCCAATCAAGGACACGCCAACACCTGGAGTGTAGCACCCTCAAGGAGACTACTCGAAGAACCACCATTGTTCCCAGAGCCTGGGTAACCACTAAAGCACAGGATAGAAAGAAGAGGAGGGAAAAATTATCCCAACAGCCCATCCTAAACTTCAACCCTCTATGTATCCACGCTGGTTCTTATTTATTAAGAACCTTTACTATAGTACTGCCCAGGGACCAACCCAACTCAGTGCCTCTTTGTGCTAGACACTGCACAAAACATAAAGCAATACATAGTCCGTGCCCTGAAGAATTCATAGTCTAAACAGACAAGGTATTCAAAGGGTAGAGGGAAGGATATTGCATATGACCGGTCTACACTTACCTGCAAATTCAGCAGCAGTCAGGAGTTACGCAAGCTACTCTGCATAGCTTGCATAACTCTCATCAACTTCGTAACTCTATCTGGTGTCTTTGCTGCGCTGTACCAACAGAAAAAGCATTCCCATCAACACAACGCTGCGCCACTTGAGAGGGTGGTTTTAATACATCGATTTCCAGATCGACTGAGCCGGTCTTCACTGACTGCTCAATCGATCCGGATATCAATCCAGTAAATACATACCCATAGTCTCTGAAGCCTAGCATCAGAATGCCCACCACCTTCAGAAACTGATCCAGTACTACCACCCCTACACCGGTATCCCAACATGCTCTAAGCCCCATATCCCTTGCACCGGCCTCTCCCAGCACCAACTCTGGAATTTGGCTAGGATACACTTCCTGTTCTGTTTTGGAGTCTGGCACCAAAACAAGTCAATGACGACAATAATGATCAGAAGAAAGTGTCTGAAAGCAGCCTAGGAAATTTGGATACCAAACCCCCATTAGTTTTAATTTTTAAAATTCATTTTAAAACACCAATTACTAACTGGGCAGCGACTGTATCGATAGCATTTCATGAGCACCTAAGGGCTTGTTCAAACCTCAGGGCTGCACTTCAAGGGGAAAAAAGTACAACTACTTACGCTTTAGAGACATTGCCAAACGACTCCACTTTAGACTATTGGTCCATCTGGATTCCTCCATTTTCCAGACAGAGCACATTAGCACAGCTCAATGTCCTCCACATTCACAACTGCTGTTCTGCCAATAAAAAGGGATGAGGTTAGCCAAATACCTGAGCTATTCATAGGTTGCCACATGAGTGGGATGTGGGGGAATATGGAAACAAGGCAGAACTGGAATTAAGACAAGGAAGAATGATTTATGCATTTCAAACAGGTTCAGATTTGTCTGGCCAATCTTCCATCTTTCTTTGTCCAACAGCACATAATTGAGCATACACCAAAGAGTCCAAAATTTGCAAGCAACTTTTCTCGCCTGTGACAATTTGAAGTATCAGATCATTCTGCTCTCTGTCCAATGCTCCATGCTGTCATACCTTAAGGCAGACTCTCAGCTGTTCAAACTTCCTTTTGCTATTCTTAGCCTCTTGTGTAGGGCTTATGATTTTAAATTTAGCCAAAGGACACTGATAAAACATCCATTTTTCATTATTAAAAAAATTGAATGGCTATTTATCCAATAAACACGAGAAAACCACCACAAGGTGTTATTTGTGTTTAAGAGCTTGGATGCATGGAGCAGTAATGCTGACTTGTAGGGATGTGACTGCTAAAGCATACTACTGTGTTTAGCATTAATTGGTCTGCAGAGCCTGTTGGTGTACACTCAAGGTTCACTACTGCAGGTAAACGTAGTGCTTTTGGAATAGTAGAACACTAGGGAACATTATGAAGAGATTACTTATTGCAGCACATGCAAAGAGCAAGCGTCTCCAAAACAAAAAAATAAAATTAAAAAACATATTTTAGGACATATACATAAAACTCAAAAATTGCTAAAGGTAAACCCACAGAAGCTGAAAATAATAAACCCCCAAAAACGGAAGACCAACTTATGGGCCTCCAGCCTTCATGAGTCCTATACAATGCACCACAGCACAGCCCATGGCCTTTGTAGAATTGATTCTCCCTCAAGACACCCACTTAACAGAGCACAAGGTGAATCTGAACCACTACGTTTTCATCTGGATTTGAGAGAAGTGCTTACGGTCTTATTGCACCGTCATTGAACATATGACCAGATCAACAGTGTGTAAGGCCAATGTCCCTTAGCAGGTCAACAGCAGCAGAGATCCATCCTGAGCGCTCTGGATCTTGAGGTATGAGCCTATGCTGTCTGAGGTAAAAGACATAGGTCTCTGTCACAGGCAGTAGCAGGTTCATCCAGCTCCAGATGGCCTAGCCACACCAAGTAGGAATGGCTTACAAACGTTATTGCAGAGTCAAGATTTTTGAAGTTGTCTGCATGTTTTGTCAGTGTTCTCTCTAAATTCTTAATTCTCTTTAATGTTTTTTTCCCCATGTGGCTTACTGACAAAGAGTTTGGAAACATACCTAATGGAAGTACTTTTTCTGACTAAAACTCTCACAGAAGGCACATTGCCTCTTTAGAGCATTTTCTAGCTCTCCATAAAAATAACAGTCTTGAGCACACTTAACGAATTACTTTGCCAGCTCATGCGTAAATGTAGAGACTGCACACCAGAAGCTCTCTCAAGCACAGTGTTTAGCAATAGCTCAGCAGAAGTGAAGTCCTTGAGTCTACATAGTTTGTATTATAAAAACGTATCTCATATTTTTCCCTGAGAGGACTTTTATCTCATATCAGAGATCTACGCTCACAGTTATCTCCTACCCAGGAGCTGATAATAATAGCAGAATTAATAGGCATTTCACAGTGGCCCAGTAGGTAAGGCAAAGGATGAGGAAGGAAAGGAGAATGGGGGTGGTCAGTACATTTAGATTGTATTTGGTCTCTGCCACAAACAGAGAGAGAAACTCTCTGTCTTCGTTTCCCCCCCGTAAAGTCACTCTACTGTTTCTATTTTCTTGTCTAAGCTCATTTACATGCAGTACCTATGAAAATGAAACTGAGCACTCTGGCTAGTGCCGAATAACTACATATAGGCAGCCACTGTAACACGCTTCCTCTTGGGCTACGTCTACATTGTGAACTAGGGATGAGATTCCTCAGTTCATGTAGCTAGTGCAAGTATCTATGCAAGCAATGGATATAATGCAAGCCATGTAGCCATGGTAGCACGGATAGTGGCAGTGATGGCATGGCTTAACTGTGCTAACTAAATATCCAGTCATTTCAGGCCCATCTGTACTCTGCCTGGCTAAGCCATGCTACCTGTGCTACCACGACTACACTACTATTTATACTTACACTAGCTCAATGAGACCTAGCACAACTATGCATAAGCTATCGGGGAAATCACACCCTTATCTCCTAGGTTAGACAAACTCAGAGTCTCATATTAAAGCTTCGCAGTATAGATCTGGAATTTCAGCTATTTGGCTTTTGGCCACACATAAGCTAGTCAAGATGAATCATGCCGAACTTTGAGACAAGGACTTTGATGTGGACAAAAAAAGAGCCCATGTGGAAATTATAGGAACCAGACTCATTGCACATGTGATCCAAGTCAGAAACCAGAGTTACTCCAGAGAAATTGCTATGGATTGTAAGTTAAAAAACTGAAAAGTTGAACCTGAAAAATTAAACCTTGGAACACTGTTCCCCTTGAGCTTAAATCCATAGCCATGATATCCCAAGAGAACACAGTGGCAAAATGTTACAGCTGCATACAGTGATTCACCAATGCACAAAAGCAGTATATCACAAAGTTTTCTACTACAGGTCAGTAAATGTGATCTCATTTTTAGGTGCAAACACAAGCACAAGACAACAGTCCCAGCACTGCAGAGATCACTGTTTTAGGCCTCAAGGCTCAATTCACAATGAACAGTCCATGCAGCTCCAGTTGCAAGTCCAAAGGTTTTATGGACAAGAAACACAAAAGATTGGAGGAAATAAGCAAAACAATGTGAGGTTTAGTAGCTACTTATGTTAATGAAAGAGTATTTAATAAGTACTTCAAAGGGCAGCTCTCATTTATTTGAAGAAAACCTAAAAAAGAGCCTATGGTTTGAATGAAAAATCCATGTGATGTGAACACAAATGGACAAAAAGAGGCTATTAATCTGGTACTAACAGCCATTAAGAGATTTTACAGCATCGAAAGCTTGTATTGAGTGATTGCAGATATACTTTTTCTACCAGAGATGAAGGATCTCAACTTTTAGAGTAACAATTCTTTTCCTAGACACATTTTAGAGTCTGCAGGCATTTATCTCAACTAACTAAAATGAGTACAACTGTCTTTTGGTAGATCAAAAAATGAAAAGCTGCTATTGACACTTACAAGTACTTCAGAAAACATTCTGCGTGAGTTCCATCTGGTATTCATCAATCTAGATGGATTTAAAGATGGCATATGTTAGTCCAACAGCCTAGTGAAAATTAATCTAGCTGTCCAAAACTCAAATACATCATTTTTGCACAAATTAGGCACCAATTTTAATTCAATTAAGCTCCCCACACCAGATCTTAAATCCGCCGAAAGATATCCTGGCAACCCCATAATAAACAGTGGTCAGCTAAGCATTTTGGGTTGGGTAAATTCAAGTTACTCTGCAACAGAACTTTACCCATAAACCCATGATCCAGAAAAATGTTCTTGCAGTAGAATACAGAGTCTTTGTCTGATGAAGCTCTTTAGTTTGTGAGAACCAACTGGGGAGTTGCAGTGGAGTTGTTCCTTTCTTCTCCCGTAGAGCAGACATCATCCTCTGTCAATGAAAAATGAGACCCGAACACATTTTGTTTTCCATCAGTTGCAATGCTAAATTTGTTGTAAATCTTAAAAGCCACATAGCCAAGCGAATTCTTCCAAGACTGAAGCAATCAAGTCTCTCACAGTGTTTTATTTATCTCTGTTCACCAATATTTTCTACCATCATTGAAAGTATAGCCCTTCCAGCCAACTCTGCTACAGAAGGGAGATGGCTGTGAATGTGTGATGTTAAAGGCAAACATAGATGCTCATATTTCTTAACATATGGACTCAAGATTTATTTTAAAAGACAATACAGCTGCACTTAACAGCACAGCAACGACCTAGCTGAATTCTTAACTAATGGGGGAGGGTTGTATGAATTACGGAGCAAAGATGAAAGACAATGGCACAACACAAAACCTAGTGAACTCATTGGAAAAATCCCCATTCATTTCCATGAGCACTGGATCTCAAACAGAGTATAAGCACTGGATCTGATTTCTCAAGTGGCAGGCTAGCAGACATGTAGTGCTCTCTGCCAAGGAGGGAAAACTTCTGTTAATTTCTATACGTATCTAGCATTTTATTTTAATCTTCTCATTGATTCAGTCATACTCTAACTGCTACCATTAAACAAATTCAACAGTAAGTCCCAGCCAATGTTGCTGCAATAATCAGAGAAACAAATCTAGCAAATTGCCAGTGAATGAAAATAGCGAAGATGGTCATTTTAATTCCGTTGAAAACAGTGGGGGGGTTGACTGCTTTCTCTGAATCTAAAGCCCAACGTTCAGGTCTCTACATTCCATGGTGTCACACTGCTTGTTATTGAATGAAATGCATACAATCCTGAATAAAAAGTTGGCAGCAAAAACAAACAGTGGACAGATCCCCAATCTTGTCTGAAGTACTGCACCAGAAAAGCCATCATCAAACCATGCATTGAAAATTTGGATTCTCTGAAACATTTAGCCCATGTCAGCATGACGAGCTAAACTGAAGCCTGGTCATTTAGAAAGTGCATCTGCAAACCCACACAGAAAAGCTGGAAAGGCCACAAAGGATGACTCAACTCTACTAGAGGTCTTTCTGACAGGACACGCCTCTTAAATATTGCCGTTCTGATGCACAAGAAATGAGATGGAACCCCATTTAAATCCACACTAATTATCTTAGTTACAATACTATACCCACACTTCTGCATGGAAAAAGCACACACCCATGCAAAGTGACTGGAAATGCAGAGGCACCTAAAAAGCAGAGACCAACAAAGATCTGCAAATTTAGACTCTTAAATCAGTTTAAATTCAATGGAGCTCAACATTACCACGTCCAATAATAACCAAGCCCATGTAGTAGGAGATTGGGAGATGATGCAGGCACATCAGTGGTACTGAAGCAGGTAAGGAACTGTACCACTGCCCGCCAGCCAATTGATAGGGATGTTCGGATTTGCGAGTGGCAGATTGTGGATTCTGTGGCACCTCCTGAGAGGAGGAGGGGAGCTTGTCCTTAGGCCACAATCTGTTGCTGGCTTGAATGACCAATGCGATTTACTGAAGTAAAAAACAACAGTAATCATGTAGATTCATAGACTTTACGGTCAGAACGTAGGGACCATGATGATCCTCTAACCTGTCTTACTATATAACACAAGCCATAGAACTGCATCCAGTTATTCTTGCATCTACTCTATAACTTAGTTACTTTCGATTTGGACTTCCGCATCCCTTCAAAAAGTGTAGCGATTAAACATCACTAGTGCAGTTCAAAAGGCAATGACTTTGGGATAAGAATAGAACACTCAATTGCACTGGTGTTACCATCCCCGCAGGAACTCCTACATAAGTTTTAATACATTCACTATTTCTGCACGTCTTTTTATACATGTGAACTCTAGAGAAACTGCATTTTAGACATCAGGAGAATTTTAACAGATACTAACGTGTCAAACTCAAATGTGTTTATAATTTCCATAAACTGGCACTACTTTTTTGGACCCCTCAAAAATGTTATACTGCCTGTGTTAACTTTCTCGTACAATATTTATCCACCACCATCTTAATGCTATGGTAAAAAAGAAATGGAAGCTATTGCTTTCAAGAACATCTGCCCATCCTATTTTCAGCACGGCACAGTCCAGAAAAACAAATGAAACCCCAAGAGTAACGTTTTACATCACAATCATACTAACGACCAGGAGATCAACAGGGAGTTATTGAGTTGGGTGTCTTGGGGAGCTAACCAAAAAATAATTTAAAAATTGAGGATATGGCTTCAATCCTGTTTTGTTAGTTTATTTAATGTGTGGAGTTTATTTTTACTATAAAGCAATTTAGTCTTGACAACAGGAGATGTTTCTGTGGCTTTCTGCTGGTTTGCGGCACGCTTATTTCCCCCCCCCCCCCAGAGGCCCTAAGCCAAATATAAAACCAAATAAGAAATTCAGAGATCAGTGTATTATTGATAGCCGTTCATCTCATGGATGTTGCATTTAGCAATGGAACAGAGAAGTAACAGATTTTCTAGAGTCTTCCCTCCCTTCCAAACACATGAATTTATACATCCAAATGTCTAGTTATAATTTACTGGAGCATTTGTTGCTTAAGTACAGGCTTAGCCTGCAGCAAAAACAATGACTAATAGCTGTGATGGTACATTCAAATTAGTCACCAGAAAGAACAGCTGTACTTATTGCTTGGTATTTAGGTGCCAGTTAAGTCAGATGGGAAACTTTAACAACACGTTACCAGGAGAACAAAAACAAAAACAAAAATTCTGATGGCAACAGTAGTAATTTCTAGTTACATCATGGAGAACAATTTGCTCTTCTGTATGTATCAGTAAGACTACCTGCGCTTTTTTAGGACTGTCTTGGAGATCAGCATGTGGAGAGCTGAAACCATCTAGGAGGCTGACGGACTGGGATGCATGGACTCTAGATTTCATTCCACCCCTGGGATGAACTACTAGCTAGAAAACACTAGTTCCTCAGCCAACCCAGCAGTATGTCCATTTGCACCTCCCTAGACCATCAGAGTTGAACCTGACCTGCAAAACATGGTGGGTTTTGGTGATACAAATTGCTTGGTTTAAAGAGCATACACATGTATAGAAAGCTTAAGCCTGGCAGGGTGCTGACAGGCACTGAAAGAGTAAATTGCAAGTCTCATTACACCCTGAAGTAGTTGCATCTCTGTACCACTTCCATTAATGAAGCAGTTGCATGTCTCTATGTTCTTTGGTCCCTCCTGCCACTCAACATGACATACAGAACAAACTCCAGTCAAAATCCAAAATACAAAGGTAAAAGAAATACAAAGGTATAAAATGCAACAGCTTGGGTCAAACTGTATAGGCTTAAAGTATTTAGCAATTCCAAAGATGCACAAAAACATTCTCAGGACACAGGGTCAGGATTAATATATTGCTTTGAGAAAGCATATGAATCTTGGAAGTCGCATATGTGTCACTGGGTTTATGAGGCTAAGGGGCCTTTTTTATTAAATTACCAAGGCAATGCCATTCAACAGCTTTCAGTACACCCTTCCATTAATCTAGTTGGTATAAATAGTCTTAAAGACATTTTGTGGGATGCGTCATTTTTTATTTCACGTCTACTGTATGAGCTAGAAGGTGTTGAGCTCAAGATAATGGTCAGCCAGTTTTATCCTGTTGAGGTGTTTGATCAGGAAGCAGAGAGAACAGAAATAGCTGCTAATTCAAAAAAAAAAATCTTTGTTCATTAAGAAGCATGTTGTCTTATTCTCTTCCTGAATATATTACCCTAAATCTGAATGTAAATGAGAAATGTATAAATAGATTTCGGCATAAACTGACATTAGACTGGTAATTTTTGGGGGGTAAGGAGGAGGGGAAGGAGGAAGTTGTTGTTAAAGGAGTTAAAGTCTAACATCTGTTTTTAATTCTGCCAGCTTATTTGTCTGTTTATACCTACAGGCTTTGAAGACATAATTCAACACTGCTAATTAAAGCTGACAAATTTTGTTCACTGTGATGCTTTCTTGTGTCCCTGCAAGCCAGTTACTCATGTCACTGCTGTCATTGGAGGTGACATAGCTCCTTGATGGAGCGGTGATATGGGGCTAGAGAGTTGCCATAAGGGATTGGAAGAGTTTCACCTTGTCCCCTGTAAGGAAAAAGTGATGGATGTTAGTGACCTCTGCTCTGTCCCCAAGCTGGGTTTGAGTCCAGTGATTTCCTACCACGGCTGAAAATACAAATCCATCGGGATAGTTCTGAACGCATTCACTGACATGCTACTACAGCGTCTATTTAATGGGAAGTCACCATTTATACATGAAATCCATACACACATATATTTTGAAGTTCCACTGCAGTAAGAGTGCCGGATACTATAAAGAAAGCTGAAACTCTCAGCTCAGTAAAAAAGCAGGAAGCTGATCCAGTGAAGTAACTTTACACATGTCCATACACATATTTGCAGGATCTTATCCTGGCACAGTACAAGTGAAACGGCATATCCCGAGCAACAAAGAAATCGGCAAGAGGAGCAACAAGGACAGTTGAATGTTCATTACTTCCCATTCCAACTTTCATCTTCATGGCTTGTCTTGGATCCTTATACTAATACCACTTAGCTCTTAGAGAAAGCTTGGCATCACTAAATCGCCAAGTACTTATGGCGGCAAGCATCAATATCCATATCTCAAAAAAATGGAGAAACTGAGGCACAGAAAAATGCAAGGACTTGCCCAAGGTCATCCAGCAGGCCAGTAGCCAAACCAGAAACAGAACCACGCCTCAAGTCCAAATCCAGTACTCTATCTGCCAAAAAAAGCATGCTCCTCCCATCACTATTTGTCGCAAGGGAACGCATGCTTTGACTGGTCTGTTGAACTGACAAACATATGGAGAGGGCTGACCTATTATGATGATGATGTTTTTCTCCCCCATTGCTTATGTCCATGCATACAAGACCGAGATGGAGGCAGAAACTCTCTGAGGTGCTCATCTGTGCTTGGCTTAAAATGAATAAGGAAATGTGCTCATAGGAATAATTGGAAATTTCTTTGTGACATGCCTTTTGTTATGTGCATGTACAGCACTGAGCACAATGGGGTCTGGATCCCTGGCTGGGGCCTCTGGGCTTCAGTGCAATAAATAGTAGTCTGCAAAGCCTAAAAGTCTATCAGATTTTTCAGAGTTATTCCTATACCTAAGGTTATGTTAGTCAAAATTATCTGCTACATCATTTGTCCAGTTTCCCGTGCAAAGCAGGTTTTAAGTTCTATACAAGGTGCCCAAATTATTTGTCTCAAGAAAAAAGATCAGCTTAACTTTCCAAAGACGTTTGCATTAATGTCTATAGCAAACTATGTGTCACGTCACCTTGGTTACAACCATTCTAAAAGTGATATTGGAGCCAGCCAAACTCTAACCCTTTAGGATGCTCTACACAACTCATTTTCTCATGAGTTTTTGACGTGGAAAGGAGTTAAAGATTTTTGGATGGTTCACATGAACGTTAACAACAAATATTTGGAGCAAGTAATGTTTTAGTCTGAGTGATTTAGTGGGAACAATGGTGTATTTTATCCATGAGGAAGCTGTTAATTGTATATTTTAAATATTACACAATTAACATCCAGAGCCATTGGGATATGTGATTTAAAGAATTAACAATGATTAAATAAAATATGAAAGTGACTGCTAATCTGAACTCCAGGTTTTAAGATTCAGCTTTATTTGTCTACAGACTACACTTTTATAGCTCAATACACAAAAATATTCTGACAGATATGCAAATCTGATTTTTCAGTCAGGAAAGGTGAAATGCTTATATATGAAAAGTTGATGTGTGAGCTATGAAAGGAGCCTGCAGCAGCTTTCTGTCATCTCTTTGATTCAATAAGCTGATCAGTAGCTAAAGGGAAGTTCCAATTTTGTCTGTAGAGGGGGGAAAAAGAGCGCTGTTCCCAGAGAGCAGATCATCCCAGGTTCAATGAAAAGAGTTCACCTTTTCTTTGCTGGAGAACTCTTAGCACTTCTCAGAAAAAGGGCACATGAATCTTTTGAAGCATATGGCAACCCAAAAGTAAGTTGTTACAAACTCTCCCTGCAATGCGTTATGCAATCACAGAAACCAATATCTTTACCCATGTTAATACCATGCCTTTTTGATAAAAATGTTTATATTACAACCAGGTGAAATTTTTCAGATGAATAATAGATTTGCTGAAAAACGTAGTTTCAGGATGACAAACTATTCATGAATTCAGGTCTAATTCGGCACATGGCTTCAGTCAAAAATAAAAAAAATTGAAAAAGTCTAAATGAAACGTTTTGATCTGGTTTCGAAATGACATTTCAAAAATAGCTTTTTTTTTATTAAAATTAAATTAAAAGAAAAACTAAAAAAAACCACCAGTTTCCAGGTGACCCCAAAAGGTCAGATTTGGACCTCAAATTGAAACATTGGTTCATCATTCAATTCTACACATAAAACCATAATTTGTTATGTGGTTTGCTCATACCCAAGCCATCAACTGGTCAATTTCCTATGAATACAACATCAAGATTGTTTTGTATTTGTCTCCTGCTTCTTTCTATCCTTCCTTCACCATTTCTAGTACCGATTCCACTTAGCCTTTGGCTTGGTAACAATGGAAAAGTTATTTTTGCAGCTGCCACTTCTTTCTCCTACTACAAATGAAAAAGAAAAGCTCCTTCCTCTTTCTTTTCTTCATCACACTGATAGCTTGATTTTTGTACATTTTTCTGTGGCCTAAGGACTAAGTTGCCATTACCTATTAATGTTACATTCCTTAGGTCCATAGGCTAAAATTACATGATGCCTGTTGAAAAAAAAAAATAAAAAGTATATTGCTCTGCCACTTTCAGATGCTGAGAGGTTCTGAATTACTCTTTCACAATAAAAGTTTTAGTGCCATTGTAAAAGCCTTATTTTCTTTTAAGGACTGTAAATTATCAAAAGATTTTTCTTTGGGGCTCTTCCATTTTCTTGTCTTCCCTCCCTGCTAGCGCAGCTCAGGACAAATCTAACCAGCCCAGCAGACAAAGCCAATGAATAGAAACCTAAGTGATGAGTGAAAGTACATGAAGAGCTACTACCCATTGGCTAAGGAGCAGGAGGGTGCTCTCCAGCCTTCCTGAGAGCAGAGATATATCCCCTTTCACCACAGTCAGCCCAAATGAACATAGCATGATGAGTGGCTTTCCTTAAAGCGTAACTTCAGGAGCAGTAGTACAGTGCACTGCAAACGTGCAGCCTGGTGTTTTCAAGACAAATCTCAGACAGGAGTGCTGTGATCAGAGTCACGCAGCTTTTGTGTTGCAGCCCATTAACACAAAGAAGTGTTATCACTGGAGTTAAATCCTGCAAAGAGCAAAGCTCTGTCTGAAAGATTTAAAATGCACCAAATTTACTGTAACTGAAATATTACTATTTTTTTAAATGAACTATTCAGTCTACAGCTGACAACCGAAAACCAAGAAAATGCATTTTTGTTCCAGCAATGCCTCAGGGATGTGATTGCTCTTCCTTTCTTTCTTAAAATGTTGAGTTGACTCATTTAGATGTCACTTGTATAGCGCCCATGCTGACTTCTGGATCACTAAGAAATTGGTCCAATTTGAAAATGTCAGGATCTGGTTAGCAATTCAAATGACCACAGTGGTAATTACGCCTTTTCATGTTCCAGAATGTTGCACTGCGTCAAAACTGACACAAATGCCTGGTTTTATATCATCACTTTGTGGAAATGTAAGTCCAAAAAGATACAAAAATGTACTAGTAAGAAATTAATAACTGCTCTTCTTGGAAGAAAGATGGATCTTTTAAACCACTATATATATATTTAAATCTCTCTAATAGCATCTCTCCTGGAAGGGAACTGAATTATATTATCACTCACAAGCCATCATCATCTCTGTCAGCATCAGTCAGAATATTTGAAGGGGGTGGTAGAAGCAACACAGAAGGTGGAGGGGAGAGAAGAGCATAAAGTAGTGCCATCTTATAAATAAGGTTAGGGAGATATTACTTGAAGGTTCCCCTCCAGCATTTTGTTCCTTCTCCCCACCCAGCCAAGGAAAATATATTTCAAGTGTTTTATTTTGATCGTAAAGTGGAGGAATTATGTGGCTAGTGAGCAATGCATCGTGAGCAACGTACTCTGCTATACTATCTGCAGCACCAGTGTTTCTATTTAAGATAAAGTCTGTAGCAATATGGGGAAAGGAAACATTTCTTGAGGAGGGGAAAAAAAGCCTTTTGCAACGTAATACATGCATTCAAGTGCGTTTTTTAAAAACAAAAACAAACAAGTGTTCTTGGGGGTCTTTTGTGCAGCAGCTTGAAAAGCCAAGTCATAACAGAAGCTCCAGGTTACCTCCCAATTACAAGGTAATCTATATTGGTACAGCTAGCTGTTTGCAACAACAAAAAAAGTCATACAAGTGGGAGGGACCAAACAGCATGTTGCCAGGGTAGTTCCCTTTTGTTTAGCTGCCCACTAAATCACCCAAGGCAGACACACTCCAGGCAGAAGGAAAAAGTCAGAGAGAAGAACAAATGTAATTCACATGTACAGTGCCAGACTGTGGCCTGTGAAGTGTCCCTGTATGCTCTTTCTGCAGCATCCTCATCTCCCTCCAGTTGCAAGAGGGATTTTCCAGGGACAGAAGACCAGGGGAACACCCTACGCTACCTCCTTCACAGATCTTATTGTGCAGGGGTGTGTCCGGGGAAGCTATTGCAGCTCAGTAAGTCAGAGCACCCCCGTGGCTGCTCTTGCTTGAACCTAGACTGTTCCCTTTATCTCCTGAGCCGGAGACATGCAAAAAGCAGCGCACAAAATAAGCGCAAGCTGCATTTCTTCAATCTGCCCTTCTCTAACACAAACACAAGCGGCTTCTGTAGATCAATCGCACTGAGCACTCCAGGAGCTCCTTGCTCCATTCTTCCCCATGAGCTTCCTGTATGCTACCCTCCCACCCCCCTTTTCCAGGGATTCCCAGCAACCTCTCACTCCCTCACCCATCCTAGGGGCTCAGTGTGCCCACCCATTCCCCTCATCCCCTACAACAGGGTCCCCCAGGCCAGGATCTCTGGGCCCCCATTCCTCCTTATGTCCTGGGTTCCGTCCATCCCCATTCCCTCCATGCCAGGATTCCCCACTACAGCAAGGCTTGTGTGTCATGCCCCCTCTTCCCCCCACCATTCTTATTTCTTTTCTTTCTGTCAGAGAGAAGTCAGGGCTTGTGAACTTCAAATGCTGCAGGTGTGCTGCTGTCGCACTTCCGCCAAGGCGTTACCTACGCCAACGGGAAGGAGTCTCTCATCAGCATAGGTATTCCACACCTCCCTGAGGCACGGCAGAGTCTACACCAGGGGTTAGGTTGCTTTAAAGGCACTGCTCGAGGGTGTGGATTTTTCACACCCATGCATGTTGTAGTTATACCATGTCAACATTTTTCATCTGTATGGGGAGGATGAGCTGAGCTAAAATGGGGGATATTGTTATGCTGGAAAGTGTTAATGTTCGCTATCAACTGCTTCTTCGGGACGTTGACATTTAGAGAGCTGGTTCAAAGTGCTGCATCTGCTAACGGCATGGTCTCCTTGTGCCCCCACTTTGCCCTTCTGGTTTTCCAATATCCACCAGAGTCAATGGATGCCTAGACCATTCCCTGAATATTTTGAATGGATCAGATACTATGTCAAAAAGTTATCACATCAGAGATACACAGACAGACAAACACTGTGGAGTTGAACGTATTACTTCACTTTGCTCCATCCATTATAAAAATATTGGAAGTCAGCCCACTCCACTGCACACATTTCTTCCCCCAAGGAGAGGGTGAGAAAACAAGCCTGTGACAGAAGTGAATCATGTAGCTTAATGCACAACTGGAATGTACTACCACAACGGGCACGGTACAAGAACCTGTAGAGAATGAAATAGTTCTCAACCCAGATGCAGGCCCAGAACTGGGCCATATATTGCAGTTCAGACTGGTGGTTAGGCCCCAGGAATAGCATTTTCTGTTCTCTGCTCTGCCACTGACTTGTGAAAGTTGGGCACGTCGTATCACCTCCATTTCTCATCTGTGAAGAGGGGAAGAGGATCCTTTCCCACCTCAGCATGCACTGAGAGTAGAATACAAGAGAGAAGCATTGATCTCCCACAGAATCCCAACTGATTTTGCAAACTACAGAAGATGACACCACCCCTTAAATGGAACTACCTCTGAAGCAGGCAGCAGTAACCAACAGGCTGCACGGTATGCTGCACTACCAGGAATGAGACAGGGACATTTGGGATACAGTGGCCATGGGCAAATCACTACTCATATGGCAAGTGCATTGAGACGTTGAATGTTTACACAGAGCACTCAGTAAGTCTGTTTTTAAGGCCACAGCCAAAAGATGCACACCTAACAAACTGCAAAGTGTTTAGCTGATGTCTCTCAGTAGAAATCAGCCTTGCCCAGAAGGAGTCAACCCAACAAAAGGTTCCAAGAGTCCATATATACTTCCAAAATGCTGCACGTGATCAACAATTCCACCAGATGTACTAGAGAGTTATGAAAAACCATGCCTCTGATGGTCATACCAGCAATCAGAGTTGGAAGACAATAATGCATTAGGTTTTTAAGTATGCTAGAACTATCTGCACATATATATAGAAGCCTTCATCTCAAATCTAACTGGAAAATTGCCCTGCAATCCATCTTTTCTCTCCTGTTTCAAAGGCAACCACTTGTGAACGGCACATGCTGTTCCCACTAATGAGTTGCGTACTCGGATTCCAGGCAGCATGTGGCCCTCAGTATAGCAATAGCAACAATGGGCTAAAATGGTAAATAAACAATAATGAAAAGGAAAGAAATTGTAAAACAACCACTGAAGGGGACTCCAACTGACAAAAACTGGAAGAAAAAAGTAAGGCTCTGAATTTTTAAGAAAAGAAAAGAGATTGAGTAAGACATTTCTATCCAAGGGAGAGAGATGCTCAGGTTTAGAAGGTTAACTCCTTAGGGCAAAGACCATTTTTTGTTCTGGGTTTGTATAGCCCTAGCACAATGGGGTCCTGGTCCACAATTAGGTCTCTTACGTGCTACTGCAATACAAATACATAATTTTGTCAATAAGAAAACAGGTTCCCAATGGGTGAACGTATTTTATTAATTTACAATGAATACAAGCAATTGATGCATTTTTACACCCTCCCTGACAATCATGCCACCAAATCAGAACTCAATTTTCTAAAGATACAGAGTCTAATCACATATTTGACTGATTAAAATTACGCCTAAGTCACTGAGCTCACAAGCTGCCCCCTTCAACGATAGCTAATGCTGGCTAAGGTCACTTCATCAGGAAAAATAATCAATGTATGAGTTCAAAGGCATTCAACAATACATTTGTTACATTAACATATTCCTGAATTTAGGGAGTTATTTGAATTTTGCAAGACCCGTTGTTGTTCTCTTGAATCATAAGTCTACACAGACATGCTACGCAGTGCTTTAGATCCAGTCAATATTAGATTTCTGTTCAAATATTGAACAGGCTGAAACATTCTATTATCTGAAAACAACTTACTTCTTTGAAATAGCAGGTATTACTCTAATTTTAACGTCATGAAAAATACTTCTGAAATACAACCAAATAAGGGAAAGTATGGATCATCATCATTATGGACACACATCATTGGGAAAGCTGCACCTCCAACTCTGTTTTTGTTAGTTTGTTTTATCTGAACTAGTATTAATCTCTCCCCAGGCAATGTGCAAGCAGGACCGTCAGGACAACTAGGTTCTAGTTCCCAATTTTGCAAGTTATTTTATTAACTAAGTCGCAACCTCTCCATCTCAATTTTATCATGTGATGGGATAAAACAAGTTATGGACTTCATGCAGAAATTACTGGGGGAGGTTCCTTGGTCTGTGCATAGATGAGATGATCAAAATGGTGATGGCCTTAAAAATCTATGAGCAATAACACCTAACAGACACAGGGTGCTGTGAAGCCATGACTAAGACGTTCTATGTGAAGTATTTTAATCATCATTAGTACTGTGCAAGCATCTCCATTTTTCTATACAGTCCCCTTTCCTCATCTTCTGCTTCCTCCCTATAGATAGAAATATTCTGCCTTCGGCATCCATTCAGGCTCTAGTTCCTGACTGCATGCTCCTTGTAAAAAAATAAAAATACACCACATTGTGCACACATACTAGAAGTATAATGAAATATGAAGAGTTGATTTTTAAAGCGGCACGTTAGAAACTGGAACTTGGTACATTTCACTTTATTGCTAGTATTCTGCACACAGGAGCATCTAAATTCCTCACCCTGAACCTGTCTCAGGAAAAGAAGGGGGTATATGGCACCAACTTTGATATAAATAGTAGTGGCAGCTTCCCAGCTGGAAGCCTGACTGGCTTTTCTCAAGAGGGTTGTATGGCAACAGACTTAGGTCTGATGCAATAAGTTCAGGAAGGAGCTCGTTCCTGGGACTTATCCATCTTAGGTCTTTCTAATTAGAATTGATAGAAATTTTTTTGAATAGATTTCTTTTTTCCATTTCTGTTTTCAAAATCCAAACTACTGGCCAAAAAAATGTCCTTTTCCCCCAATTTTTCAACAGAGCTGACATGAAAAGTGTAGTCTTTTTGGTTTTCTAATTTCCCATTTCAGTCCTCCAGTTCCCCGCAAGTCCTTTCTGCTGAGGCAAAATGGGGGAGGAACGACGAGAGGAGAAAGGAGAAAAAAGGAAAAGGGAGTGGAAAGGAAATAAAAGAAGAGAAGAGGGAGAAAACAAAAACAAAACAAATACAAAATGTTCGATACAATGTGTCACAAAAACTTGGAGTAAAGGAAAAATCATTGGGATTCTTCCCATGCTTGAAAGTTGAGCACATACTTAAGAACCCTGCCCAATTAGGACTTTAGAGTCAGTAATCGGACCAATGCTGTGCCAGCAGGACAAACCCAGTGATTCTAAAACAGACTGTCCACTGGGTTACTGCCATGTCAACAGGTTTATCCTTCTGCTGGAATTGAGTAATAGCTCCAGACAAAACGGACCGAGTGGGCACATGAATCCTTTTATTTGGACAGGGATGTTTATACCCAGTAAGAGATCTGCCCAGAAGAATTTCTGCATTATGCTCCCTCATGATAGACTTTTTTATTGTACGCAGTCTGTACCTCAAAAATCTCACCCTTTTTTTTTTTGTAAACTTATCAATTTGAACCAAACTCTTCACAAGCAGTCACGTCTACATGTAACAAAAGGCTGCCATAAAGCAAACGCTCAAGTGGGCTGAATTAGGGTTGCATGGTCAAGGTTCATTCAGGCATTTTTTTAATGGGAGAGAGCTTGATTTTGCAACCTTTTCATCTGTTTTAACCCTTACATTTGTATTTCCTACTGTTTTATGGTTTAGTTTATTGATGAGAGGAACCTTCAGTGAAGCTAAATAATGGGGGGGGGGTTGGTTTGTAAATATAAAAATAGTTTAGTTAGATGTATTGAAAATGAACCACAAGACAGGCCTGGAGCAGAACTGCGACAGAATCCCTCTGTGACCTTGCACGAGTCACTTAGAATCATAGAAGATTAACCTCCCTTTGCCTCAATTCCCCATCTGTAAAATATGGATAGTTTTATTTCCTCTCTCCCACCCAGTGTCTCAGCTATTGTCAACAGCTTGGAATAAGGGTTGTCTCCTTACTATGTGTTTGCACTGAGCCTAACATGGTGTATCCCCCACATCAGTCGCATCCTGCAAGCACTACCATTATAATAAATAACGCAAGAAAATGGACACCTTGCCCCCTCTGCAAAGCATACATCTCCTTGATCCAACATTTCTCATGGGATTAGTCTCTCTCTGAACACAAACCTAACAGTCACTCAACATGCTCCCATTGTACCACATGACCATCCGCTAAATTTTTTATTTTAGCATATTAGCACTAACGAACTCTAAAATAATCTTCTTATGTCACAAAGTAAAAACCTCATTTTACCAGACACTGATCTGATTACTGCATAAATACAGCTAATCAAAGTAATTACACATTTAAAAGTGCATGCTATGGCTCCACAGATCAGCACAGATAATATTTCCATATGTGCCAGCTGCATTTCACACTTGCTAAACTATAAAGTTATGTCCTGCTTTTAAAACAATGACTTTTGAAATCCCCCTTTTAAATTTAAATTATTTAAGGAAAGAAGGTGCTAATGGTCAGTTAACCATACAAAATAAAATATGGTCATTAACTTCTGACTAGAATATTTTTGTAATTAAACAGAAGCCTACCAGTGGGCCCTAGTTGCAGGAAGGCTGATCAGAATTTTTTTAAATGCCACCATCACCAGTTCAGCCACAATTTGACCACTAAACATTGGTGTAACTTCCACTGAGATCCTATTAAAGCTACGGCAGTGGAACATCCATTGTAATACGCTTCCCCTTCTGAAATCCTGCAGCAAACTAATTTTTGATCAGAAGCTTTCATTCCCTGAAACTTGTGGGTTTGCAGCTGTGGGTTTACCCTCAAATATAATCCCATCCACAGCTGGAATATCGATGACATTCTCTTGCATGTAGGTTCAGCATCTCCAGGCAGAAATCCACTTTGACATTTCTGGCTGGGTATCCTGCTGTCAACAAATGTATTTGATACTCATACATAGCCTTTTGGCTGCTTACTTCGAAAGCCATCTGTCAGAATGGCATAGCGCCTGCTTTAGTAGGTGGTGTGCCAATTTACTAGGGCAGAGATGCCAAGCATAGGTGGCTTTAAATGTGCAGCCTGCATTATTCATTCATTGCCGTCTCATCTTTAAGAAGTTCCTCCTCCATGATGGCACTGAGCATAGGAAGTTACACACAGGACCGGACCAGTGAATCCTGTATCTGGTTCCAGACAGTGGCCAGAACCACTTGCTTCCAAGGGAGATAAAGTTAAACTGCATTAAACTTGAGTGGATACTCTCATTCAGAATTCAAGTGGCTTTAATTTGGTTGAGTTCAATCCACAGATCATTTTTTGTATCTATGGATTGAACTAAACCAAATTAAAGCCACTTTAATTCTGAATCAGGGTGCTCACCCAGGGTTTGAATGCAATTTTATTGATCCACTTAAAGTGCTAAGCTTCAATTAATTCAGATTAACTTTCCTGACTGACCCTGTGCAGACAAACCCTAAAACAGCTGTTCTATATAATAAGAAATATGGATGTTAATCTAAATGTCTAATCCTTCCACAGATTTGGTTTTTTAAACACCATAAAAATGTATTTTCTCTTCTGTTTTCATTTTTTTGGTGTCATATGACTGCATGGCACCCTTGGATGCCAAATGTGCAAAACCAAATTGCATAAAAAAATAGAAGTGCACAGTACAGAAAAGAATGAGACTGTGTGTACAGGCCCTCAAGATTGAAGTACATCCACTAATTGGAGCAGAGAGCAACATGGTGCTGTGAATTAATACTCTAGCCTTTTAAATTGGCATATGAAGACAATCTGACACAGTCTCAATGCCACAAAAAATAAATTTGTGCTAAAATTAGTCCCATAGCAAATGGAAGGTACATAGATTAGATCCAATCACAAAATTTTAAAAAGCAAAGAAAGGAACAGACAGACACTGAACTTCCTCTGTAGTGGTGAGAGTCAGCTAAATACACATCAACAGGATTAGCCTTTTTGGTGGAGGTTAGGAAAGAAGAGATTGTACGTATATATTGTGTTCAATAACTATATGGAAGAAAGGCATGAGGATGCCAAATTTCAAACCTCTTCGGCTTCAAAATATATCTTTTCCAGTCCTAAATTAAAGGTTTCCATCCTATTTGGACAAGTGGAATTGCTTCTCTCTTACTATGTTCGTACTCAAAATTACCTACTTTCTATTTTCTTCTTTCCTATTCTCACCATGGCCTCCAACTGCTTATCTATCAAATTCCTGAATCCCCTGCTGCCAGGAATCTTACTCTATTTGCCTATGGTGTCAAGCCAGGAACAGGGAGCCACAAAAGACATTCTTCTTTCGCACAGTAACGGTAACTAGAATCCACAAAGACAGACTCTCGCACAAAATAAATCAGCACGGAGGTCGATGGATCTATAGGGATGACAGGCAAAATCCTTAGCTGATGTGTATCAGCATAGCTCTATAGATGTCAATGGAGATATGCTGATTTACATAGGACTGGAAGCAATGTCTTGACTCATTTGTCCTCTGCTATCACATGCAGCCAGCTGATGATGATCTGTATCCAAAAAAGTGGGGAGATATAACAAGTGGGATCACAGTAGCTAAAGCCTGTAGTCAGAAGACCTCAAGTTAAATACACATAGAATATTAGTCCTTGGATCTTATTTACGCTCTACATAATCCCTACAGACAGGATTCAGATTTCTGTTTGTTTCATGAGCTCATGCCATAGTGCCTGTTATTCATAGATGCATTTCTGTTTCTCACTGCGGGTCTTCCAACATTAACTACACTGCTCATGCTTTCAGTGGAAACAGACCCCTCTCAAATTATTTTGATCATTAAGATCATAAATGAAGATGTTAAACATAGCATTAGTCTTAAAACTCAACTATTTTAGGGTGTCTCACAACTGTCCATCATTGTATTAGCTGACCACTTTCCATGTCAGCCCTGCTATATCCTAATAGAGAGTTTCCCAATCACTTCATATATTGCTGTATATCACCACAGTGCAATTAGATTGTTAGTTTTAAAACCCCATGACATACACAAGCCAATTCGTATAATTTTTCACTAAAATTAAACTTCTACTGCATTTTCTCCATCCACTAGCTTGTAGTTCCATTAACAGAACAATCAGGATAGTCTAGGATAACAGACCGTATCTTGACTTCCAGGACCATCTTACCAAGACCTTGCTGGAAATAAAGACAAGAAAACACCCAATCAACAAATTATACGGTCCTTCCTGAGTAGCCCAAGCAAAAAAACCCTGAAAGTGTGGGCTTGCCTTGTGCTATTCTGTAAAAGAGTATTGCTTCCCTGTGTAGCGGACCAGTATGTCTTGCATCCGAAGAGGTCTAGTCTCTTCCAGTCATCACCCTAAACTGTTGCGCTGCTATGGTGGTGGTGGTGGTGACCTCTCTGATTCACCGCCTGTACTACCAAACAGTTCAGTACACGATGGGAAAACAAGAACTCGTCATCCTTGGAAGGAACATGGTATTTTTTGTCCAAGTGTTTACATGAAGGTGGTGCCGTGGTGGGTGTCTGCCATATGGCTTTTGCAGGTTCCATAATTGCATCATTAATGGGTAATGCAATCAGAGGATGAAGCAGTTTGTAATATGTTGCACAATTTGCAATGTGCTTTGGGTACTTAGCCCAGGGATATTTCACAAGTCTCCCTTTCAAAGAGGTCCTGGAATTGTTTGAAATCTTCTCCATTAGTGGATGGTGGAGGCATTATAGTTTCGTCTGGAGAAGATGATAATTGGGGAACAGAAGTGTCCTCGTGATCCGATAGTACATCAGAGCCATCAGCTACCTCCTCATGTATTTCAGAGAGAGATGGAGGCATTGTCGTCATGGGAGAGTGGTACTCTTGACCTTGGTGGGCTTAGGGTCCTTGAGTGTTGGGTCCTGTACACGGACCAAGGGTCCCAATATTACCACGAGGTGTAAATGGCATAGGAGGTGGTACCCACAGGTGTCTGTACCAACTGGGTGCTTGAGATGTTGGATGGTGGGACGGTCCCACTTTAGGAGAACGCACGAGGAAGGAGTGACTAAGTGAATGTATCCGACCTTCCGCCTCCTCAACAATGGATAGCAGCGGGCCTGCCGCGGGTGTTGTAATAATGCAGCTCGGTACCGAACGTGCTGGTGTAACATCAGTACCGAAAAGGGGGGATTCCAGAGTTGCTGACACTACCAGATCTCCCTGCCTGAGAAACTGCTGCGGTGCCAGGATGGTCAGTACCAGAGCTGGCATACGTATTGTTGCCATCAGTGCCGAAGGTTTCACTGGTACCGTAGGCAGTGGCATAGGCTGGTATGCCGTTGAAGTGGTCGGTGCCGGCTGTCTTTTCCGCTCCATGGGTACCAAGGCTGTATGACTTTCCTTGCCCTTAGTACTTTTGCCCGAGTTTGCCTCTTAGGTCTCTAGTTCTATGGGTACTTGCGATACCTGACAGTGCTGAAGTCCTGGCGTCTGAAGCGCTCAATTCCATAGGTACTGAAGTGGTTTCTGTGGCTGAGGGACACTTTTTCTTTGATGAATCCCTCTCAGGTGAGCTTGCAGAGGTTTTTTTGGTGGTCTTTTTTTGACCAGACTCCTTGGTAGTCATGTTTGCTGCTAGCCCTGTGTCAGAGGCTGGAGAGGGGGACCGGTGGCTCGGAGAAGACCTTGGTTCAAGCTCCGATGCAGGTCGCAGTTATTTCTCCATTAGGAGGAGTTTCAATTGAAGATCTCTAGCCTTCCTTGCTCTTGCAATGAGAGCACTTCTGAGGGATGTGCGATTCCCCCAGGCAACGGGCACACTGCAAATGACCATCTGAAAGCAGAATGGAAAGCCTGCAGGCCAGGCACCACTTGAACCCGGGGGAACCAGATATGCAGGGTTTTTTTTTCCCATTTTATGAATTCCTAGTTTATTTTATAACTATGAACTATAGCAAGAAACCGGGAAAACTGAGGAAATAGGATGAAAAAAAATTTTTTTTCTTCAATATAGGGAGAAACAAGGAAAGGAAATAAGGATTTACTAGGTTTCTAATGAGAACAACTAACTGTTAAGTATTAACTATCTAAGAAGAAGGGCACTGCTGTGGGCTCTTGCTCAAGCCAAAGGTGGCAGAGAAGGAACTGACAGCCGGTTGGTGTCACAGCGCTACGTAACAACCGACAACAGGTGCAAAACAACAACAGTGCATGTGCGACACAACCAGCCACTGCTGCCACAAACCTCCAATCTCACATGCAGGGCGTTCTGACACCTAAAGTGCAGCACCCACAGGGACAGTCCTTGAAGGAGAACCAAAACATTTAGTGGAGACAGCTACATTTCAACCAAGTTCTGACAGAACTCAGCTGGGTTTCAAAACCTGCTTGGTTTCCTGCCAACTTGCTCACCTGGCACCTTGCCCCACAGGCAGCTAGGAAGCCTGGATTTCCAGGGTCCGTGGCTCTGAGGCAGCCCACCGACCAGCCTCCTGTAGAGGGTAAAAAATAATTCTTCACAGTTTAATCCTTCTGAATCCAACATGCTGGGTTGGATTAAGAAGTCTTGCAACAAGAGACCAATTAGGACTTGGTAAAGTTAACTCATGCCCTTTCCGCAAGAACTTCACAGCTTCTGAAGTATCAAAATCCACTGTGAAATGCAATTGCCTTTCTACATGAAACTCTAGCATTGTGAGGAAAGGTAATGTTATCACCATTTCACAGATGTGGAACTGAAACACAGACATGAAGTGACTTCCCCAAGGTCGCACTGGAAGTCTGTGAATGTAAAGCAGGTCTCCAGAGTGCAAGGCTACCCTCATCTTCTTTCCTCTGCTCATCCTGACGTGGCAGGCTCCGGGAAGATCTGTTTGCAGTGGGAATTAGATTCACCTATTTGGGTGGGGAACTACCTGATTCCAAGGCATCGTGAGCCTTGGCAAAGTGATAATTGTAGATCTATAATCATGCTAGCCAGTCCTATCAGCTTAAGAAAAAGAAGACACCAAAAACAAGATAGGAAACACACTGTGCCTTCTCTATATAGTGGTTATGTTTTTATCGTGAGGGACTTCATGTCATGTATGACTAGTGTTGGAAATCCCTTCAACTGATAGCCTTTAGTAAGAGTGAATACTGTAAAAAGCAAACAACAGTGACAAGCCGAGTTCCCAGAATAAATCTGACATTGGTACTGCTGATACAAACCATGCAGAAATAGGTCAAGCACATGCTCTAATATTATAGCGATGAGCAGGATATGAAGGCATAGACTGATAGACAGAGAGGCTTGCAGCTAACCAGAAGGACAGGTTAGCCCACAGCTATATGTCAAAGCCTGTTATGGCAGTTTCAAAAGAAATAAAGACAAAAGAAAGTAAAGCTTAAAGCCAGAAAGCAGAAGATATCTGGGCATAAAAAGACAGACATTCATCTGGTATATCCATTAGCTACAGAAACATGGGAAGAAAATAAGGTCACTGACAGGAGGAGGCATGGAGCCACAGCTGATCAAAAGCCTGTGCTGAATCCATCACATATTATGACAAAGTATATAAGCCCTATTTGAAATTAATACACGTTTGAAACAGTTTTGGAAACAAGGCAATGTCCAGAATATGTAGCCCCTCATTATATAATATCTAGACATAATAGCTTCCTAAACAATTGTGAATGTGAAGACGATTCACATTTTCAGTCCTTTCCTCTAAGGAAGTTCATAAGACAAAGGCCAGTAACAATGATGAACGAACAACACCACACAAAGAGTTTGTTCACATATCACATCTTTCAGGATCACGGTTTCATTTAAAACACCTCACTCTCTCCTATTCAGAACTTGAAATCTTTTACCTAATTATATCAAACCTCACTGGATACATTTGGTCTTGGAAATATTTCAATAATCATAAAAGCATGAAGGTATTAGCAGAACTAGTGTTAGAACCAAACTGCAGTATTACAAGTAGTAACTGCACATTAGTTAGGCAATTCTCAATTATAAGAGACAGGTACATTCCTGTAAATATTACCATCTTAGCAATGAAAAAAAATAAAAGCTTTTATATCTTCTAAATAGCAATAGTACAAGTGTCTAATGTGTTTAAAAGGATTTCATTCAACTGAGTTTTCCCAGAATTCTTAGCTACTTCAGTTTGGCCCAGCAGCCATGCAAGCAGGAAGAAACGTGAGGGCTGTAATTACTGTCGAATCCATTAAGACCGATCCATGCATCTGGAAATATGACACAACTACCTTAAGAATGACCAGCTTGTATGAAGTATTAGTACAACCGGTAGACCTACAAACTTTAGGCAAATCATATTCAGAGCTTTAGCTCAGAATAGGTGACAAGTATTTTACTAAAACTTCTCCCACAAGGTAGTCTAAAATTGACTGAGAAAAATCTCAAATCATTTTTTCAAGACACAGGTCTTACATTCAATCCAACGCATGTTCTGCGTTCAAGAGAAACCAAAGGAGCCAGATAGGATTAGAGATCGGCTCTACGTACAAAATTTATACCCATAGCTGAACTTCAGAAGTTTGGGTATGCTTAGACAGTTCCAGTGTATTAGTTCAACTCATTTTTCAGGTAAAAGCAAACCATGAAATTTGGATCTAGACTCCAGCTGTGCTCCAAAAGCTCAGGTGCGTTAGGACAGAGAAAGCCAGGAGCATTAAGATACACAAAAACCAGATCCGGTCCTTCTCTAGTTACGGATAGCTACCATGCTAACTTTTGTCACTTCAATATTCTCAGTTCACTTCAAAAATTGTTTTTCCAAACCTTATAAATGAGAAAAGTTGGGAAAGAAATAAGCTAGTGCCTCAGGTCTGTGTCCTGATGCTTGCTTGGTTTTGGCATAAGCCAAGTACTTTTAGAACTGTATGAACAATTAATTGTTTGGTTCCTTGGCAATTCCAAAAATGTTGTAGGGAAAGTTTTTTGTGGGGTCAAAGTGAAAACCAAATTTGTCAAAATTTTCAGTGACTCAACGCATTAAAAAAAATCAATTAGGGTTGAACTAAATCTTTTGCTTTAACACCGTAACTCTTCTTCGTTATTTATGACTAAAGTAGAAAAATCCTATTTAAACAGGGACCACCAACTCTTAAATAAGTTGAGTCACTTAATAATTAGATCAGAGCCTTTTCTGAGTTAATCAATTTAGTTCCAGCTTTTAACCCTCAAGAGCAAATTCTTCAAGTCTGCCATTTGCTACTTTAAAGTCCTGTACAATTAAACAATAGTGTAAATCTTTGAATTATATATTTTTATATGAACCCAGTGATTCACCAGATTCAATCCAAGCAGAATAAAGCATTAGCCTCTTCCATTCGCAGGAAGATAAGTAAGATCTTTAAAAGCAAAACCCTGTTCTATTTAGACAATGTGATGCAGAAACTTTCAGAGCCAATGTGCAGATCTAGGGCATCTGCAGAGATGATCCTGGAAATCAGAAGTTACCAGGATGTTTGCAGGTTTTGAGCAGCAAATCTATCTGTTCCAAGGCAGCAATTAAGCTCCATCGAAGAAATTATTTGGATGAAACCCCATGATGTCTACCTTCTCCAGCCCCAACAGGTCTGTTCCTTATGCTCCTTCTCTCTGCCCTCCAAGTGTGCTCCCACAGGATTTTCAGCTCTCAAGAGAGGAATGTGATTTAGCTTTGTTAAAACAAGAGTATTTCAGGGACAGGTACTTGAACAGAATCCATTATAATTTTATAAAGGCGAGCACAAGCCCAAATACCAGAAGACATTTAAGGCTTGTGACAGAAACCCTTATAGTATGTTCCCTTTAGGGTTGATGCCACATTTAGTCTAAATCGTATTCGGACATTTCAGCACAGTTCAGTGCTACCATGGTGTTAACCTCTTATTTATGAATAAAATGAGACAACTATTGCATTGATATACAAATATTTTCAGGGTTTCTAGGAGTCAAGGTCTCCAAGACTCAATACCTTTCACCTAAAAAATTGCTCACGGCGTAGCTGGAATAAGACAATGAATGAATTCTAATAAGAGAAGGACCCAAGTCAAAATGACAGGTTTAAACCGTGTGGGAAGTTTGGACCAGGATGAGCTTAGCAAGATCCAAATAGGCATTCAGCTTGCATATGGATAAGAAGAACAGTCAGTATTACAACAGTAAGAACAGTCTTCCTTGTGCTGTAGGGCATAAATCAACCTCTAACCAAAAAGGGGTTAGGAACAAACATTCTCTGTAAGGAATTCATTGTGCAACTGCCTTTGGCAGGGTTTCTCAGGCCTGGTCTACACTTACCTTTGTGATTCAGCGGCAGTCGACGTGAGATACACAAGTGACATAAATCTATACAGACCGCTGAGTCGATCCAGAGCAATCGATGTGACGGCGGCGAATTTGCCGCTGTCAGCGTAGACCCAGCCTCACACTTTTCTCTGAAAAGTGTAGTACTGGTCACTGTTGGAGATGGGACAGGGGACCAGATGGATCACAGATCTCAGCCTATGACAATTTTTATGTTCCTTTGAATCTAAACATGGCGACCAAACTTGGCTGGTATGACAAGATTAACCAAAACCTGCAGCTCTGGGAAAGTGAGACTCTGGACCTTAACTTCAGAGGAAGAAAATAATGATGAACACGTCCTAGGAAATGCTTTACCTCCCACAGGGTGAGGTCCCATGTCTCTTGGGCCCATCACCACCTTCAGCAACCTGGATTTTTGTTTTGTTTCCCTTTTTCTAGTATGGATCCTTCATTTCCTTCTTTGGTTGATGCTATTGTTTTCCAGGAAGACACAGGTACCTGCAGTGCCTACAGATAACCCCAATCTTATTTGGCACTTGCTTCCCAGTTACCACTAGCTGGCAAATAGCTCTCCCTAATGTTAGCTTCATGCTAGCATGTTTTCATCATTGGATTTAGATAGGGTCAGATTCCATTAAGGACTCTATGGATTTTAAAAACCGGGATTCAGAGCAGAATGGACTTATTCAAGTCAGATGTTCAACTGCTTATCACCAGAGCGTCAGAATATCTACTGACCAGAAGTTTTACTTTCTAATGGCTATACAGGCATTGGTCTGAAGCCAATTCATCACTTCACTTAATGTCTTAAACAGGCACATGCCCCACAGCTGGCACTATATAATATCCCATTGATGGTGTCAGCAAAGAGGTATAGGACGTGGAATATTCGTCTGTACACATCCATTAAGCTCTAGAGGTGCTACGTCCAGTCCAAGGCTGAGACAGGGACAGAGCACCATGAGAAAGGTTTGTCTGCTTCTATCGGCAGAGTACCAGCTCTATGGATAAACTTCTCATAGACTCAGACTCATAGGTCAGAAGGGACCAATATGATCATCTAGTCTGACCTCCCGCACAAGGCAGGCCACAAAACCCTACCCATACACATTTATAACAACCCCGAACCCATGACTGAGTTATTGAAATCCTCAAAAATGAGATTTGAAGACCTCAAGCTGCAGGGAATCCACCAGCAAGCGACCCATGCCCCATGCTGCAGAGGAAGGCGAAAAACCTCCATGGCCCCTGCCAATCCGCCCCGGAGGAAAATTCCTTCCCGACCCCAAATATGGCGATCAGCTAAACCCTGAGCACGTGGGCAAGACTCACCAGCCAGCACCCAAAAAAGATTGCTCTGCAGTAACTCAGTTCCCATCCCATCCAGCATTCCCACAGACCATTGAGCAGACTTATCTGCCGATAATCCAAAATCAATTGCTCAAATTAAACTATCCCATCATAACATCCCCTCCATATACTTATCAAGCTTAGTCTTAAAGCCAGATAAGTCATTTGCCCCCACTACTTCCCTCGGAAGGCTATTCCAGAACTTCACTCCCCTAATGGTTAGAAACCTTCGTCTAACCTTCTGTCTATCTGGCATCCACCCAAGCACTGTATTCACTTTTAAATAAAAAAAGGTTTAAAGAGATGTTTCAGAGGCTTGCAGGAGGCAGTTATTAAAGAGTTGCCTGCAGCAGGTAATGAATAGAATATTGAAAAGCTAATAAAATACCAAAAACTACCCCGGGGGGGGGGAGAATAAAACAGAAAAAAAAACAAAAAAAAAACAAATGGCACTTACTAAGAGATCACTGATGAAATGGAGGGACACAGAAACCAACCAGAAAGATTTGGAGGATGGGTTATTTTCAAGCTTATTCCATTTTGCCAGTTTATCTTTGCCATGGGAGACATTTATTGCAAAACAATTAAAAATGTAAGCCTGCAAGATGTGCCGCTTTTTCCATGCCACAATGAGTTGCCAGCTATGCTGTTTTCCCCAGAGATGCGACGTATTGGTTTCCATCCTTATAACATTAAGGGCCCAATCCTGCATCTCCTGCTTATACGAGTAATCTTTACTCAAATCAGTAGTTCCAGTAATCTCCGTATCAGGATCTGAAGCTGAATTTGCATGCACACCCCAGAAGAGTCATGCTTACCATCAGCACCTGGTATTGTATGGAAAAAATGACAGATCAAAGGCAATTTCCCAGTTGTAGAAGATTCACATTTTTAGTGAGTCAACTTATTTTACTGCCATGGTACTTTGTTACAGTTCTTATTCAGTGTAAGTATTTATTGGACTAAATGCTGGATTATTTGTTACAATTTGATTCAGAAGACAATTACACAGGCTCTAATGTTGCCCTTTTTGTTAGAAGGAAGCACTTATTTCATCTGAAGACCAAATGTCTTGACTTTTACTAATTCACAATTTGTTCCTAATATACTTAGATGAGCAACATTCACAGAAGTCCCTACCTGCCTGAAACAGGGAAACGTCTGCTAAAGTTTAAGGGCAGCTGGTTAGTGAAGAAGTACAATGGTAGAGCAATCAGCAGTTAAATCTCTCTCTACAATCAATAAGAATTCTATAAAAGGGTTTATGGAACAGGGGAAAGTATTTGCCCACTTTCAAAGAGGATTTTACAGAAAGTATTGACAACTTGCAGTCATTACAGCTCCCAGGGATTGTGTGTGTGTGTCAAGGTGTTAGACTGGTGCCTTAGCCAAATTTCAAGCATGGGTACTTTAAATAAGCAGAATTAAGTGGTTTCCTCTAAGTAATTTATTCCTCCCATCACAAGCACAAAAGTCCTCTATTCTGTAGCATTCTTGCTACTGCAAGACGTCTACATTTCTAATCCAAAGGTGACTGCATTTCACTGGTGAGCAAAATGGCCCTTTCAGGTAAATCTGTTGAACACCTTGGGATCCTTCTCTACGAAGAGTTCCATATGCCTTTATATAGCAGCATAACATTTTAATTTATATAGATGAAAGGTATTCAGAATCTTGCTACCAGAAGACCATTCCTTCAACCACTACTCCACATGAAAGTAGCACAATTCATGTTTTTGGCACTGGAATACAGTACCCTTTGGCCTTACTTGGCTCTGGTCTCTGTGCTGCTAAACTCATTTTTTCTGTGTCTTGAAATGAGAAATCCAATCACATTCCACAGGTACAAATTATTTATTTTTCAGTAGTAGCATGAGGCTCTGGCCACACATACTGTGTGAATGATATTGGTGGTGAGAAGGATACAAACTGCTAGCCGCACAAGGTACTCTTATTCACATGTCCTATGGTAGTCCAAGCAACCGAAAATAGAGCATAGAAAATGTAGGAACCGCCAACAGCTTTCTTTGGATCCAGAAACTTACATCTACCCACTTACTGTTATTTAAAGGGCAAGGATTTAACCTGTGAAAAATAAGCTGACTTCGTTCTCCAATTCATACAACGTAAAAGGTTTACATTTAACAAAAGAAAGAAGAATGTAAGATATGATACATATGCCATGTGGCCAAATTAACATTGCTGGAACAAAGTTTCCATTCAGAATGCACTAGACTTCTGAAGGCTTCATCTTGCAGCTTCAATATTTGCTATATATTGTACATCTTACCCCCCCCACACACACACACACACAAAGTACAGTGTCATCACTTCAGTAATAATAATACATTACATTTGCGTGGCTTTTTTAAAATGCCAATATAATCAGAAACATTATTTAAGGACCCATCTGGTGATTCCTACAGAAGCATTAAAGCATATACAGTACTGAAAACTATACCCTTGCCCAGAAAAATGGCAAACAATTTAGGTGTGTTCTGGTTTATAATTCTTAGAGGTTCAGAGGTGAGCACACCAAATTTCTTAAAAAACAAAAAAACACAGTCTATCCCAAAGAGGAAATTGATAATGTGTTCTATAGGCTCATTCAAAGCCTATTGAAGTGACTTTGGCTCAAGCCCTATAGGCAAGTTTCAGGCAAACATTAACAAGGGCTACATTTCCAACCTGGAGGTCTGCCTAATGGTCCTTCTACTTAGGTCTATTAAACAGTAGACAGGCCATCTGTCTTTCTTCTCCTAGCTTTTACATCTAAGCCATATAGAACATTAAGGAATGTTTATGCGGTTTTCCTGTATTTCAGAGGAAACTCACCTTGTGCTCTGGGAAAAGGGGTAAAATTTGTGATTTGTCCTCCATCCAACATTTTTATTATATCTAAGGTATCTCCTTAAAGGAGCAGTATAGGCCCTAAGGCCTCAAGAAAACAGCTTTTAAAATTTCTAAAACCAGGCCCTTGCAAAATGTTTCTATCAAAACAACAACAACAACAAAACAATCAAAATAATGTTTCTAATCAAAACAAATCTCCCTTTTGCATATAAGTACACACTTATTAGCACTAAAAATTTTACTCCCTCAAAGCACAAACTGAATGGGCAAAGAAAAAAAAAAAAAACCACGCACAAGAAAACCCTGTATGCATCTGTTCCCTAAGCCACTAAGGAGAGAAATTCCACACAAAACTTAAGCACCTTACATCTCATGATGCAGATATACTTCCATGCCATTCTGTTTAACTAGAAACCTACTGACACTAGAGTTGCCTAGACAGTTGGATGATCCGTCTACGTAAGGTGACCCCCATTAAAATGATATCTAAGCACCTCACAATCTTTTCATATATTTATCCTTGCAATCCCCCTATGAGGTAAAGCAGGGCCATTATCCCCATTTTTCAGATGGGAACCGAGTCACAGAAATCACATGACTCAGCCAAGGACAAAAAGGGAGTCTATGAATGAGCAGGGGACTGAACTCCGACTGGCACCTTACCACCTGCAGCCTCTTTTCTCACTAACAAATACAACCACCAGGCACAAGCCCCTTGGGGCTCATTAGAGGGGCAACACATCTAGAAATGTATGCAACAGTAATGCAATTGTTCTCAGAATAGTAACCGGTTGGCATCATTAAAAAGCCCCTCCTACTCCATACATTGGCAGCTATCCCATCTCTTCAGATTATTGCTGAGCAATCTCATCGAGTTACAGAAAAGAATTATCTGTGTGATAACTGGGACTCTAATAGCTTAGGGAAAGGAACTATTCTATTAAATCCTCTGTGCTCCAGATTAAATAAGACTGCCCAGTTTTTCGGGCCTACACAGGGATTTAGGAGATCCAGAATCAACTCCCAGCTCCTCCACAAGCTTCTTGTGTGACTGTGAGCAAGTCATTTAGGGAACTGAAACACAGATTGGCTCTCTGTAAAATAGGGATAATTGCACTTTTCTACCTCACAGGAGTTCTGGGAAGATAAATACCTTAAAGACTCTGAGGTGCTCACCTACTATGGTAATGCAGGCCATATAAATATCTTCGCTAGACCTAACATATATCTAACTGTTGTCAAAAACATAGCACCTCATCAAACAGAGGTTTCCCCAGATGGTTTTTTGTCATTATAATTAGATGGCTAAAAGTAAACTTCTACATTTAATCAGGCAAAGTTAACCATGTATTATCTCAACCAGATTCTCAGCTGTACTCCTTCTCTGCAGGACGCAGCCAAGTGAGGGTGGCTCCTATCACCAACCCCCAGGTATTGAAAAATCATTAACTGGCCAGCCCCCCCCCAGCCCCAATAAATCATGATATCTTTTTAAAAATCTATTTTGGCTTCTTTGGGGTTTTAAACCTTCATAGTGCATTTAAGTCATATTTTCAAGATTTTCTCTGAAAACATGATGGCTAGAGAACTATTTTTTTTTTAATTAAAGTTGAGATTCTTATTTATTCATGTGAACCCAGGAAATGGGCCTTTAAGAAAAAACCACAACTATCTCAATGAAATCACAAGAGTAGACAATACGGAAAAGAGAGTTGTTGCTCTGTAACGCTGGGGCCAAATCCACATAAACCCCAGCCCTGGCAATATTTAGAACAGCCATGGAGGCTGATTTAAAAGATGCTAGGCGGCTTTCTTCCCCAAAGGGGCCATTATGCCAGCAGGTAACAGCTGAAACACAGTTGCATGTAGCTGATCAGAACACTGAAACATGCTGTTCTGCCAAAGTTAAAACATTGTGCTGAAATAATTGGCTTCAACTGGATTTTCATTGTCATAGAATCATGGAATATTAGAGTTGGAAAGGACCTCAGGAGGTCATCTAATCCAACCCCCTACTTAAAGCAGGACTAACCTCAGCTAAATCATCCCACCCAGGGCTGTGTCAAGCCGCAGCTTAAAAACCTCTAAAGATGGAGATTCCACCAACTCCCTACGTAACCCATTCCAGTGCTTCACTAGCCTCCTAGTGAAAAAGCTTTTCCTAATATCCAACCTAGACCTGCCCCACTGCAACTTGAGACCATTGCTCCTTGTTCTGTCATCTATTACCATTGAGAACAGCTTAGCTGCATCCTCCCTGGAACCCCCTTTCAGGTAGTTAAAGGCTGCTATCAAAAATCCCCCCTCATTCTTCTCTCTTGCAGACTAAACAAGCCTAGTTCCCTCAGCCTCTCCTCCTAAGTCTTGTGCTCCAGCCCCCTAATCATTTTAGTTGCCCTCCCCTGCACTCTCTCCAACTTGTCCACATCCTTTTTGTAGTGTGCGCGCACACGCGCACGTGTGTGTGTGGGGGGACCAAAACTGGACACAATACTCCAAATGTGGCCCTCACCAATGCCGAACAGAGGGGAATAATCACTTCCTGTGATCTGCTGGCAATGCTCCTACTAATGCAGCCCAATATGCTATTAGCCTTCTTGGCAACCAGGGCACACTGCTGACTCATCTCCAGCTTCTCATCTACTGTAACCCTAGATCCTTTTCTGCAGAACTGCTGCCTAGCTCGTCGGTCCCCAGTCTGTAGCTGTGCATGGGATTCTTCCATCCTAAATGGAGGTATTTTTGAGGTCCAGGTCTCTCTGGTCACTTCTGACGAGAGAAGGGAGGGGAAGACAGACACACATATGCACGCACAGTGTGTCTTTCACAGTGAGCTTTTCAAACCCAAAACTGCCAGTTTGACACAGCTTTCAATTTGCAGAGATGTTTGAAAGGTTGGGGCTTCACTCCAATGCAGAAAAAAAAATAATTTTGAAACCTCAACAGCGACTCAGAATGGAATTGTCCTTCTCCAGACAGCTGTCAGTGCAACCATCCATGCCCATCCCATTTCCAAGACCTCCTACACGAACAGCTGTACAAGGACGTGCTGAAGGAACCAGTCGTACCAGTTGGGACCTCCCCATGCAAAAAGAATCCACAGCTGAGGCCTCTGCATCCCCAGAATAATGCAAAGGGGCCAGATGTGCAAGATGAAACACATAGGGGCAGATGTTAAGTGCACTTTTTTCAGGTCGACTGTGATAAGGCCCAGTTTTGTTTATTTTCCCTTTCGTTAGGTCAAAAGAAGCTGGCCCTTTCACAATTAACCTGCCCCCTGTACAGCAAGTATGTGTTTGTGACAGCAACCACTAACCAGAACAGCCAAGTGACTTCTAAAAGACTTTTATGGATATTCCATCCTCAAAGGATGCTGGACCAGATCAATGGACGCCAGCTGAGATCATTATGTATGACTTACCTTGCCCATTTCCTTCCCTTTCTGCCTTTGAGGCTCTTTTAGAGCCCTGAATGTCTTTCTGGGGAATTTCATTTAATATCTTGGCAGCATACTCAATTCCTCCTGTCAGATCCTTGAGGCAGTCCTATAAATAAAGGGCAGAATGCTTTATTACTAGAGTCAGCAAAAGAATTGTGCACAATGATGTCCTTACTCATACTAAAATATTATTAAAATGTGCATATAGTTTGTGGGTGGGGGAAAAGGAATTTAACCATTGTAGTGTAATGCCTTTGGATTCCATTCCTTGTAATGTAGTCTGTGTACATTTTCTCTCTTAAAGCTAACTACGCAATGAACCTCTTCCTCTAACTCGTCTTACTTTCTGTCACTAAGGCCCACATTTTAAAAAACCTGAATAAACCTTTGCACGTAATTTGTTTTGCATTTCACCTGTATGTAATTATACCATTAAAGGCTGGAGGCTTCCATTCGCCAACTGTGTTGTTTAACTTCTGACAGATGCAGATTCTGTTGTATGTTAGGCCGGCAGTGCTGTCTAGTGATTAGAGCACGCAACGCTGAGCCAAGGCTCTTGAGTTCCATGCCCAGTTGCCACCGACTCACTATGCTACCTTGAGGTAATCACAAAGGCATCTGATGCGAAGACCACTGAAGTCAACAAGGCCTGATGGTGTCACTTTTACTTGCAATGAATAGAAGCCCAACTCCTCAGTAGTCTCATTAAAATTGAAGGAGCTATCACAGAACAAGGTAGAACTCAACAAGAGCAAAAATTAACATGCTTGTGGCTTAGGTTATCATCTGTAAAATGGTTGAAATCTCTGCCTGAAAAAGCATCTGAGACTTCCCATTACTTACCAATTCTACAAAACCATCCATTCAAGGATTATTTACCAACAGCGTTGACAAATTTCCATGATTTTATTATGTGTCTCATGACATTTAAAGCCCCAGCTCATTGAGTCATGTGATTGTGAGAATTTTACTTTTCATTTTTTAAAAAGTAAGTTTCTAGTCCTCATGCTCATGAAAGAGAGAGACAGAAAAATGTGACCAAAGTGAACCATTAAAGGCTCAAAAGCAGATGGCAAATAAAAGGAACCCCAAAAATGTATATAAATTACCATGTTTTTAGCACCTCAGGATTTATGTTAATTTGGGGTTGACAATTTGCAGTCACAAATATACTAATCCAGACTTTTTAATTGTTTAAGAGATTATGAAGTAGTTGGAGGTGGTAGAGCATCATATGCCTTCTGAAATATATATCTTAAAAAATAACTAGCCTGAACATGATAAAATATTTCTCCATTCAGAAAAACTCAGACTAGACTCATACAAGTGGTGGTGACTATCAACTATAGTATCAAAAGAATCATTTCCAGTGATTATGCAGTTGTGCAAAAATCATCAGGTGCAAAGCAGGAAAGGCATTAGGGCTAGATTTTGCAAAAAGCTGAATGCCCCTCTGCATTGGAGTGGAAGACGCTAGGTCAGGTCCAATAATATTAAAGGAATGAAAACAGTAAATGGACATTCACATAGTTTCATTTAAAAAGCATCTTTTTCTTTAGATTATGAATAAGCAAGAAGATAATTATCTATGGCGGAACAAGAAACGTGAACAATGGAAATGACTAGAACGTTGTCATTGTATCTTATAGACACCTATTTGCAAGCAGTACAAAGACCATTATACCAAACACTAAGGACAGGTCTATACACAGCTTTTGTGCCAGTATAACTATGTTGTTTGGGATGCGATTTATTACTGCTTTGATTGTACAGCCCCAAGTGCCGACACAGTTATATCAATCCATATCTATTGCCTTATATCAGTACAGCTTATTCTCTTACCATTATGGAGAAAGACACCTTTATACTGGTATAACTGTGTCCATGTTAAGGGATTGTACTGCTTTAACTATACTAGTATAATTGAAGCAATAGAACTTACAAGCCCTAAACGAGTTCCAGTTCAGAAACTAGGCTCACAGGATGAGAGGTTTACCATTCCCTGAATCTGGGAAGGCTGGCTCCTTAGACAGCTGCTTTCTAGTGACCATTTTATCCCCCTCAGAAAGGCTTTTTAACTCTTCAGTCTCCTTGATTTGAAAAAGCAAGGTCTGCAACTTTTTTGAGCCAGGGTCCCCAAAGCTGAGAGACTAGCACATTATTCCTCAAGAGTGTTCTTACCTGGGACACCATTGTGTTGTTTCGCTGTTTGTTCTTCCCACAGCTCCTATTGCATTCAAGCATTATGACACATACACAAACATTTCCCAACCCCAATGTAAGTTATACAATCTCTCTCAATAACTAGCACTTCAGTGTAGACCCTACCTACACCAACGGAAGAGGTTCTCCCATCCTTGTATGTAGTATCGCTCCCTGAGAGGCAGTAGCTGGGTTGGTGGAAGAATTCTTCTGTTGACCTTCTGTCTATACAGTGACATAGGTTGCTTTAACTACATTGCTCAGGAGTGTGGATTTTTCACCCCTGAGCAACCTAATTCTCTAGTGTAGACCAGTCCTTAGATTCTTACAGAGCAGCTCCTGCAGTCTTCACAACATTAATATCTATCAGCTCAACTTCTGTCACAGCTCAGAGTGTTTCACAAAACATTAATAAACTCAAAGCCCCTGTGAGGTAGGAAGTACCACTATCACCATTTTGTAGATGAGGAGCTCATGCACAAAGAGATTAAGTGATTTAAGGCCAGTCTCCCACAAGAAACAAGTGCTCTAACAATATAACCAGAAACCATAATGAAACCTCTTTCTCCAAAGTGCTAGCCCGTTACCTCACCCACAAAATACCCTTTTTTCCTTGCTTGTGGGCCATACCCAGGCCAACCGTGTTTGACAGGTAGTGAGCCAATGCTGAACTTATTTTCCGTAGAATTCATTCAAAATCAGAAAAACTTATTTAAATTAAATATTTACATAAAACTTTTCATTACAACTTTGAAGAATCCGATAACTAATCTATCAAGAACACATGATCGGTAGTGACTTATTTATGTGCAATACAAATATGTGTATACAATGTACAGTTCAACCTTTTGCCAGAGGCAACCTACCTATGGACACATCTCCCCAACATAGTCTCAGAAGAGACTATTTTCTTGGAGTGAAAAAATTTAAGAAACCTATTTATATTTATATTTATGTTGACCTAGGCCATATAAAACTTCAGCCAGGCATTATGCCCAGACAGCAATATTATGGAACAAGTGCTCAAAAAACATCATAATGAGCCTCTTCTGGGAGAGACGAGGAAGGCATTTGTTGAAGTGAATCAAATGAGGTTTTACACTTTGCTACTGGGAAATGAGCTGAGATGATCAAACTCCAGTTTTTCAAATGAAACAAAGGCCTGGTCTACACTGCCAGCAAAATTCGCCAGCAGTTGACAGGAGTTACACAAGCTACGCAGAGTAGCTTGCGTAACTCCCATTGACTACATAACTTCCATTTAGCATGCTGTCTCCACTGCGCTGCACTGACAGGAAACATGTACCCATCGATGCAGCACTTTGATCAACTTCCAGATCAATTGAGTGTGTCTTCACTGCCACTCAATCGAACCAGATAAATTCATCTGACAGACGTGAATTATTTTTTAAACTACAGTGCAGTCTTCTAGAATGGCCAGTAACACCATTATGACAGAAAATACTTGCCAGAGAAGGTTACCAGTTACTAGTACTTCACTAGGGACAGTCAGATAGAAATTGACAACTCTGCAACAGTTCTTGCCTAGCCTCTTTTCTCTCTCTTTCTCCCTGCTGTAGGAAATGACCTGCTCATACCTCTTCCCCTAGTAGCATACTTCTCTGCTTCATTTCCAGTAATGTTTCAACTGATGCCTTCTGATAGTGTTCTGAGAGAAAAAGATGAGCCAAGCGGCAATAAATCTCTCAGAGTTGGACTGCAGTAACTATCTGTAGTAGCTGTACATTTACGTACCAGTATATTCCTCTCCTTAAATGGCTTGCACGGTAGAGAATGAACTTTTTTTTTTTAAACTGCCCCCTCAGCTCATGTACGGCTGCATAATTCTGTTGGGTTTTGCGCCATAATTTTATTCAGAAAAACTCATTACTTTGTTCGATCCACCCAACTTTTTCAATACATTCCTTAGTACTTAAGTGATGTGTTCTTAATGGCTTCTATAACGTCTTCCAAAGTTCCATATCAATTCAGCAAGTGCGATTTTATAGCCCAATCATGCCAGCACTTAGGCACATGAGCAACTTTACTCACATGAGCAATCCCACTAAAGCCAGTGGGAGTACTAACAGTCGAAAACATTATGGTCCAGTTTTTTAAAAGACATTTAGGAGCCTAAAGCTGCAGAGAGGAGCTTTAGACTCTCTCACTAGGCACCCAAAGTGCCAAGGCACTTCTGAAAATCCCACTACATGACCGATAAGTATCTGCAGGATTAGGCCATATGAATGCTAGGATCATAAATATTGTATGAATACATAAATAGCAGCTAGCTTTCATTATGTCCTATCAAAATACGAGCAAATAAAAAGCAATATTACATATGGTTCCTAATTTTTACACACCACATATCAAACCTTTGTAAGCTGAATCATGAAAACTATTTGACCTGTGTCCATATTAGGTGCACATATATTATATAGTTCTATGGTATGAAAGCAAAATTTGTGTTGTACTTTAGAGCTAAAAGCAATATCTTCTAACTAGACATCTGTTGATAGTACATGGAACCTTCATTTTCAGTTGACCTTTGCAACAACTAGAAGATCAGTGGTTTCAGACAAAATGAAGCTAGAGAACTTTGACTCGTTAATTTGACCGAAAAAGCCAAAGAATATAAATTACCAATGTGCTAAATGACTTCACAGATCTATGCCCACATCTATTAACAGCAAAATCAAGTAACATGCCTATTGACTCTGAGCAAATAAATTATTTCATTGATTACCACCTGGAAAGACATTATCACAATTTCAGAATATATTAAAACACTGAGGTTCCATTAATAAGAATTAGTTTAACAATCTAGGGGGCTGCCATTCAAATACATTAACTAAGAAATAAAATCCTTTAAAAACAATGAACATGCACGTGTATACACACACACAAACTCTCAAGGTCTTAGCTCTCCTTGGGATAGAGATCAATGTCAAATGTAAGGCTGGAAAGCCATCGCTGTTGACAAAACACTACTGTGAGGAAATTCATGTATTCAGCAGTCCCACTGACACCATCAGGTGTTGTTTATGCACGTTCAGAGTCTAGATGTCAAGGTAAAACAGAAGCAGCAAGCAGGGAATAAACCAAAAAATAAAGGGGTGATAAGATATTAAAACACAGTTCCTTATACCTTTGCTCGTGTCCAGCTGCAAAGTTAAGCTGCCTCACAAAAGAATCAAAAACACTACATACACATCATAAAAACAAAGCCAGATTCTATTTTAAATCAGAACAGTTTTGCAGAGGAGGAGCTCTCCAGCCCCTTAAAACTCTTTAAATAGAAACTGCAGTATGTTATAGGAAATCTTTGCATTAAGAGTTTGCAGAACATCCCATGCCATGGAGAGACTCTGAGGCCCACATTCAGTCCAAATTTTATGCAGTTGGGTTCTAAAACAGAGCCTTTCTGCTCAAATACAGACTTTTTTTGAGTGAAAGATCCTCATTCCCATTCTAAGATTGCCACATTTCAGTCAGCAGTGGGAATTTTTGAGTGACAAAAGCTCCTTTTCACTCTAAAAACAGTCCTATTGATGTGGCAAACTTAACATTTCTACTTGGAAAATAGGATTTCCCTTTTTTTTTTTTTTTTTTTTTTTAAAGTTCTTCCTGGAAGAACATCAGTTCTCACAGATAATTGATCCGGTGGCCAGAGTGAGAGTTCTAGTGCTTGCATGTCTTTGATTTAAATTGCTCCAGCTCTTTGTGCACTTGGCGGGAGGGGTACGGGGGGGGGACAGTTTGAGTGCAGCTCTGTAAATAACTAGTGACCCTGGAAACTGCTCTGAGAGAGCTATCGGATGCACATGCCAAATACAAAAAGGCTGCCTGTACTAATCACCTTTCCCCACGTAGCAAGACATGCTCTTTACCCTCTGGGGCAAAACATATCTAAGGGAAAAAGAGGGTAGTCTTGTGGTTGAGGCAATGGGCTGAGACACAGGAGACCTTGCTTCATTACCCCACTCTGCCACAAGATGTCTGTGTGACACTGGATAAGTAATTACTCTCTCTATGCCTCAGTTCTCCACCTGTAAAATGGGGAATAAATATACTTTCTTTCTTTCCCTCTGTGTCATGTCTATTTGGATTGTAAGCTCTTCAGGAGAGATTCTTACTACGTGCTTGTACAGCACCTAGCACAAGGAGACACTGATCTTCTCTGATGCATCATTAAGGGACTATTAATACAAAGCACTATTTGTTAAATGAAAGTGGCTTAGGATGCAAAGTCAGTTGCTAAGAAAATGGCACATTTAATATAGCCGATGGATCCACAATTGTGACTTATTCAATGCACAGGTTGGGTGCCGCAAAGGGCAAAGGTTCTGGGGAGGAAACTAGAATGTGATCATATAATTAAAAACCATCATAATGCATATGTACTTTTTCTCAATTGAATTGCTACTTCCTGTTGCAAACAATGACCGAGTTACAATGTCGCAAAAAGGTCACAATGAAAGCATTAGGCATTCTAAAGGCTAACTAAAGATAAGGGTTCATTCCTAGAGCTGAGCAGGGAATGGTTTTCACAAAAATTTCCTGTCCCAAATTGGGACTCTCAGAAGTTTTTGCCGGCCAAAAGCTTCCAAAAAATTCAGCTCAAGTCAATTGAAACATTTCATTTCAATATTTTGATACATTTGATTCAGTTAACTTAAAATTAAGCAATAAAAAGTCATTCTGAACCATAGAAAGGAAGTGTTATTTCTGAGAATGCCAAAATAAGACATTTTGAAAAATTCAAAAAACTTTTCTTCAACTTTTTTCCAAAATAGGAAATTGACCAATATTTTCCAAAGGAAAAAACTCAACCACCTTCAGTTGCTACCACCTCCCCTATGATAAACATCAAGACATTGTGCTATCCTCTTGTGGAATATACTGTGCTCAAGTTCCATTGAGGATTCAAATCATAGGACCTCTGCAAAGAGACTCATGTAATACGTTGGCTAATTTCCCCTCACCAAAACCATATTACCTATAATGCTTTGCGGGTAACCAGCTTGAGTTCCATTACTCAATGTGGCTACAGACCATAGGAAGTCCCACTTCAAGGAGTTTGACAGGCAGCAGTCTCATGGCTTCTGATTGGCTATCCACGCTATATAAACCTAAGGAGCGTTCCAGGAAGTGTCCAGACCACAGTGTGCATCTGCTGTAGCTACCACGACCATTCCTGTTCTTGAACTCCTGGCTTCAACCTCAGCTTGATTTGAACCTCACCTCCTGACTTGAACCCTGAAATCTGACTCTGACTCTGGTCCTTGTTATCTAGCTCAGCCTGGAACTTGACTATAAACTCTCCTGCTACTCTAAGCCTCAGGTTTGAGTGTGCTCTAACTCCTGGTCCCAACTGCCCTTGTCAGGATTCTGACATTACCTTCCCACCATTACAGGAGGCACCATAAGTCACTGGGGAACATCACTACTGAGATTTACCTCCTAATGTAGACACATCTGCCCTTGTTTATGGGAATCCAAGCAGGTGAGACTACAATACTATCAGTGGTTAAACCTGCCCAGAGAACATCTGGTTGAATTATAGAGGTGACTCCCTGCCCTCATCTCAGGACACTTTCCATTCCCCAGTCTCTAAAATTCACAAGGGCTTTCATTAAAAAGATGAAGGTGCATTAAATCGAAGCAAAAAGAGTTTGTTTTAAATATGCACTAGTTTACTAGAAACTTGTCATCTGCTCGGATGCATTACACTTTTGATTCCCTTAGTGTTTCCTTAATGATTTCAAAAGTTAATTCCCTGTTGCATTGTACACCAGTGTTGTTCAGAAACACTTAAGTTTTCCCATGATGAAGCAAGCAAGTTATCTGGAGAACTAATGAGTCTGACCTTCTATTTGCCCAGTAATGAAACATGGTCTCACTTTTCCAGTCAAGTCTCTCTTTTCATGTCAGAGTCTCTCAATTAAAGCTCAGGCTTTCTATTAAAGTGCATTATACTCAGAAATATGTCCCAGAAACAAAACCAATGTAAGCTATGCCCTACCCACCTTCTCTCATGCAACTAGGTAATAGGGTTCTGATTTACTTTTTGTAGCTCAAGTGGATGGAAACATCATGCTTACAAAAACAGTTTCTTTGGGCACAGTCAGACCAAATGCCTAAATCCAAACGTAAATTCAGAAGTTGTGTTTTGCTATAGCAAATTAGTGGAGCTAGCAAAGGAAGTAACATTTTCATACCCTAAAATCAACTCAGTAGGCAAGCCCTTTTTTACAGCACCCCCAGGAATACAGCACCTTTCCTCATATATATAATCCAAAGTTCCTGATTTCTCTCTAATACTCTGCACTTCGCTTTCTGTTGGATCCTTGGATGGCCATAAAAGCATGTTTTACCACCTATAATAAAATCTTATAGACTCTGGATTTCTCATCCCCCAGATCTGTATGATTAGGACACCTTCTAAACACCCCTTTAAGGCTGTTCTAAAGAACCCTCCTAGAGTAATATTCATTAATGGTTTTAGCTCCCTTACCAGTTTATTAAGGTGATATTTATTTCTCACCTATTCAAAATTCAATACCAAGTGCATACAAGAAGTCCTTTTCACTGTAGTTTTTAAAAGCTCAGATTTATTTTTACAACATCCCTGGTTGGTAGGAAGCATCATCATCCCCATTTCACAGATGGAGAACTGAGGTACAGAGAGAAGGGCCACGTTTTTAGAGGTATTTCAGCACCCCAGACTCACATAGGAGTTACTTAGCACCTGATTCAGACACCGAACTCCCATAGGGTTTGGTGCTTAAGTACCTTAAAAAAATCTGGCACTAAGTAAACTTGTCCACTTGGAGGCTGTGGCTGAGCCAGTACTTGAACTTGGAACTCCTAAGTTCCAATCCAGTCTTTTAACCACAAGAATACCCCTTCCACAATCATCTAATACTGCAGTATATATAAATTTGTGTACGTGTTTTATGGGGGCAAAAAAAAAAAAAAAAAAAAAAAATTAAAATAAATTAATAGAATTTCTGGCAACTGTCAAACTTATTTGCTTAGTTACTATTTATTGAGTACAGACACTGTGTTGAGCTTTGTACAAGACACAAAAAGAAAGGAATTTAACTTGAGTTAAGTAGTCCATTACAGAGGCAGTGTGGTCAAATAAACAGGGCATTGAATGGAGACTCAGGAGATCCGAGTTCTGTTCCCAGCTCTGCTGGGTGAAGTTGAGCACATCATTAATCCCCAGCGCCTCAGTTTCCCAATCAGTAAAATGGGGGTAATGATACTGACTTCCTTAGTAAAGATGGTTTGAGAGCTACAGCTGACCAAATATATATATGGTACACACACACACACACACACACACACACACACACTACAAGCTGCCACTAATATTGAAGGAATTCAGCACTGCACAGCTTACAGTTTCAGTCCTCTGTAAACAAGTACCTAAAAACAACCTCCACTGAGTTAACGGGGGAAAAAATATCTCAAAAGAGCTTTATCAAAATAAATAAGTGACAGAATAATATCCACTCAGCCCTAGCAGACAAGCATCTTGTTTCCAGACTCTCAGCTTTGCATAAATTGGTTTAAGTTCCCAGTTCCTATCCTGATTTTTGAAACAGCAGCTAAGAGCTGACACACTCATCCTTTGATCTCTATGACCTCATGCCATCCAAACACAGATGTTACATGGCAGGCCATGCTGCCTATTAAAAAGAGTAGCACTGAACTCAAACAACATTCGTTCACAGATGTCAAGCTCCGAAAACCTAGATTTCCTCTGCTTTCTCCCAAAAACAAACTGTTGGCTTTAAAAAAAAAAGTCTGCTATTTTGATAGTTAGCTGGTAATATCTTAAAAGACGCCCTTGCCACAAGTTTGGTCAGCAAAATACAACCTTCTCCTCCACATACATCATCTAATCAGAACAGACAACCAAGATGTTTGGATGAACACACTGCTGGGTGACGTGTTTGATAGGCAGCTACATTTGCGTAGCGCTGTGCAAGATAATGCGATAAAGAGCAGAACAGGTTTCTTCCAAAATATTAACATGATATTTTTTAATTACAAAACCCATTATAGAGTCCTTTATTTGATCTAGAATTTCAGAAATGGGAAGGAACTTGAACTCAATCCACCATCATTTTAGCTGCATAATAGAACCACGAACAGCAGCTTTGGTCCCTTGATATTGAATTTATTTATAAATTGAATTTATTTCCTTGGCTTCCCTTTCATACAAGAAAAGATTCTTTTATCTATGTACCTGCTACTTTTAGGGCCCAATTCTCCTCTAGAACACATTAGAAAGTGTTTTCAGATTGTTTTTATGGCAAGAAAGAAAATAAAACTGAACAATATATTTATTGAGCTGTTCTCCTTTTTCAGACTAGGCCCATTCTCTTCTACCATCAATTTTACACTAGCGCATAATCCACTGGATTCAGTGGAGTTACTCCTGATTTTCATTGCTGTGGAAAGAGCATCACAAGCCCACAGTATGTGCAGAAACAGTTCTGTAGCATGTCCCCTGCTCCTTACATTAGCTGCTATATGCAGGGCCATCAAGCTTCTGAATAAGAAAAGCAGAAGAATTTAAAGTTCCCTATGCTGCAGAGGGAAAAAAGTGCACAACTATTTAGTTTAAGTATTATTCATATTACAGTAGTGCCTTAAAATCAAGACCCCCCCATTGTGCTAGGTGCTGTTCATATATACTGTAAGACAAGTTCCCTGCTCTGAAGATGCACAATCTAAATAGACAAGACAGACCAAGGGAATATTTTTGTCCCCATTTTACTGCTGGGAAACTGAGATATAAATTGTCTTGCTCAAGGTCTCACCCAGCATCTGTGGCATATCCAGCAGAGATCAACTCAGATCTCTTAAATCCTAGTCTGGTGAATTAATCTCATTTCTCTCGGTTTCTGTTTTCTCTGAATACAGCCTCTCTTAGGCTAGCAGAGAAGTTTTGTTAAAAATCAGCATTATTTCTGTGAATTGCCATGGAACTAAGGGTATTTTTTTTTAAACTACACATGCTACTCTCAAAAATCCTATTTATATTTTGTCTATTTATATTTTTAGGAAAAAATATCCTTAAATGGGGGCAAAAAGCCTATTTTATCATTACAAGACTTTTTCTTATCTCCTTTTTTTTTTAAATAGGAAAACAAAAATCAAAGGCATGCATGTTATCTCACTGAGATCTGGGTCTGAAAGAGATGCTTCAGTGACTTCACTACACCTTCAGGCAGAAATTTCTCTTCTGCAAGACCTCAGATCAAGTATGTTGCTCAACCAGACACCACAATTTTCCATTGTACTTCTAATTAGCACATCTCCAGCTACTTGTAAAGCTATGGTTTTTCCACATGGTCTGAGCATTCTAAATGGTTGGATGTTTTAACAGGGATTCCTACGTCCAGAGCCCATACTTTGCTAGACCTCTGACATCAAAAATGTTATTAATACTGGTAGTATTTGTTCATGCTTTATTGATTTTCTCTTTTAAAAAAATTACGGAAACTGCCTATCATATTTCAGATTAACATCACATTAAATTATACATCATTAGATTCAGGGGACAAAAGACTCGTATTCCCAAACTGCCAAGATGTATTGTATTATTCTTTTCTTATTGCTTTAAGCAGTCATTTTCCTTGTCTGTTGTTATGCTGCTCTCCTCACTATCCAATTTCATCCCTTTTCCTACCAGCATATAATAAACCCCTCTTCCCCCCCCCCCCCCCCCCCCCCCCCATAGATCTATGATGCTGGCTACAGAGATACTAAGAGGCCTTCAATCAAAGCAGCACACAGTTGGTTACATTTTAGCAGACAAATTTGACCTGGTGGTTTGTGGCTCTGACCCTCAGACTGTTGGCTGAAACAAATGATTGCGCTGTAGGTTCAGCCGATTTTGTTTCCAACCGAGAAACTTGGCTTAATGATCTCTTCCCCTCTTCTTTAATACATTCACAGGATGTATTTTCATGTAAACCCAATCAGTGATTGGATTTGTAAATACAAGGCTATATAAATCCCAGGAATTGCCTCTGGGACATCTGCCACTCAGCACGTGAGCTGTGAAAAAGAGTCATTTGGGCAGGGCTGAGCTCTGACAGTACAACAGCATTTTTCTCTAATGGTGGGGAAGGGCAGCTGGCCACAGGAAGTCAAAAGGTGGGATTTTCTTGGGCCTCTATCCAGCAAGAGCTCCCGGTGCAAAAGAACCTGCTGCCTTCTCTACCTAACCCAAATCAGTTAGGATTTATAGTAGGTAAAGCTGGTTCTTTCACATATTTGACATGAGGAGTGGAGACCTCCCCATCTGAAATTCTAATAGTTCTAAATGTTATGCTTGCTGTTAAGTTAATGGGCATGTTCCAGTAATAATCAGAGTCCAATTCCTTGCCAGTACAAAGCATGTATTGCTACCTGGCTTGGACAAAGCATTTCTCCCACCATTGTCTCTTGCTTGATTTTTATCTACATACATGTATGACAGACATTCACTTTATCCTTTTGTAATAAGAAGCTGTGTAGCCATCTGCCAATCTTTCTGTATTCCAGGAACTCAGCATGTGGCGTGCTACAAAAAAATCACTGGAATGCTGCGTGGAGTGACAAACTGTAGCAAATATCTTACAACGAGACAGTCTGTTTACTACATCTAGGGAGAGAAAATTATATGCAACTGAAAAAACAATATCTAGTGGCAGAGGAGAGGAGATGAAGACACAGGCAACATTTTCCTTCCTACAGTACTGTTTTACATCATACTACTCGGTGATTTTCATGCTTTCAAATAGAAGCATTTCTGTACATTTTGAGAGAGAATTAATTGTTTATTTACGCTATGTACACCAGTGTGCGCACATTGGTGCTATAGATAAATTAAATAAAAAGTGAGGTTGAGATTTTTCAAAAGTGACTGGTGATTTTGGTTGCCCAGCATGAGGAGCATTAAACAGAAGCCTTTTTTTCCAGAGGATGGGTGCTCAGCACTTTCTGAAAAATAGGCCCCTTTACAAGTGTAACACTCCAGAGGGGTAGCCATGTTAGTCAAAACAACAAGAGTCCTGTAGCACCTTAAAGACTAGCCAAATTGATGCCTGCAGAAATTTGCTAGTCGTTAAGGTGCGATAGGACCCGTTGTTTTTAAGTGTAAAGCTGAGGCCCCAAAAAACTAACACTCAAAACTGTTCAACAGTTTTGCAAAAACGTACACCCAATCTTAATTTAAGCATATGAGCAGTACTTAGTAGAATTACTCGTGCTTAAAATTTGCCACGTGCCAATGTTTTGGCCTAAGCGCCTAAATTTCTTTTGAAAATAAAACAGGCTCCTAAACCAAATAGGCTTGGCTGTAGCAAGATCTTAGGAACACTTGCGAGACCGACACCGAAATGAGGAAACAGCAGTTTATTGATTGGCGCCAACCGGCCCAGCGGAATCGTTTCCAAAGGCTGAGCCCCGATTATACTGGGGCGTAGCCTTATATACCTTTTAAGATTACATGAATATTCATACATAGCATCATTACACATAGCATGATTGGCTCTTCATTACTTAACAGCATTCGCACCCCCCTTGTGGGAGTGGGCCTTAACTTGTTTTTCATTAGTCTATTGGCAATTTGAACAAATTGCTGAATTGTTGTTACTAAGGGGAAGTTGGGGTGAGGGTTTTCAGACAGTGTCTGATCCTGGGCCAATATAGACTTTCAAGAAGCCACTGACCTGGGGTCAGAACGGGGTGATTGTCAAAGTGCTGAATGAATGTTATTGAGAGGAGATTGGGACATCACTGGGTCAGTGTTAGTTAGGGAGTTTTAGCAGCTCTTTTAACTTGTTAGTAAGAATAGTGTCATATTAAGGTCAAAGAAGCAAATACAGGCCAGCAATTATAATTTCTTATAAAGCACAAAGATTCCTATAGATAATCTTGTGCGGGCCAGGTCTTGCCTCATGGCAATGCAGAGCACATCAACCCCTTAATACCATTAAAAAAACCTGGGCCCAAGTCTGTAGCACAGCCAAAAATCTCTCTGAGCCTGTATTACCTATGAGATTATTCTTCCTCTACCACCGAAAAAAAATCACTCATGTTATTAAATTATTTCCTTCAACGATACAGCAGCAGCTCAGCACGCTAGGAATTTAACTGGAGATGCGACTACAATGAAGAGATTAATGTTATCAAGCCTGGATTTGATCCATCTTGCCTGTCCAATTGGGGAAAATACTATTAAATTAATTGACGCTACATTCCTTTGTCATTCTGTGCCTGGAAAAGGAGGTCATTGCTTGGATGCTAGATGGGAGGGGAAATCAGAACCAATTTTGACCCCTAAGACAGTTCCAACGACTGCACTGGTAATTTATACTGGCAGGACACAGCAGCAGGGGCAGACCCTTGAGATAATGAGCATTTAAAGCAACAGCCTAAGGGATCCAGGTACAAACTAGGTAATCTGAGAAGGAAAATGGAATGTAAACCATTTAAAAAAGCATCCTTTCGAAAATGGCCAGGCTCAGGGTATATCTGCACTCACACTGGAGATGAAGTTTCCAGCATATGCATGCTAGCTTTTGAGCAAGCTAGCACACTACAAATAGAAGTTACAGGCTAGCCACTCCAAGCACAATTCCACCTGGGACCATGGGTGGGGAGTACCATAGGACTGGCAAGTCTTAGCCTTCCTCAACGATCAGGCATAGCTCCACCCATGCTCCGCAATGAGGCCCCGCTCCCTCCTGCTGCATCCCGCTCTTCCCCCATGGCCCCAGCGCAGGCAGGCAGGCACTGCAGCCGCTCTTCCTGCCCTTGCTCAGCCTCTTCCCCGAAGCAAAACGGGGGTGGGAGTCAGGTGGGCCAGCCACTTGTCCGAGACTCGGGGCAGCTGGGGCCGCCCAGCCAGTGCTGGGGCACAGCACTCCAGGGCGACTCCCGGCCGGTGCTGCCCAGTGCTCGGTTTGCCTGGGTTTGGGGCTGGCTTGTGGGCCAGGACAGGCTGGCTGCTTGGGCAGACTGGACTCCGGCCACCTGGGGCAAGCCAGCAGCTTGGCCTGCCTGGCGTGGAGCTCCTCCAGCCGTAGTAGAGAGCTTAGGGCTCTGGTAAGGGAAGGAGCTGATGGAGCACGGCCTCACGCAGAAGGGGTGAAGCCATGGGCTAGCCTCCCCAAATGTGGGGTTCATCTGCCGCCCATGCCTGGGACCCTACCTACTTACTCAGGCAGCTTATCCCTCCCACGCCGCACTTACACTTCTATTTTTTAGGCCATCAGCTCATTTAGAGCTATCAGGCATCCATCTTCCTGAGCTGGAAATTGCACGTCAGCTACAGCCATACCCGGTCTCAGCAGAAACTAAATATACACATGGCGTCAACAAGGGGTTTCTTCCAAGTGTCTGGCTAACAGTCCCCCCCGCCCCCCCCGAAAAAAAAAGGAATAGGTAACTAATAGGTTGGGGCTCAACCCAGTGCTACAGTCATGACACCTACCTTCTCACAGTCCATCTCTGTGTCTATCTCCGAAAACAGCACCTTTATTACCCTTCTCCTGAGCTTCTGGCAAGGACAGGGTCGGGGACAGTGCAACCAGTAGACAAACTAGGCCGTTGCTGAGAACAGCAAAATTTGGGAGAGGTAGGGGGAAGGGGCAAAATACTGAATGAACTATTAATGAAACTACATAAGTAAACAAACAGGTCTCAGCAGCGGCAATGAAAGGTCAAGAAGAATGTACAATCGGTATCATAATATTCCTCTTTCCATGTAAAATAAGTCTAATTATAAATACAGAATTTTTATTCATATTAATGCACAACGTTCATTTTTTTAAAGTTAATTGGGGAGGCAGCGCAAGGCTGAAGGTTCACCTAATACTCTTGCACCAGCTCTGGGCAGGGTGAAACTGAGCGGAAGCTAAATTCTTGTTTCATTTGGGATCCAGGGATACCTTCTTCCCTTGCACCTTATCACAATAGCTTTGAAGAAGATAAAAATTCCCCCTTGAGAAATAGGAATGAACTTTGCCAGGATTACAGAAACAACTCCTATTGTTACCATTAGAAAGCTGGAATTTATAGTCAGTTCAGCTCAAGTATCACCACTGACTTTACACACTGATACTTCGGTTATCTAGTCGAAGCCCCAGCCAGTTCACTAACATTTATACATTTTCTAGTGCTTTGGCTCAGCTAGGGCCAAATTATGTGGGGTTTCCACTCTTCCCCTGGATCAATTTCCTCTGCACAAGTATCAATGAGCCCACATCTCCTGCCCAGCATTTTGTTTTAAATTGTCCTTATTAAATAACAAGGCGAGTTTATGAGGTTAAACCAGGAAAGATTTCTGAGCAGCAAAACAAATAAAAATGAATCCTATCTGAACTATGCCAGCCTAGAGAAAGCTGAGACACAGATACCTGACAGTAATTTAAGGGTTAATTCAGAGCCTACCAAGTCTGAATTTTAACAAGGTTATTAGCAATTCATAAAAGCACCAGATGCAGGTAGTTTATTTATTAGCAAGAAGCTTGAGACACCAAGTGCTTTGCCATCTCTCATCACCCAATACCAGTTCTTTTGTAATCTCTTATGCAATTCTTTATATTGTCACAATACTATCTGTTTTTGTTCACAGCGCATTGTATTTTTCAAGTACAACAGCAGTGATACATTACTAATATTATTCACTGTTCAGACTGGAACATTTTAACAACAGATTTTTCAGAAGCACACAGCTGCCCTACAGAGGCCAATGCTCGGCAACAGACATCCACCTGCCCTAAAGCCAAGTACAATTTGATCCGCTCAGCTCTGTGAGGTATGATCATCCCCCACATTTTACAGATGGGAAAACAAATCACAGTCCAGCTAAGTTAGTGTACGTGATGGAATTGGAACTCAAGAAGTGCCACTGTGTATGGCATCCCCACAGCATGCTGCAACCTCCCCAACAGCGTGCACCAGCTCCACTTCAGCAAATGGGAACGTGGCCATTGGCTTCACAGGACACTGGATTAGGTCCTGAATTTGACATTAAGGGCCCAATTCTGCTTTCACTGGGAGTTGCGTGTGCAAAGCTGAGGGTAGAACTTGGCCCTAAATATGAACAGTGCTGCCTATGAAAACACTCTTAACGTTCATGTATTCTGTCCTGTGTTAACTATTATCTGCACATATGAAGACTGCCTCTTTCCACTTTCACCATGCTAGTAGTATCTATTAATAACGTGAAGGTGACAACGATGCATTGTGTCACATTCCGCTTCCCCAAGCCCTCTGTCCATGTCCGTTTTAGTCTCTGAGCTCTTCTTGGGGCATACATTCCTTTCTGTTTGGGAAGCACCTAGTAAATTTTGGGCACTACCAGCTGTTTACTAATACTGATTATGGTTCTCTGATGTATCCATTCTTTGTAAGTCATTTGGCTTTGACAGCAGGGCTTCTGTGCAGTGCCGTACCTATCTTAACAGAAGTCCTTTTCACACTGCTTTTAATGAATCGACTTGCAGGGGATGAAGAAGATCAATATCACTAGAAACAATGAATGTGGAATCTAAAGAGACAAGGAATGCAGCTTATGTCAAATAAACTACGTACTTGCAAGACTAAAAGAAGTGCATATACACAGTATATTACAATTCATCCTTGATAATAATTGCATGTACCATGTATTTGGCAATTGCTCCTAATTCTCTTCAAAGGTTTAGACCATTTGGGGGCTTTGTTTTATCCTACATATTCTTCCTAGTAACTGTTGATTCCCATTGCAATATCACCAGTAGCTTCAGATACCATCACAACGCTTGACAAGTCTTCTTTGGGATGGTTATAAACCCATGTTTAATAATGCTTCAAAGTCTAGCTCAGCTTCATGGAAGCAATCATCTCTCTCTGCCTTCCTTCTCCTCCTCCCCCTCGCACATACTTCCACATTCCCTGGCAAAAGAAAGGAGGGTGGACAGTGAGAAATTAGATAAGACTGTAAAACCAGACAGACCTACACAAGGTTTTACTAATATGCAAGACGAAAAGGAGCGCACGTTGTGTGACTGGACACGCCACTGCTCAGGTGACATTAAGAAAGGGTCCTTCAGTACAACTTGTATACTAGTAAAAAAACCAAACACACACCATGTTGTATAGGGGGAAGTTTCACTCCCGTGCAGAGGGCCAGCAAAAGAAATATGCGCCACGTAAACCTTAATTTGAGGACTTTAATGGTGCGCAGGCTTTGGGCTAGTATGAATTCCACAAAACAGACAGGAGAAGATGATCAGTGACTTGGGCAGAACAGGTGAAGAGTCAAGTTAATTTAGCTGGCAGAAACCATAGTGATTTGAAAGTAGTAACGGACTCATCATAAAGCAATGGAAAGTTTAAAGTCATTTCAAGAAGGGACATGTAAATAAGAAACCAATTCCAGGGGACTGTAAAGATTTAAGTAACAAGTTCCAGGAAGATGACAAACTCATCGGATATTAATTCCCCACTTGTAGACATAACCATTATTCAAATAGCTTTATGCCACAAGAGGGAAATGCATTTGAACCTTCCACATGATTGCAGCAATATGTAAATCTGACAACCTCAGTGACGATGTATGGTGCCACTGTATGGGATGAGTCACAGGCTAGGAATCTGAAATAAGGATAAAAGAAAAATGATGGGATGACTTTAGTCACACATTCTGAGGGCCTCAGTTTAACAGACTGAGCAAGACATAGTAAAGAAAAAAAGTCTAGACTATCATTGCTCAATAAATAGACCATCAGTCTCAGGTAGTGACTACGGAACATCAAGCATGGGTATATTACCCAGATGGAGACAACAAGAGACAGGAAGAAAAGATGAGTTTTACTGTCAAGAAACTTCAAATTCTACAGCAGTTAAATTTAGTCAAAGAATTCTATACTTCGTATTACCAAAAGGTCTTTTATAAACAGCCTGAAAAACAGCACAAGCAATATACATAGCCCCTTCTGATTCAGTTAATAGCACAAACTAATTTAGAAAAACAAGTAATTGTACCATGCAGCTAAAAAGCAGGCAGGCAACATTAGCCAGAACTATTTGAACTGTTAATATGCTCCTTTTAATATTTTTAACTCTTCTTTAGCATCACTGAAAGCAGGCAGCTGCATCTTGCACTAGGTGGAATTATGAAATGGTCTTCAATCATAGCCTCAAATAGAGAGCACTGCAGTAATCCAATGTGGAGTAGCTAAAGGTGTGGATTGCTGTGGCAAGGTTTACACCCAGCAAGCCATGAGCAGATGACTATTGCCTGTCTCTGCTATCTGGATACCCAGGAGCAACTGAGGAGCCATAAAGGATCCCAAGCCACAGTGAGAAATGATGGACGTGCCCCTAAACTGAAGCGACATCCATCCCTTTTGCCATTTCTGATGCTGGGGGAAGCAGCAGGAACCTGAGTTGAGTTTCAGCCAGCTAGCTTTCATCCAAGGCCTAGTAACCACAGCACCTGGGGCCAGTTAAACAGAGGGAAGTAGAGTTGTGGGTATGTCGTCTTTGCATATTAATGGCACTGCAGCCCAAATCATCTCTCAGCTTCCCATCGGCACTGAATAGGAGAGGTGATCGTACCGTACCTCAGCAGAGGGAGCCCTTGAGGCAGATGACCAGTCACCCAATTTTATCCTCTGTGTTTTCCCAAGAGAAAGAACAGTTTCTAATTTATCTCTGCCAGGCTCCAACAGACACATCATCTAAAGCCACAGCCTGTGCTATCAAAGGCTTCTGGCTAAGAACCAGCGTTGACACCTGGTCTTTATCCATAATCAACCAATAACATGTGCACCAATAATCTGCCTGGCAGGCTTAACCTTTACCCAGTTACACTGCCAGCATGGAGTGTCATGAATATTTTCCACTGTCTCCTGAGACCTAACTCAGTGAGGAGTGACTTATAACCCAAAATGACAATGATGGTCATACAATCAATAACTTATTAAGATGAACACAAACTACCTAGATATCTTCTGGAATACACTCAGTGCTGTATTCTAGCACACCATGTCTAAACACATAAACCAAGGTATTTACTGAATGACAGTGCCCCAAAAAAGCCACTGGTTTCCCCATACAACTGGAAAAATGCCTCAGTTTAAATCTAAAAATCAAAAGGAGCAAACAATTAGATCAAAAGTTCATTCCTTGCTAGTCATTCCTCATTATGGCCCAGATCCTACATGCTGCTAATTCTTTCATGAGATCAGGTCTCACGCAGTTAACTGCGGCAAGAAGGATGTGTTATTGTTCCACCTACAAGGAGCAGAAGGCCTAACCTGGATCCATCAGCTCAGATTTTCTAGGGTCCCCAACTCAGTGTGGTGGAAGAGGGTGAGGTAGCATGTTAGGACTCCTGAGAAGCATTATTCAGGACCTAAGTTTCGTAAAGGGTCCAGAAAGAGCCAACTGGCTTTTTCTGGGAGAAAAAAATCGTCACCTACAGATATCTCATTGAAACAGATGTCCCATTGACATCTTGAGAAGGAGAGCTGAAAGAAAGATATCCAAATATACACATCTACTTTTTCACAAGTGGCTTGTGATATTGGTCTCCCAATTTAAGACAGAGAAGAGGTCTGATTTTCAGAGAGCAGATGGGCTCCACACTTTCTGAAACTTGGCCCTTTGGACCAATCTCAAACTAAGCACCCAAAAGTCATTGGCCATTAAAGAAAATTACAGCTGTGACATAGACACTGTGAACCCAGAAGTCATGGCATCACTGGCCAAGCTTTAAAACAAAACTGGATGTTTTTCTACAAGAGACGCTCTAGTTCAAACAGCTATTATTGTGGCTGGAGTCATAAAGAAGGTCATACTAGATCATCAGTGGCCCCTTTCTGGCCTTAGAACCGAAGACCTAACAAGTAAAGTAATGGACCATTTTTCAAAGACTTCACTCACCAAGGTCATTTCCAATCAGGATATGTTTTTACAAGTTAAATGTAAATATACTTAAGTTATCTCCGTGGTCCTCAGACAGGGAAAGTGTTCTTGGCCTGAGTAAGTTTGGAATATTTATATAATAAGAGTGGGGAAAGAAACTTGCCCTACGAGCAGTTATTCCATAAGTGCCTATAGAAGGGTTCTTTACACTGTCCAGTGACCTGGTACAGGTGACTTTCAATGGTAGGGTACAGACAGGATGGATCACTGGGGGGCCCAGTTTGGCAATTCCTACCATCTTCAGGAAGATGTCTTAACAAAAATGGTTTTTCTGAATCATTCTTATTCGAGAGAGAGAAGTATAAAATAATATTCCCTTCAGAAAACCAACAAGCATAGCCTAGAGACAAATAAGCACAGCCTAGATATGCTGAGGTCTCAGAAATGAATTCCTCCAGCAGTATCAAGCAGAGTTCTTATCTGTTGCATCCTTTGGCGGAATGGGGGAGGAAGATGGGGAGAAGGAAGAGAGAGAAACAACACTTTCAGCTTCAATCAGCAGCATATTCTGAGATCGCAGATTGCTACTGTGTCTGCTATAGGATCTGAAATGCAAATGATCAAGAGGCCATTAGAGACATTAAAGATTTAGCAGGCATATGTTCATCCTGTTTTTATTGTGCCGGCGGAGTTAGGGGGGAGAACAGACATTAATTCCAAGGAAATACACAATGAAATATGGTTATATATTCAACCTCTCATGGAATGGTTTATGGGTCTCATTAAGACTTATTGTTCAATCAGTAATGTTTCATGGAGGCAATAAATAAATAAATATACCCCATTACGTTCTAACAGTTATGTATATCAGTGATTGTGCTTATGGGAGGTCCAGGATATAAAGCATTAAGCTGGAGGCATCAGTTTACTCACTGACCTTACGACAACCTTCACTTTAACCTGAAATAACCATACTTGCTCAAGGGCAAGGAGTCATTCAAATTCCTTAGCAGTTCAGTCTCAGGGCACTCCAAGTGGAGCGCTGTCAGCACTGTAGATGATGAACTTGTGATATTGGTCATGCAATAAGTAATTTCTAAAGCCAAGAGAAGCTAGAAACCTATTCCACCATGAGCGCTACAGGATATTCCCACAGAGACAAAGGCAGTCCTTCATTCACCATTTAGCCAATTATATATGTGAAAGGACAACCAAAAGAGCATTCATAAGGTTGTTGGAGTTTCAGAATCCTGCCATCCATACTGATCAGTCTTATACAGTTTTAAAAACATCTACTTTTCAACTACAATGGGACCCACAAACTTCTATTCTCTGTCTGCAGGCTTAGGGACTATATCACCATCACAGTCACATCATGTTCTTGCCACCAAAACAGCTGGAGGTTTCCAGTGTAGCAAGTAATTATTATGAGAAGTGTCAAGGTGTCATTCTCCCCAAGTCAAATGTTTAACTTCGTGCTATAGCATTTGACAAGTATCCAGCTCTTAGCCTCTACTGGAGGCGGGAAAAGAAGTCAGAGGAGTAAAGGAAAGAACAGTTCACCCACTGTGATGCAAGCAAAGTTTTGACAATGCTGGTTGATGCCACAGTTGCTGTGCATTTGTCAAGTTTAATTGCTCCAGTGGAAGGCAGTTATCTTGGCAGACTGGAGTCAATGGTATCACTGGTGTACACAGTTTGCCTTGGCACTACATTAGACACAAAAGGCTGCAATTTAAAATATGCCAATTAATTCTGTACTACAAAGTGGTGTGGATGTTTTAGCAGAGGATGTTCAAGATTCTAGCCATCACCAAGGTGGAAAGGCTGGACCTGCCAATCGATGGTAGTAGTCTATGCCAGAAAAGGGGAGGTAATCCCTGATGCTGCCAAGCCTAGTCCTGAAATTCAGAGCCTTGAACTACCACTAACGTTGACATGGGATCCAGCATGGGAGCCAATGGTGCTGACGTAATGTCTTCTCAGTGTTTTTTCCTACTAAGGAGGAGGGCTGTTCTCTTCTGTACAAGTTGGAGAGAGATGGTTCACCCCAGCATCAGCATGCCTCAGCGTGTGTTCTCTTTTGTGGGCCATGGGCTCAACCAAACCTGGGGGCGAATACCCTGTGCATGGCCACCAGACAAGAATGCAGAGTTCCACAAAGAGATTTGCCTCCAACAAACGGGATTATATCAAGGAAGAATTTAAAAAAAGCCTGAGAGGAATACCAGGGAAGCTATAACTATTCAAATACACCAAACCTCCTATTCTTCTTTCCACCCCAGCACCACAGCCAGCATTATTCTTGAGGCTGAAAAATAGAAACAAGAAATGAAGGACAAAAAAAGAAGAAACCCACCAAAAAGCCCTTCTGTATTTTTAACTGGAGTCAAGACAAGAATGCAATACAAAACAGATGAGATGCTGAATCACCATTTCCGTTTAGAAAAAGTTATCTAGTGTAGCTGGAGACTGTACTATGCTAACATGTGGTAAATTAATGGAAACTATAAGCTTCAACATATGTTTAATAGCCCCAGTCCGGTACTCAACAGAGCAGTAGGACTTCTTCACTGTTTGCAACAACAACAAAAAAACCCACACACCAACACACAGATGCACTATGGTGAAAAAAAATATAGCATTCTCAATAGCCCACGCATGCTTTGATATTGTTCTATCATACATGCCAAGTCCAAGGGCTTGTCTACATTTTGCAAGAGCACGCACAGAGGGGTATAAATTTTAATCCATATTAGTGTGTAATGCACTAACTGGCTTTGTGGATTCTAACACACACTAAAAGGTCCCTCGTGTGTGTTAATGTAATGTTTGAGACAGAACTGCATTAATACACACTAGGGAACTTTCAGTGAACACCAGAGGGTCCGCACAACCCAACACTAGTCCAGAATAAAGCATAGTGCAGACAAGCCTTAATACAGCCTAAGGCAGTGTTGCTCAACCCAGAAGTAAATCACCAGAAGTTGCCTGCCAGGCTACATTAAAAGCTAGTCAAAAAAATTTTGTCCAAATAGTTTTCAGTTGGAAAATGCCATTGTGACAATACTGGTCGGACTTGGGGGGGGAAGTAGGGGGGGACGGGGACGACTGTCCGTTTTTTAAATTCCGTCCATTTCACTGAAATTTCATTTTGGAAAAAAAAAGTCAAGATGTCCCATTTCAACGTTTTTTAAAGGTTTAGCTATTTCATTTTGAAGCAACATTCGTTTAAAAATTAATTGTATATGAAAAATTAAAAAGGGTTTAAAGCTCAATGAAATTTCTAGTGACTGGAAAAAAAACCATTTTTAATTTAGTTTCATGAAAAATATTGGCTTTTTGTCTGGATTCAGTATTACTTTTCTTCTCAAAATGTCAGTCTCAAGCAAATATACCCCAGCATCTTCTCCGACCTGCAAGTCCCCACAAACACACACTCCCACCCCACACATTCAGACAAAAAATGTTCTAAAACTCAAATCCTTTCTGCCCACAAAGGATTGAGTGTTGTGGCAGGTCATGGGATCATTTTTCAGTTCTTTTTTGGGTCATGGACCAAGGACAGGTTGAGAATCATTCAGGCAGCAGTGGCTAGCACCTTGGCATTTTGGCTGAGGGTCAATAGACCCTGATTCTAGTCCCAAATTTCCCTCTGACCATATTACATTGCATAAGCCTCAGCCTGACTATTCCTCATTTTCCTCACAAGCAAAATGAGAATAATAATGCTTGTCCACATTTGGACATATAAAGTACAGCATTGATTATAGAATTATTGTCAATAAACAAAAACATTGCTGTTAAAACAAATCTAATTGTCTACTCAGATAAGCTAGTTCAGACTTCTTGCCGGGCAAACCTCAGAAGACCTTTGAGCCATGAGTTTCTGTTCCACTGGCAGAGAGAGGGAGATCCTCATGCTCCATAATCAAGTGAATTTCATGTGTTGGTTTTTGTGACCACAGGCATTGAGGAATTAAACATTGTGCATCTGTCCACAGTATCACCCTCTCCTTCTGAACTATTTCCACTCCAGATTACTAACATGAAATATTTCATCAGCACCAACACACTTGTGATGCAGTTAACACGGCAGACAAAAGTGGCCAGGGATTAACAGTTTACCAGCAGATCATATGGACCAAATTGTTTCTCATTACATCATCTTCTTTCATGAATCAAGAGAGACACCTGGTGGCTACATGGTATTCTAGCAGATGGAATTTCTCTCTTCCTCTGTAAGAAATGGAATGACACCACCTGCAATTCCCTTTCCTCAGGCTTTCCACCAAACCCAATTAAGAATTTAGTCCAACTACAAGGAGCCAAGGCAACATGGGTGGATACTGTTTCTACAAGAAAGGGGAGTTACTGAAAGCTTAGGGCCTAAATAGACTAAACAAAATCACAGAACATTCGACACTTTACCTCACGGAAGAAGGGACCATGCTTCACAATAGCATGCGGTGTAGCAAGGCATACTGTGTCCATCTTACAGCTGTGGGGATTCAACCACAAAGCAGTTATCAGATTCTCCCTCAAGATCATATACTAACTGAGCATCGCAAAATCCATCTCTCCAGACGGCCAACCCCATCCTCTACCCGCAAGATCGCACTGACCATTCAGATGACAGGGAGAGTGGAGATGCAGCCTGTTGTGATTTCAGTAAAGCCACAGACTGAAAACTGGCAGAGGAAATGAAAACAGGATCAAATTAAGGGGATGAGGACGTCTCTTATGGGGTACCAACAGTCTCTTAACATCCTCACTGAAGAGTTAAAAGAGGATCAGTTTAATGGATCATCTAGATGGTACTGAGGGAGGTTGTCAGCCTTAGCTTGGAAAAGAAAAAATTATCAAACATAGGAAGGTAAAGCTAAAGCTATGGACAGAAAAACAGTAAGGTGAGAAGCATTGTGTCCTAGGGGATACAGCCCTGTCTAGTTCTAGTCCCATCTCTGCCATTAGCCGACTCAGTGGGTTTAGGCAACTCACATCCCCTCCCTGTCCCTCCACTGTCAAATGGGGAAAATGATACTGACCTCCTTTGTAAAGTGCATTGAGATCTATTGGTGAAAAGCCCTATTACTAGTGAAGAAGTGTGAAGGAGAAATATAATCTGAAGCAAATATGCATTAGGAGGGGAAACCTGGAAAGAGACACTGGGGGAAAAAAAAAAAAAAAAACACAGTGATAGCAGACTCCAAGTTAGATATTAGTTTGTGCTGGGATATGGCAACAGAAAAGACTAATATAAAGGCCAAATGCATCCTTGTAGGATTATGTGGAGCCAGACGCTGACTGCTGGGCACACCCTGGTCTTGGCTGGCCTCCAGATGACCCTGCAGGTGCCGTTTTGGAAACTAGCGAAGCACTGAGTTTGTTTTGGGAACTGCGAAGTGTATTTTGATTACGGCCTCCCCATGCGCTTCTTAGCTAGTCCTAGCCGATCAGATTGGGCTGTGTGAAAAAGCACTCACTGCTGTGAGACTTGTTTATGGCTGTAAGAAATGCATGCGCAAGTAGATGATGGAAAAAAGCTATAAGAGAAGGTGCTTGCAGCAAATAAAGGGAGTCCTGCTTTCAGCCTCAATGGTGCCTTATGCACAATTGCAATGGAGAAAGCCAACACATCCTATCACAGAATGTGGAGGAGCGGTCCTACTCTACTCACTTCTGCTTATGCACCTAAAGGACTGCACTCAAACCTGTGCACCTGCTAACCAGAATGGCACAGGCTTATCAGAGAAAGTTTAGAGGCCACCAATGAAGTGATTAGGGGGTTGGAAGCACTGGTTACTGAAGAAAGATTAAAAATGAGTTCAACGATGTTCACTCTGATAGAAAAGTAAATTCCTAAAGAGTTTAAACAAAGAATAACCACCTTTCTTTGTGGGTTTTGATCCTTTCTAGACAAGGTAAGAGAGAATTCTATAGAACTCCTGCAGAAAGACGGTCTCTCTCTATTAAATATTCAAGACTGTTACAAGAATTTCTATGGAATCCTATCAGTTTCATCCCTATTAATTTCTACAGGACGCTTACGTAATAATGGCTAAGCCATGACTAAAGGGTGGGGGAACAAATCAGATATGTGACCTAGAACAGGAAGGCCGAGAAATACCATTATTCAGATTTCCAAGGCATTATACTGATCCTCCCATGCAGAGGTGAGTGTGGCAGTAGAAAAGGAAAAACTAGCATCATCTCAGAAAGCTTTCAAGAAATATATTTCCATCATCACCAAAAAACTCACTACTTGATGCTGTCAGACATTCTAGAGCTGTACAAGCTAAAAAAGGGTGTTTTACCTTCAGCCCACTGTAGCTAAATGGTAGAGCTGTACTGCCACCTAGTGTTAGAATGAAATCTCTACAACTGATGGTCACAGGCACGAGACAAAAAGTCCAAAATTTAAGGCTCTTGTTCATTTGTTATAGGAAAGTGCAAGATAAACCTGACAGTGTCATACAAAATACCTTCGGTTTCTGGCCCAGCATCATTTACTATAACTAGGAATTGTGGATTTCTGGCTCGATTTTATCATGACTGTTGGTTGGTTTGTAGGGGAAGAGGGGACATGTTTTTGTAAACGAACGCCATTTGAACAACTCCCATGCTCCTCTGAAAGGATTTTTTAAAATTATTCACTTCCTAGACATTTATAGCAACAGCATGAAAAGGAGCAAAGAGGTAGAGAGTACCTTGCTCCAGAGATACAGAGTGACACCTTATGGAAATGGGTTGTACAATTTATGAGAGATGAAACCAAATGGGAACCATGGAATTTCAAAAGGGATTCACAGAAATGAGACCTAAAAGTCTATAAAATGTAATAGAGAGAGGATAGTCTATAAGGCTTTTGAACCATCTTAAATTATTTAATAGAAAGAAAAAATAAAACTATAGAAAAGTTATTTTCTATAAAAGAATTCCCCATGAAGATGGATGCCTGAACATAAGAAGTAATTTAATAAATTACTTTTTGTCTAATTGGTGCTTCTATGATTTTTTTAAACCTTGTATTAGTTATTTAATTCTATTCATTATTACTGAAATGATGTTTCAGCTAGAAATGGTTTTTAAAAGAAACAAAAAAAGCAGGAAACTTTTTCCACAGAATTGTTTGCAAAAAGGTTTTTTTTAAATTTAAAAATTTTTATCTAAAAATTTCAACAATTTTCAACATGTTCTAATGTCAGCTCAATTCAACCAGACGCATTCACAATCAAAGTAAACCTACACAGAGCAGTAAAGGTAACCGGCGAGTTAAAAGTTAAGAGGGAGTTTCTGTTGTGCCACTAACCACAGAACTCTCAGCCCAGGGGAGAAGGGGCACTGCAGTGGCTTTATGACGCTTGTGTGCCAACCCAATGCTGGGGTGTTCCAGAAACCCCAAAATAAATCAGACCACTCTGCAAACCTGTCTGAATTCGTGCACCAGCCTCAAGCTGCCCTATGGACACCCTACTGCCCATACTGAACTCTCAGCCTCTGGATGCCTTCTATGTCAGAACCGGAGGGCGTGGGAGGGAGTGTCTTTGGAAGGGAACAACGGTAGGCTAACTTCTGTAAGTCCTGCACCAAGAGAATCTTTCCTCATCAGAAGGGATCCCTTTACCCCACCCCATGCCATTCACATAGTGTGAAGAGGCCAGAGCAAGGGCAAAACATCTAAAACCAGGGGAAATAGAAACTGAAATTCAGAATCTCTTCATATAGTTCTTGACATTTGGGCTTCACCCACAGAATATTTAAATCTAACAAGATTGTGTCACTCTACGTCAACTCCTGAGCTGTTCTAATCTTTCTTCTCATATCATTGGCCTCAGAACACCCAGAAGCTTTCATGAGATGAATTTTCTGCTGACACTGTTCTCTTCCTTGTTCTACGCCCACCTCCAGTACCTTATTACTATAGCTGAGTGGGAAGTGAATTTTCCTTTTCCCTGGAAATTCCAGGACTTCTATATCCCCCTCCTCCCCCCCGCACCTCCTTCTGAAATAGAACTGAAACAAAATCATTTCAAAATTTCCTGATAAACGAAGTGCGGGGGGCGGGGCAGGGGGAATTCATGTTGAGTCAATTGACACTTTTCATTTCTATAAATCAAAACATTGTGCTCTGATTTTGACTTTTAATTTAATTTTTTTTAATATATATATGGGAAGATGACAAAATCAAAATGTTCCATTCCAAAATTACTACTTTTTTCCTAACAGAAGGTTGTCAGAATTGCCACATTTCCACAAAAAGTTTCACTTTTGATAAACTGACATTTTCAAATGGAAAAACGTTCTACTGGAAGTTTTCCAAGCAGGTCAACATATTATTCTTGGTGCTCAGAAAGCAAAGTGATGGGTAAGATTGTTTTTTTTTTAAATATAATCTCTTCCCAAATTTATTTTTGCCCTTCTCGCTGCCCTCCCATCTGCTCTGTTCATTCCTCCCTAATTTTCCTCTTCCCATTGTTTCGTTCTCTCCAGCCATTTGTCCTCTGCACTTCTTTTTCCCTAATATGCATATTTAACACTCCAGGAAAAACAGCACCTTCTTCCAAGGTTATAGGCCATAAACATAGACAAGTTTTTGGCGGTGCAGATTCCAAGGCAGCAAATAAGAGCTGCAGGAAGTGTAGAGACTACCAAAAAAAAAAAGTCTGCTTCCCCCCCCTTTTTACAAATTTGATTGGAAGTGTATCCATTTACTCCAGATTGGAACTTGGCACATGAACAAAATCTTTCTTGCACCAGAAAAGTCTCTCAGTATGTTTATCTTTCAATAATATCTCTACACAAGTATCACAGATGAACATTTATTAGTTTAAATATAAAAAGAAACATGCCTGGCTACAACTTGACCCTCAGTTAATGTTACTTCCCATTTGAGCAGATTATACTCCATGTTCGCAGTAGTCAGAATAGGTTATGGACTGTAGCCTGGGTCCTGCAAATATATACCAACTCGACTTTACAACTAAGTAGTCCCATTGACATCAATGGGATCACTCGCACTGGTAATGTTTACACAGCTAGGGCCTGTGTCAGTTCAGTTAAAGTATTAATCATATAATCCTATTCCTAAATTTATCAAGGTGGCCTACTGTAGTAAAGTGGTCACCAAGGGGCTAACTGTTACTCAGAGCATTATGGTTTGCATCCACGCTGTACCCGTTTATTAAGCGCGAGTCCTGCCACTTCCTCCCCCAGCCCAGACACACACCTTCTCTTCCAATGCCATTAGATAAAGCAGGAAGATCCAGCCTGCAGTCCTGTGAGTTGATTTATTTTTGTTGCATTGAGCAGTCCCTTTATAAAAATCAACCACAGCAGAGGACAGAGCCCCATCAGTCAGGGGATCTCTTCCAGTCCTTCATTCCTTCCTTTTTCGTGCAACGTCAACATCATCATCAAGAACCAAGTACAAGCCTCACACTGGACCAAAGCAAACACACTTCTTCATTGTGGTTCTATACTCAAGCAGTGGAGCTAGTGAGATGCATTAGAAAAGTCTTCCTTCAGTAGCCATCCCACATACATACAGACTAAATGCCCATTACCAGCACCAGTAGAGTGTTACCGTTTTAGTTCAAGCAGCAGGGGTCGGTACTTTTGGTGCTTTTATTCCTGGCTGAAGCTCATTGCATGAGCATTGACTTGCAAGCAATATGTACACAGAAAACATCAATTCTCTCAAACAGCTGAGGCCTCCAGGAAGTACGAATGGTTGAAAATTATTTAAAAGGTGTATTTTAATAATTTGGTAAGGAATATGAATAGAGTTCCTGTCTTATTCCTCAATAGGGGTACCAACCTGAGGGAGATAGTCAGATTAGGGAGTTCATACAGCTCTAGTTTTATGTATGACAATCAGCAACCTAATTATGCCTCGTTTTTCTGCATGTTGCAGCTTCATGTCTCTTTGTAGCTCTGCTGCCTACAGAGGCAGGCAGCCATTTTGTGTCAGCTTCAATATAAACAGTTGCAGAAGAGACTCACCCACAATGTGCTTTCTCATGGAGGCCTTATGTTTGTTCTCAAAGAGGTCCTTCTGAAAAAGTGCATGGCCAGTTGGGGGGGGGCGGGGGCGCCGGGAAGGGTAGTAGAGTTTATGCAGATGTAATCCACTGGAGAGTATGTATTTCAGGTCCCCCTCTGTGCCAATCCACAGAGGATTGGAGTTGTTACAGCCCTCAGCTATAGCACCATGGCTTTTCAGCTCCAGCTATAGCAGTGTCTGGTTTTAGCTCTGAAGTTCCCTACTTTAATCCCTGGTGCATTAACCAATTGGATGTCCCATCACACACATGGTGAAATTATCATCCGCTAGTATGAAAATACTACAGCATTCTGCAATAATTGCCTAAAATAATGCTGAATTGCCATTATAAGGTGAAGTGTTTCAGACCAATACTGTGTCTTCTTGTTAGGGCTAAATATGATTCAATAGGTAAGTTTTCTATCTAGTATTCAATGGATCCCCTGCTATTGGGTAGCATATCGGGTAGCGGAACATGGTACAGAATCATACCTCAGGTTATCATATTAATTCAGGGTGAAATTCACCCCTGCAAAGGGCCCACACAAGATTTTATACTCCATCTGAACTCTTACATGAAGAATTTTAAGTGCCACATTTTGGCCGGTGGGTGTCCTCTACCAAAAGGTAAATATTTCAAGTTAAATTTAAACCAAGCCTCATATAATTGACTATCAAAAGGATATAGTATTTTAGCTGCTGACTGAGCTACATTAAAAAAAAAAAAACTACAACCTAATGCTATTCACTCAGCAACACAGCTCCTCACAGCCTGAAAATGAATAATGTAATTAGAGTAATTTCATTTAATTTCAGGGTTCTGTAGGTTTTAGGCAAATGTTACAGGTATTGGGTTAACGTCAGCCATTAACTATGATCTGATTCAACTTGAGCAATATTAGAACAAAGTACAAACTATTATCAGAAAGCCGAAGGGTCAGAGGAGTTTAGAAATTTGTTACCTTAATGTGTTCATTATCCTGGATTTATTTGAAACGCTTTGCTTCGTAGGAATCAAACTGCTTCTGTGGAAAAATCAAAACCTTGATAAAATGGTCAGCTCTAATATGCAATGCAACTTAATATGGTAAAAATTACTTTAAACATCTAAGCTGGTCATCAACACCCATGAATCCACTGGCTGTTATTACTTGAAAGATTGCGTACATTTGGAAGTTCGCAGAAATAAAAACCTATTTCAGTAAAATTAGCATCAACTACTTGTATTTTGTAGCATCAACAGTTGTGCCCCATTGTGCTAAGCACTGCATGTAGTCACAGTTCAGGGCAATTGCACATTTACTGTCCCCCAGTGGTCCAGCCAGGACACCTAAGCTCAGGGTTCCAGCTCCCCAGTCATTGCCTTTCTTGGGTAAAGACCCCTCTCTCTCCCCTTTCTGACCAGAGTATTTCCAGACTGCGAAGTTGCCTGCCTTCACTAAGTTATTCCCAACAGAGAGAGCCTGCTTACTTGCTTTCTCTTCAGAGACTGGTAACAGAGCAGTTGTCAACAGTTATGAATTACCCCACAGTTCTGTTTAGGCAAGCCCATTTATTTGTTAAGGTAAAAGCAGAGAAAACATTTAAAACAATAAAAGAACCTACACACATGCTAATAAGCTTAGAAGACATCATCCCAACTCTAACATGGGCTCTGGCACGATCCATCCAGTACTCGGCTCAAGGAACGTCCTTTGTGGGCACAAGTTCATCGCGGCTTCAGCTCAGAACAAGCACATTCATAACATGGTTAGTCCACCCTTTATACAGTTCAGGAGGTCCATGTTCTGGCATTTCCAGGAGCTGGTAATTACCAAACAACGGGTTTTCCTCGCTAGGGCGTAGCTTCAAAAGGATGCATTCTAAGTGGGTCGTTTGCATTCTCCTTGCACTCAGGTACTTCCTAGGAAATCTACTTGTTCTAAAAAACCTTTTAAGTTCTTAATAGCTTCCAGAGAGTGCATTAGTCAGTCTCCTAGGGAAGATAAACACATATGATCCCACAGTAACACAAACAATTGCATCTTTATTATGATGAACTCCAAAGGAGTTTAACTTAATTCAATAAATTTCATCCAGGATATTGCAAGAAACTGTCAATCTGTCACCTCTCACTCCTACCAAAGTGGGTGTAACTAGGGGGCCCTATTCCTGGACAGATTTATTCCCTGGGTGGCAGTTTTGCCATTAGTGCTCAAAATTTCACCTGTCCAGAGAACTAACATTCTGCTTACAAGCCAGCATGCCTCCTTTACACAGCTCTGGGGAGTTGCCCAATCAACATCCCACATCATTTCTCTCTTTATGACCTATGAGGCTGAGTTTTCGTACTCCTCTGTTTACCCTTGTTACCCCAGAATCTTTGAGTGTAAATCTGAGACCTGATTCTCCCATTCCCATCCGCCACGCAGTTTCTAGAAAACATATACAGTGTTCCTCCATCTCGCAAACAGACAGCTGCCTCCGCACTGGATTAACCATCTCCCTTCCACCCCAGGAGTGTTACAAGCAGCCATTCTCTGGACCAAAGAGAGAAATGCATCACAGCTGTCTCCCTGAGCACTGGTTCTCAAAACCATCTCCTGCTTGAACAGCAGACAAGATGGGCAAAGGAGAGTCTTCAAACCTCCCCATAGGCAAATTCCTTTCTCTGCCCCACCTCTCTGCTTCGCTGGCATCACCTTTGCTTCTCTCAAGTGAGGTGGAGCAGTATGGATCCCGCACCCCTGGAGGTGACCTTTTCTCCCTCCACCCACTGCATTAAGGCAAGCAGGATTCTCTCCCCCAGCCAGCTGGTGGCCTGTCCCGTAGCCCTGCTTGAGTGACAGCAGCCACACTGCAAAACAACACTCAAGCTACTGAGTCCACATTGACACCATGCTCACTTGTTTGTGGCACAAAGACCTTCTAGGGACATGTCCCAGGGTTCTTTGCCTTCTTCCCCAGTGAATTGGAGGGGAAACTTGTCTCTCCTCTCTAGACACGGCAGGGTAACTGTGGGAAGGCACAGGAAGATTAGCAGCATTTGAGTGATGCTCATCAGCATCCCCACTACAGAGTGGTTGTGTTAGCAGCTGACAAGTTGCACTTACTATAGCTTTAGCTTGTACCCCTGATGGGCAGGCCGGCCAGCTTGAATTAAAAGCACCAACACACTCGAGGTTAGATGTTTTTTGTGCATGGACCTGAGGCGAGTGGCACTAATGCTCAAGTTTTAACTTCAATTAACTATAACACAAGTGAAAACAAGCCCAAAGGTCACTTGCCCATGGTCAAATGAGAAGCCTGTGCCACAGCCCAGGAACTGAATCTGGATCTCCTAAACTGCAGTCCAGAGGCTTACCCACAAGATCCTCCCTCCTCTCAGTTGGATTGAACCTATGTTCTTTAACTATTTACTTGCAAAATGCAGTAATGACCTAAATCAGCTTCTCAGACTACAAATTTAACCACCCGTTGTGAACAAATGTAACTAACAAAAAAAACAAAAAAAGAGCAGATGAAAATTAAGGCCCCAATTTGGCAAACACAGACGTATGGGCTCAGCAACATACACATAGACAACCAGACTATACACAGGTAAAGTGCAAACAGAGACTTTTAATCCAAATGCTTTTATCCACTATTGAGAACAACAAAACCAAATGAGAAGAAAAAGCAAAGATGCCGTGAAAGAACACAGACTGAGTACCTATTCCATCTCAGGCTGCAGCAACCCTGAAAACAAAACGGCTGCTGAACTCTGCACGCTCATGCTTAAAGCTCTGAAGGGGCAACAATCAAAAAGAAAAAGGTATCACAGTGTACATGGTGACATGCGCCACAGGCTGCAGCAAACTTTCATAATATTTTAGAGCACCCATGACCCAGAAGATGCATTTTCTATTTTTTCAGGTTCCCAATCACAAATAAATACATGCATACAAGGGTAATACTCTATCAAAAATACTTTAAGGGAAACAACTGTGTATAGGTAGGAGCTCCTAATAAAAACAATGTCAAAACTTACGCTTGGGCATTCCTCTGGACTCTCTCTCTGACAGCAGAAAGTGGAATGCTTTAAAAGTGACGTTACTAGCTAAATAGAAGAGGTGACTTCACTGTAAAAATTCAGATCACTTTCTCCACTCTGCAGACATTTAATCTCTGAGCATTTTAGAATGACACACAGACACAAAGTCAAAGAGCAAATGTAAACTGTTTAAGAGTTTGATACTGAGGACCTCTAAAGGTCCTGATATATTAAATCCATCATCCATATAAGAGAAATACAGAAAGGGCCCTTAGAGCCCCTTCACAAAAACACTACCTTGGTCAGCTGGAACCTCTGACTTTCCATACATGATCAAGTTTAGCTTTGTTATTTGAAGGCATTTGGCTGGCAAAGGATAGTATTGTTATATGTGAGCCCTTTAGCAGGAACTTCTTTACCTATTTCTCTCTGCAGCCAAATACACTTTCATCTGTTGTGCTCTGGTCCATTGGAGAAGAGAGAATGCAATTTCCCTATTATTTATTTCACAGCACAACCACCAGCTGCAGACAAGCAATGATGCAAGCTTTCATAGGTTAGTTACTGAATGAAGTAGCTAAGAAGAACCATTCTAATTTTTCATTGGGCCTAAGCCATCCCCAAATCCCCACTGATTCCAGCGGCACAGCACCATACATTGAGACTCCACCTCAGTGCAGGATCAGAGTCTTTGGACTCATCTTGACCGCATTGTTAGCTCAAGTTGTACCTCGAGTTTTGCGCTGCACCCAACTCTTGCATACAGAAAAGCATAGCTCTAGTGAAGCGATGCTTTAAGCTTAAGCCAGCTAGCCAAGCAGGAAGGAGGGGGTTGAGTTAAAGCCTAAGTGCTTCTGAAGTTCAGGGAATGTCTACACTGCAGCTGGAGAGGATTGCTGCACTTGAACACACACACAAAATAGCTTTCATCTATGTATCTTGGATACCAATAGCAGTCAAGCTGTGGCAACATGGGCTAGTTTCCCCAAGTACTCAACTCCCTGGCAGGCTAGTGCTCCGACAGGTAGCCCATTTGCTGCCACAGTCTCATGGCTATTTTTAACAAACTGTCTAGATTAGAGCTAGCTAATCTGGCTAAATTAGATTAAATCTGGCTAGATTAGAGCTAGCTCCCAGCCAGGACAGGGGCTCAGAGTTGCAGGACCATCCACAGTGGCTTGGATGCTCTTTCTCCTGCTGACATAGCCCTGTCCACACCAACATTCAAATTACCATCAATTATGTCACTCAGGGAGTGGCTAATTCACACCCAGAGCAACCATTTTTGTTGATTTAAGTGGGAGTCTTGTCATAATCTAACATTCTGCAACACAGCTCCAATTAACCAGGTCTGTACCTCTGCAAACGGGTTGTCACAGATGAGAGACCAAAGCTGTATAGTTCAGATCCATATAAAAACTTCTACACAGTTCAGAAGGGATTGAATCAAAAGGTTTTGCTTTGCTCCTTTTCCATGAACGAAGAACAAAAACCTGGATTTTTAGTCTAGATTATTTTAGTTTAAAAAAAAAAACAAGCCATAGTATAGTTACCTCTGTGACAAGCAGTAGCAAATCTGAGGAACAAAATGGCTGCTCAACTCTGTACAGAGAATTCAAAGAGATTTAGGGGTGCAGTGTGGAGAAAACAAAAGGCTTCAGCATTTCCAAGCTTCTTTCACAACAATTATAACATGAGGCTACCTACAAATGCAAACAAGTAAGAAAGAAAGTCTCTGATCAATTAAGGAGTCCAATTTATGTTAATGGAATTACTTGTGAGTAGAGTTTGTTCACATAGAAGTGTTTATAGCATAAGACCCTTACTGTCTTGTTTGGGCAAAGTGTCTATTATAGATTCCTTAGAATTGTAAACACACAAATTTAAAAACCAAATTACCCAAGTACACCATAGTATCTCTCTACCTCTTTAATTCCAAGGGATAAGTGGAGAAGCAAAATAATTTCATATTTACCTTTTAGTCCTTTCATGGTAAATCTGTTCCAAAAAGGGTTTATAGCTCAAATTTCCTTTCATCCAACCACTAAACTCTTATCTAGATGTTCTGTACACCCATTTCTCCAAACTGGATTTCCTGCAGCATAATTTCAGGCCTCTTTAACTATGATCATTTAGCACATGGAATTTTTAATTGTGCCTTTGAAACACTCAGCTTTAAGCCATCAAGCACAAGAGCAGGAGATTAGATAGATAGATAGATATACACACATGCTACATAAATCCTGTTTTAAAAAAAAAAAAAAAAACCAACCAAATGAGTCAGATGTGGCTGGCCCAATGACATTATTTAGCAAGCTCTCATCACAGATTGTGTGGCAGCCCAGAAAACAGATAATTTGAAAATCAGCGTTACCAGCAAAATAAGACCTTGGCTCACACATTCAGCAGACATTGGCCTTACAGCAATTGCCATTATCACGAATAACAATATATTCCCAAGTACACTGATAGAGTTTAAGGAGCAAGACTGAGCAAAAATGTTTAAAACAAAAAAATTTGTTTTTTCAATGTCAGATTGCACAGGATTTTTTTTTCCAGGGTTGCTCCTTTTGAAGAGGGGGAAGAATACCTGAGAAAATGCCCTGGCCCCACCCCAAAACTCCAGGGCAGATCTTTCAAGATGAGCAGCAGAGTTGGGGGGAAGTGAGGAAGATTTCTGGAAACCACTAACTTCAGTGAAGCTAAACTCACATGGAGGGCTTCTCCCACACAAGTGAGCTTGCTCTGTGGTCTATGTCCTTTGCTCTATGTACTTAACTTCTCAGGCAGCATATGTGTTCTTTTTATACCCTTCCCATTACCATTTCTTTTGGAAATCTTATTTACTTAACTCTGTTTCACCAATGGAGAAAAATCCCTAATCAGAGGGAAAAACTTTAAAAAAAAAAAAAAAATCACTTGAAACTAAATCTTTTCCTCAGTGAATCACAGCAAATCTGTTATAATGGCAGTGAACTAGAAGTTACTCATAGACTCATAGGTCAGAAGGGACCAATATGATCATCTAGTCTGACCTCCCGCACAAGGCAGGCCACAAAACCCTACCCATACACATCTACAACAACCCCGAACCCATGACTGAGCCATTGAAATCCTCAAAAATGAGACCTGAAGACCTCAAGCTGCAGGGAATCCACCAGCAAGCGACCCATGCCCCACGCTGCAGAGGAAGGCGAAAAACCTCTGTGGCCCCCGCCAATCCGCCCCGGAGGAAAATTCCTTCCCGACCCCAAATACGGCCATCAGCTAAACCCCAAGCATGTGGGCAAGACTCACCAGCCAGCACCCAAAAAAGACTTCTCTGAAGTAACTCAGTTCCCATCCCATCCAGCATTCCCACAGACCATTGAGCAGACTTATCTGCCGATAATCCAAAATCAATTGCTCAAATTAAATTACACAATGTCCTAAAACCAATTTCTTATGAAGTACAAGGGTCTTACACCATGCTGTTTGGGATAGAGACATGTGCTTTTGCTATTAGTTTTGCAACAACTTTTAAAAATCATTTCTCACTCTGGCAAAGGTGGCTTTTTCTGTGGGTTTCAGTGGGCCATGTGCTCATTTACCTTGTTTTGAAGTCACCCTCACTTGGATTAGCACAGCCTATAGGAGACTAATTACATAAACACTCAGCAAAGAAATGCTTATGAAAAGTGGAGATAACCCCCTCCTTGCAAGCCAGCAAAATAACTTTTTGAAATAACATTGTTTTCATGTATGTGACGGTCATCTGTAAAACTCAAAACATCTTCCCAAGAAAGCACTCACTTCCTTTTATAGACAGGAAACCCAACAGGCAGAGAGAAGAAGTGGCTTGAACAGGGTCATGTGGCAGGTAAGTGGTACACTTATGCATAAAACCCAAGCCCCCTGACTTCAAATCCAGCCCCCTAACTATAGACTACCCAGAACATTATGAGATAGAAGACAGAAGAACACAACAATTCTCTGAGGAAAAAAACACTGAGGGGAAAGCCCAGCAAACATTTTCCTTTCAACATTTACACATACCCAAGGGTCTGAAAACAAACCCCAAGAGACTAACCTAGCTTTTAAACCACAACAAACATAAAAGTTTGTTTATTTCCTTTCTTTTACACGAAAAGCTCCTGCTTGTGCCTGGGCCTCTGAAGAGCAGGTAAATGGGGCCGGCTTAGCCAGAGACTCAAACCAGTTCTGCTGCAGCTGCTTGAGCCAATCAACTAATTGCCAGGGCCACAATCAGGGCAAACGTTTTCACCTGGGGTGAAGTGCCTGGCTAGTGACGCTCAGAGGCAAGGGTTGGTTAAATGTCTCTATATATCTTGTGAGGGGAAGGTGTTTATCTCCATTCTTGCAATGTTTTTTTGGGGTGTCTGAATTGCACATGGGGGGAATAGGCTTTTCTGAGGTAAAAGTTGTTTGAGGTAAGTGTTGAGCTAGGTTTTTCTGAGGTAAAAATTACCTTTCCTGAGGTACCAATTAGATTAAAGCAGCTTGGGTGTTTTAAATTAGATTCTCTAGTTAAGGGGAAGTCATTCTCTTTAGCTCTCGGCATGTTTTGTGGGGTGTCCGAGCTGCCGGGTGGTGTGGCTGGCTTTTGTGAGGTAAAAATTGCCTGAGGTGAGTTATGAGCCAGGATTTACTGAGGTAAACATTACTTTTCCTGCGGTGCCACTTACACTGGAGCAGTTGGGAAGTAAATTCCTACCGGAGACCACAGTGGAGAGTAAAAGGGATAATGGGTAAGGATTTCAAGTCCTTATGAGCTCTGTGTGGGTGTGGTAGGCTTAGGGGACAGGTAAAGGAGGGGAAAAAGAGATGATGGGGTTTGTTAAAACTGGGTCTGACTAGAAAAGTTTTTTTAAACTTGGGTCTTGGTGTGTTTAAAGTTTCATTTGAAAATGTGGTGCGTATGTGTCTGCCCCTTCCCTTCCCCTCCACCTCTGCATCCCCTACAGGGCTGGAAACCTAAACACGGCAGCAGAAGATGAGAGAGCCGAGACAGAAGATGAGAGCAGAGAATGAAAAGGGGCTCACTGCAGCAGTCCAAGGTGAGTAAGTTTGAGTGTGCAGAAACAGTGTGTCCAATTGTCCTACTTTATTGCTAACGATCCAGGGTACGCTTGCTACAGAGGTAAGGATTTTGATTTGCATCCCTGGCAATGTTACTAAAGAAGATATAGTTGTAAGAAAATGAAGCATGCTAAGGAGCAGCTATAAGGTGGTAATACCAGGCATGTTATAAATTAAAGTCCCAGTCCTGCAAGGAGCTCAAGGCAGGCCCTATTGACTTCAACAAGGCTCTGTGTGGGCCCAGCTTGCAGGATAGGGCTATAGGACATATATGGTTATGGAACATGCTGAATTTGCTGTTATGTCAGAAGTTGTCTCCCTCTCAATCAAATGGAACAGAAAAACTTTGTCATGGTGCCAGGTTAAGTTTGTCCCACCCAGGATTTTTTAATTTTCTTTTAATAATCCTATGAAACGACAAGGACATTTTCCAAAATGCACTGTTCAATTGGTTAATGCAGCCTAGATGCAAATAGGGAGGAAAAGAGCTGATATTATTTGATTAGGATATTTGCAATTCTCAAATTACAATTTCCATTAATACAGTAGATGTCAGAAAGCAACTGTTAATTCCTTTCCTAATAAGAAGGAATTACTCTATATGGGGTATTAAGATTCCTGTGAATAACCATGTAACTTGCAAAGAAAGCATCAAACTTGGGCCTCAATCCTCCAAAGAAATGAGCCAGTGTAGAATCACACTGGCTTTAGAATTGGGGCTTTGGTTAACATGAAGTGATCCTGGTAAGGTGAGGGAAAGAAATCCCTTATTAATGCTGCCTAGTTCAGTGAGAACTATCTTCTCTTCTGGGTACATAATAGTGGTGTAAATTAGGGGGCTGCAATTACAGGTGGTAGGGGAGTTTTCAATGATTCCTTTTAGCAAGGAAGCTCATTGATTAGTTGAAAGTGAAATGGTTCATGGGAAAGGGTTTGGTTTTAGTGATTTTCTTGACTCAAATGTCAACAAGTACATTTCTGAAATGAAAACCTGCAGTTTTCCTCCTCAAAGTGACTTTTCATGTAAAAATTTAAGATCATTACAGGTTTATGTAACAAATGGTTAAAGTCAGAACAAAGCGTTTTGATTAACTGGAACCAAAATTTTGTTTTGGTTTGTTAGTTCGTGAAAATTTTTGAGAGCTTGACTTTTTGTCCCCATTTGCAGTAAGAACATTTTTTTTTTTTAAATCTTAAATGTTTTCCCTGGCTAGGACAATCATTTCGTGCCTAAAGATGGCCCTTTCAGTCCCAACCAGAGGTAATCTCCAAACTATTCTAAATATTGTGGGTATAAATTAGCAGAAATTGGTTATTCTTCACTACAGTAACGTGTTCCCCAATGCATCAATCCAACTATTATGCAGGCTAGATGGAGGCTGGTCCATAGAACAGATCCCATCTCTCCAAATGGGAATGAGATGTTAACTAATGAACTGAGATGACAAGTGGTTTTTACAGAGATACTAACTGGTGTATGGGTACACCAGTACAAGCCATGAGCATGAGTTGCTAGGGCCGCCCTCCCTAGTGGTTAGCATTTGTTTTACTGAGATCAAGTTCAGAGTTGGGTAGCATAACTCAGTGTTGCCACTGAAGCACATGGTTACATGTATTCTTGTTAGCTTTTAACTAGAGCTGACAGAGTAACTGGGTCAGGCCTGGAACTTGCAATGCAGTAAACGTTATATACCAGAGATGGACTTCACTCAAGTAAACTTTCTCCTGGGTTTGTATTGTTGTGCACATTCCCTGTAAAAGGAAAACATATATAAAATCAAAGGGACCAATTGCAGACTCTCATGTATGGCTTACCCCAAACCTTATAGCGTCTTGAACATCTGCCTACCCCTTGCTGCAAATCTGAGGTTTTAATCTAGCTCTCAAGCCATGTCTTCCTCTTCTCTGCACAATCTTTTAGTGCCTTTCAAATGATTGTACATTATTGGCATGTAGTTCACAGAAGGTGACATCTCTCATTGGTTATACTGTCATTGTTAATAGTCTAAGATTGTTTGGTCACTACTGTGGTGATATTGTAGTGTCCTTAATGGTCATGCAGCTCTCTTGTAAAGAACCTCGTGACGCTAGCCGACCAGGTGCTAGCTCTTGCCAAAGCTATAGGTGTCACGTGGGCTGTGACAAATTCCTAGCTGGAAACTAGACCAGCTCACCTGTATATTATTGTTCCAGGTAGGAATTAGACTTAAAAGAACACGTTTAGTGTTTAGATTCTATAAAATGCTTGTAAGTTGCTGCATGTGTTAATCTTACAATATCTGTATCCCATGCTGTAAGGTAATATGTAAGTTTCACTTTATAACGGTAAAAATACCTGCTCCGAACTTGGAACCACTCCTTCTGTCTGCGTTCCCCCTGCCCATCAAGAAGAGCTATCGAAACTAAATGGGGCCATTGTGGAACATCAAAATGCAAGGACTTGGTTAATGGGTCTTGACCCATGAAGGTGGTACATGCCAAAAAGCCTGTCCTATCAGCTCAAATGCTGGAAAAAGGGGATGAACCAGACAGGAGAAGATTTTCTCTTTATTTTTGACGTTTGGGCCTTCACAGAGCCAAAGACATTAAACTGAGCTGACAGATAACTACAACCTTTTGGAGCCATAGACTGTAACTCATTTGGGTATATATGTTGCCTGCTTAAACCTGAAAATAAGTAAGGATTTATTAACCAGGAAAAATAAAGGAGTTAGTTTACTAATGGATTGTCTTTGCTGTGAGGACTGAGGTACAAATTGATATGGGGTAAATGACTAGTTTCTTGGGACTGGAAGCAATCTGGATATTTTGTGATCTTTGCTGTAAGTGACTATTTATCACGAACTCCAGCTTGCATGGGTGGCTGGACAGACTGGAGTGCACAAGGGGACTGTCTGTGACTCCATGGTAAGACGGTTACAGTGCTTTAGGAGTTCACGTTTGTTACTGGCTTGGTGAAATCAAACTATAGAACATACTTGTCGTTTGGGGTGTCTGCCCCTGGTTTATGACAGTCTGCCCTGAGGTTGGCACTCTCAGTCGCGAGCCACTCCAGACAGTGTGACAAATCTAATAAAGTATGTTTAAAACTGAGGCCATTGGATGGAAATTTACTTCTCCCAAGCTCGATAGTTTCTGGACTAACTTTACGCAGCCTATTTTTTCTATGGTATGTCTTCACTGCATAGTTAACTCAGGCTGCATTGCTCCTCCCATCCACACACGTGAATTTCTCTCATCCAAGTTTGGAGGTGCTTTAAACATGGCCTAGTTGGGGTTATAGGCTAGAGCCCAGGTGCCACTTTGATTTGGCCAGGCAATGCATCCACTTTGCAGTGAGGGTGTAGGCCATTTGTTCTCCACTGCTTCCCCACAATTTTCTCCGTGTGCTCAGAAGGAAATACAAGCTATGCCGGCATTGACTAGTAAGTGGCTTGGCTTACTGCAGCACAGACAACAGATGTGCTTCTGGAAGTCCAATGTGACATGTGGCTGAGTGTAGTGCCAGTGAGGAAAGAGTCTCTGAGCCAGGTGTTGATCACCTGAGTTAACTCTGGAGTGGAAACATACCCCCTATTCTTTTCTGATGTCCCCACTCGCTATGTTCCAAAAGAACCATGGAAGGGGGTTCTAGTCACCCTCCAGTTAGGACTTCATTATATTTAGAATCAGTCAGGAGTTTTCCAATGACAAATTGACATGCTCTGATGAAAAATTGTATCAAAACCAAAGTGTTTCACAAACACATACCGGTTTTGGTGAACTTCCTGGAAAATAGCCACATGGTTTCCTGCCAGATCACCTGGAAGGCTGCTAGGGAGCCCAGGGCATCCAATGTCCATAGCTCTGGGGCAGCCTTGCTGTGTGGACTGTCTCAAGGTCAGGGATTTTGGGTCTTCTAGCCTCCCTTTTGTGGAGTTGTTTTGGAGCTGGCTTAGCTGTGGTTCACTTTTTCAGTCTCTTTCTCATTTTTTTTCATTTTGAAATTTTCAGGTATTTAACAACAAAATAATGTTGCGTTTTCCCTTCCTCAGGAAATCATGAAAATTGTCCTGGTCATTCTGACAGGCAATGTCATTGTTTCCTGCCAGAAAATACTAATTTAAATGATTGGATGGTTATCATTTCTCCTGCTACAGAACCAAGAATAAAAACAGCCATCTGAAATTAGCAGCCACCAGGAACAGCGTCTGCTTATTTGGCATCATGGCTGTTCAGCTAGGAACACTTATTTTCCAAAGAGAGATGATGTAGAAATTATAAAAGGGTTGAGGGGTTAGATTGTGGATTTTTGCTCCTAAACTACCTCAGTAGTCTGCTGGGTTGTTTGTTTGTTTCCTCCCATGCTGATTGACTCCTGCAGCATTTCAGTTAAGAATGCTGAACTGTGAGTGACTTTCCACCTGTTTGGAGATTGTTAGTAAGTCTGAGTAATGATCACTTTCTGTTCTGAAAACAGCTGCAGTTAGGAATACGTTGAACTGCTGACTAATAACTCCTCTGCCTTTCTTATCTGTCTGGCAGAGTGGTGTAGTCATTTGTACATTAGAAAATTTCATAACATCTGGTAGCTCAGGAATGATGTGAAACGGAGCATTTTTAGTGTCAGCTTATAAAATGTTTGAGCTTAATGTGTAGAATTTCAAAGATCCGAGGTTTCTTATGGACAGTTAAAATAACTAGCAATGGGAAAATATCTATATTAATGCTGCTTTCTAGCAATCGTTCTTGTTCATGTTCTTCCTGTATTTATGAAACTCAGTGAGAACACCTTTTTAAATAGGATCAATAGGCTTTTTTGAAAAGTGTAGTTCCCACAAACGAAAGCTTTGAGCCATCTTCTTTGACATCTGTGTACACAGCATCATGAGTATACATACAGCAAGTAAAGATGTAGTTCCTGGCCAAGACAGCTTACAGAAATGATCATAAAAAGACAGGACAATGGGGGAGATGTGATAGCTCTGTATGACCTTGGGCAAATAGCTTAGCTTCTCTGTGCCTCGTTTTACCCATTTACATTTATTATTTGTATTACTGTAGTACCCAGGAGTCCCAGTCATGGACCAAGTCCTTTTTGTGCTAGGTACTGTATAAACACAGAAGAAAAAGAGGCAGTCACTGCCCCAAAGAGCTTAGAATCTAAGTATAGAACAAAAGAGAACAGCTGGATAAGGACAGATAAGACCATCGTGTCTAACTAGATAAGGCAGACACAACGTGGGCCAAGAGCAAGAATAAAGAAGAACAGTGAACAATGTGATGGCAGTAAACGTCATGGTAGTTCCATGACTTTTTTTGTTTTGTTGAGGGGCGTGGATGGCTTTTTTTTTTTTTTTTTTTGCAGGTTTACTTAGGAGGGAATCAGCTAAATGGAAAGAAAAGAGGGGAAGGGGATGGGACAGAGCAGGACTGGAAGCTGAGGTGAAGAGAGACTGAAGAGGGGGTGGGAAGGCTGTAACAAATAGCTCATGAGTGCGGGCAGAGACAGTCAGAACACTGTACAGTTCTGACTGGAATATCCCAAGGTACTTGCTTCGGCTGCTTCTGCCCCAGTTTCTGGCTGGCTCCTTTCTGCTCTTTTCCATCAAGGTCACTAGGTGGTTTGGGAGAGGGGAGGAGAGGCCCTGCCTGGTTCCTAGGGCCCCCAGAGTGTGTGGTAGGAGGGTCTCTCGTGAACAGTTCTGAGTCCAGGAGGGTGCTGGGAGGAGGGTTGATCTTGGTTGGATCCCATTTTACCCCATTCTGCAATGGATTAGTCCCTGCTTAGCCTGTAAGCTAGGTGTGCCGCTCAGCTAGTTCTCAGTGTTGTTAGGGAAAGTGTCCCTCATGATTAGCTTGTCTCAGGATCTGCATGCATAACTCCGCTCTCTGGTTTGCCCTGACCTAACCTCTTTCCCTATTTAATAACTTGGGAATAACATATGGCACATGTTTTAGGTCACATTTAGCATTAAGGAAAGTTAAACTCACAGGGAAACTTATAAAACTCCAGTAAAGGTAAAAGTTGCCCAGCTGTTCCATATGAGTTGAAGAAACGACTTCAGTTGATCCCTTCTAACATGCAGCATTAGATAAAAATGCGATCTCTGTCAAGATAATTGAACTTGCTACCATGGACCTGATGTAAGTTAAAGTTGTGAGAGCTGAGACACTGCATGTCTGTGTTACAAGACAAGCATGCATTTTAGAATAAATAGGGCGCAAGTGTACCTTTTTAGTTAATGGGCTGAATCATCCATCCAGTTTCTATTTAGGAACTGAATTTGATGACTGAGCATATACAAAGAAGTGGAGTTCAGCCTGGACCAAATACCGATTTCTCTGCTGGTCATGTTAACGGTTCACTGTCATACACTGCTAAAATGTGTTTTAAAAGTAAGACTATTCTCAAAAACATGTCTAGGCAATGATAGTGCACTTAATTGATTTTGTGTGCATTTTTGCTTCTCGGATAACAATGTATTGTAACTCCTATCTATATAGAGAGAGATTGGCCATGGTCCTGTTAACCAAAATCTCTTTGACAGAAAGCATTAGAAGACTTTGCTCTGGACCTGATTCTGTCGCTCTGGCTCAGTTTGAGTAGCGTTCCACTGTATGAGCAGTCCCACTGAAAGCAACAGAGTAAGTAAAGTTATTACACAGCATAAACTGGGGTGGATCTTTATTATCAGCTCCAAATGTTCTCTAGCTTCCATTCACTTCAGGCTGTAAAAATTTTCTTTTGCTTATTGGCTGTGAAGCCAATAGGGAAAATGAAAATACTAAAAGTAATGAAAGTTGCGTGGAAGATGATACAAGTTCTGTAAGGGTCCATAGCAATCCAAGGACATTATTAGCTTTAAGTCCATTAGGAGCCAACGCTCGAAGGCAATGTATTGAGAATGATAGTGGCAGTATTGTTTTGTTGTAGTGCTTAGGAACCCCATCAAAGACTAGAACCTCATTGTGCTGTACAAACCCAGAACAAAAACACAGTCCCTGCCCCAAATAGTTTAGAATCTCAGTAGTGAATCAGGTTATCTGAAACACTGGTCATAGCCAGTGGCTTCACAAGTGAGAAGTGATTTTGCTATTTCTTAATCATCTGGAGAGCTTGTCTATTTTACAGACAGATGGGGAATCCTTTGGCAAGCTGTTCCTCACACAAGTGATGCGATGGATTGCAGCGGGGCTCCTTTGTTGAGTGGTGCTCACCAGTGTGAGCAAGGCATGCCCAATCTGGAGAGTTCACATATAACATTGATGGCCCCTTAGCCTTCATGTTGTCCAGGCCATTGTATACTCCCAGGGAAAAGTATGTGATTCCACCATGGTGACAGCCTCTTCCTGGTGGATGGGGAGGGCGACGAGGAGCCTTAGCCCCCCCTCACACCCCAGGGGGCAAAGCGTAGTCCCTGCCAGCACAACTCCCCACCTATCGGAGGCTTGCCATTTTGGGGGGGGAAGGGGCAAACGTGGCCTCCTGTGACCCAAAATACGCCAATATTAAAGCGTGGGCAGGGCATGAGTTTTTAATTGGGGGGCAAAATGTTCTCTGTACCCAGGGCCCCAATAAAACTTAATCCACCTCTGATCGGAGTGTGTTTTGCCCAAGGTCACACAAGAAGTCAGTGCCAGACTAGTGAATTGAACCTAGATCTCCCGAGTGCACTACCTTTTCTCTGCTATGCAGCAGTAGGAATAGTTCATATTCCCTTATCTTGATAATTGTACCCATGTTGCCAATTCATAATTTTTTGTGTGTGTGGGGCCATGCATGCATATCTGTGTATATACTCTGTATATGTATGTCCCATGCCCAAATCCTACTAACGCTTACGTATGCTAATAACACTGCTCTTACGCGTGCAAGTAGTCCCCCGGACTTTGTATGTGTAGACTCATGCTGAAGTGATTGCAAAATCATCACACTCCAAACTTAGGAAAAACTGAGTAAGAACTGCTCTTACACTAACGAGCACAGCCTAGAGGAATAAGAACAGGACGGGAGGTTCGAGAACCTGGAGTTTTAATTTCAGCTCTGGCACTGCTCAACCTTTTTGCAACAGAATCCCCATCTGTAAAATGGTGATAATGAGGACTCTGTCCCTCTTGCAAAGTTCTTGTGAGGTTTACTTTGTGCTTTGAATATGACCAGCACTAAAATAAGTGCTGCATTATCATCCGCTGTGAACTTCCAGTGTGATCTTCAATTTGAGCAGTGGCCTCACTCACATGACATGCTCTCTGAGGTAATATTATGGGAAACATGCCAAGATTTTGGGATTGTGGGTTCCTCTCCTTCTGTTCTCCTCCCCCCCATATTTGCTTGTTTTTGTATTAATTTTTTTGTAAAACGTTAAGTTATAAGTCATTACTCATTAATGTCTCTGTAATTTCCTTACATTGAACAGACCCATTCTTGAGCTGGCAGTCTCCACTAATCTGAAGCATATTTTGCTATTTGAATGAATAGTAGCAGTTTCTGGAATCTTTGTTTTTTAATCGAGTGACAGATGTATGGGAGGGTTCAGACCTGGCTGTCTCACCTGATTCATTCTCTTCCATTACGTTTAAGTTGATGTGGTCTGTTTTATCTCTCCAACTATCTTATTAACTATTGCAAAATGGAGGCAAAAATAGCTAAACCACCTACTGTTCCAATACCATCTAAGTAGCATAGGTTACAGCTACTGTTCCAGAGAACGCAAGCACAGACATAATTGACAATGAAACCTTTTCTACTCAAGGTATTCAGTCTAAATCCAGCAGCCTTTTCCTGTCAAACAACATGTGGGCTGTCCATTGAGAGGCATGTGTGTGAGGACCCAGTCCCAGCAGTGGGTCAGGGAGATAGTCACTTTATTTCTCTGTATCCCATCAATAAAATGAAGTAAAATACAGGGATGCTGAGTGGATGTCTTGATTAACTGCTGTACAGCACTTTCAAGATGCATTACCAGGGATTAAGTTGCTGTAATTCCACTGTAATTAAGATGGTATAATTTCCACCTCAGTGGAAAAATGTTGGTATTACAACAGTGCAATAGAATGAAGAATCTTGTCCATAGCACACTGTAAAGACGTACCAGTAAAATCTGCCTTTTTCTGCTATAACTGTTGCGGGAGTCCCTAAGAAGGAGAGGTTAGTAAATATCACGGTAATGTTATTTGCAAAAGTACAAATTCTAAGGTTTTTATTTGCACATGGCAAACATCTGGCCATTTGTGCAAGCATTATTTCTTATGTTCTTTTCAAATACTGTTGGCAGTGAATAGGTGTAGCAAAAAAGGCAGGCTGGTTCAAGAGAAGTGGTTGATGGCATTATTCATATGAAAAATCCTTTAGATTTCCAATGTTGGTTTACACTAAACAGAAGTTAACTTTTATGTGCACTGTGCTGCTCTAACCATTTTATGCCTGTTTCCCATAGCCAGCAATATACCTATTAGTTCTGTTTTATGCAGGTCAAGCACACACACCACTGTCAGATATCATAGTTCCAGTTGTTAGGTCACTGCTATTATTTTAATAGGCTATAAAGACCATGGTACTTGCGATAAATGTAGATGCACTGTGAAACTTCATCTGGGAACAAGAAGTTTTCATGTGTGCTGAAAGTGACAGGTTCTTTTCAGATAAGATGCCCTGTGGGAGCTGAGCGGCACACCACAGAAGGTGCTATGTTCTCTGTGCAAATTTTAAATAGAAAGGGACTGTGTGCACTGCTGTCCAGATCTTGGAGTCCCCGCTTTTAGCAGAGATAACACTTGTTCAAACAAGCTGACAAACTGGCTGAGTGGAAAGCCTTTTATCTCAGTCTCATAGAGAGCTCAGAGATGCACTCTCTCAACATACTGTCCGGAATGTGCTCGCACTCTCAGCGGTAGCCTAACAGCCGATGAGTGGTTGGTTTGCCCTTCAGAACATGGCCTTCTGAATGGAAGAGAGTGATGTAGTGATGAATCTGTCTGAGTCAAATGGGTTATCTTTGCCCTACAAAGGCAAGGTCAGTAGCATAATATATTTGCAGTACTTCAGTATTGCATCAATTCTTTCAAAAGCCATATTTCCAATCTCTTGAACAGACTCTGCGTTTAAAAGTGAATTCCATTCTATTTAGAATGTTACACGGTCTTCCTTGTCCTAGTATCAGAGCAACTGCCTGACATATTTCCTTCTTGAAAGGAAAACGCAATACGTTCAATAAAAGCAGCATATTGTGATCATAGAAGATGAGGATTGGAAGGGACCTCAGTAGGTCATCTAGGTCAACCTCTCGTTCAAAGCAGGACTAACCTCAGCTGAATACTCCCAGCCAGGGCTTTGTCAAGCCTCACCTTAAAAACCTCTAAGTATGGATTCCATGATCACTCTAGGAAACCCATTCCAGTGCTTCCCCACCCTCCTAGAGAAAAATATTTTTCTAATATCCAACCTAGACCTGCCCCCACTGCAACTTGAGACCATTGCTCCTAGTTCTGTCATCTGCTACCACTGAGAACAGCCTAGCTCCATCCTCCCTGGAACCCTCTTTCAGGTAGTTAAAGGCTGCTATCAAATCCTCCCTCTCTCTTCTGCAAACTAAACAAGCCCCGTTCCTTCAGCATCTCCACATGAGGCACATGCTCCAGACCCTAATCATTTTTGTTGTTGTCCGCTGCATTTTTTCCACTTTGCCCACATCCCTTCCGTAGTGGAGGTCCAAAACTGGGGACACTACTCCAGATGTGACCACACCAGTGACAAATAGAGGGGTATATTTGCTTCCCTTGATCTGCTGGCAGTGCTTCTACTAATACAGCCCAATATGCCATTAACTTTCTTGGCAACCAGGGCACACTATTGACTCTTATACTATGTAACCCCCAGGTCCTTTTCTGCAGGACTGCTGCCTAGTCAATCCATCCCCATTCTGTAGCTGTGCATGGAATTCATATATGATAAGTGCAGGACTCTGCACTTGTCCTTATTGAACCTCATCAGATTTTTTTGGGGGAGGGGGGCCCAATCCTCCAATTTGTCTAGGTCACTATGTATCCTATTTCTACTCTCCAGCTTATCTATCTCTCCACCCAGCTTAGTGTCCTGCACAAACTTGCTCAGGATGCAATCCACCCTATCCTCCAGATCATTCATGAAAATGTTGAACAAAACCAGCCCTCACAGCAACCCCTGGGGCACTCCGCTTGTTAACAGCTGCCAACTAGACATCGAGCCATTGATCACTACCCATTGAGCCTGATGATCTTAGCCAGTTCTCTGTCCATGTTATAGTCCATTCATCCAACCCGTACTTGTTTAACTTGCTGATAAGAATACTGTGGGAGACCGCATCAAAAGCTTTGCTAAAAGCAGGATGTATCATGTCCATCGCTTTCCTTGCATCCACAGAGACAGTCATGTCATTATAAAAAGCAATCAGGTGGATCAGGCATGATTTGCCTTTGGTGAATCCATGCTGGCTGTTTCTGATCACCTTCCTCTCTTCCAAATTATCTCAAAATGGATTCCTTGAGGACCTGGTCTGTGATTTTTCCAGGGACTGAGGTGAGGCTGACTGATTCTTAATTCTCCAGTTCCTTCTCTTTCCCTTTTTTGAAGATACTGTGTTTATAATATATTACCTTCTGTCCAGCCTAGGTGTCCCCCTGAAACTTCATCAGTAGCATGAGCACCCCCAGCTACTCACAGTAACGCACGCCTGCCAAGTGACTGACCATGGAAGACGACAAACATAGGCGTCAGATAGCTGATCCTTTAACTGCTACACCAGCCAGGGCAGAGAAAACAGGCACTGTAATGGGAATGAGAAGTGGCCATGGATGTTCAGAGATGGTAATTTTACTGACACATTTCCAGAACTGTGACTTCCCCTCCAGCCATGTCTCTATCTGTGATATTGATTTGATATTATATGCGTTTCATTTTCCAAATGGAATTGAGAATGTGATACAACAGTAACTTCAGGAGTTAATGGATGTTGGCTGCTGCCACAGGTAACAACCTTGTGCAGTCCTGAATCATATATATATAATGTGGGACCAGGAAATAGTCTCTTACCAGCATGCTCACTGCAAATGGTGAGATTATGAACAGATGGCGAAGAAAGAGACCTAGAGAAATCTTAGGCAGACATTCCATGCAGGTTGGCATTGTTTATTGCACCCCTCTTATCCCAATGGCTACAGGGAAGATACTAAGTGGATTAACCTTTTATGAATGATGTCCAATGGATTGCAGAAGTGCAGGGAAATAATAGAAAACTTAACCTCCACTGTGTTTCATGTTATGGTTAAGCAATACAATCCTGGACACTTTTTTTTTATTTTATGAGTGTGGAGCCTTTCTAATCGAGATAAGCAGGACAATAGAATCTCTTACCTGGTTTTGTTTAATTTATTTTCCATTTATATTCCTTATAATACAGACAAGTAACATTTAAACACCATTTTAAGGTTAGTGTTTCGTCTTCCCCTTTGGGGAGGAGGAAGAGTGGAGGTGGGAGGAGGTGGAGGGAAGGCAGGGCCTCAGGCAGTGGCCAACCAGGAGCCTCCGGTGGTGGTGCCCATTTGGGGAGGCTTAGCTTCCCCAAACCTCTTATACCTGCTGCCCATGAACATTAACTACATAAGCGTTATGAAGATGAATAACATCAATATGAATATCAAAGTGAAAACCAGGAATGACATCCACATGAAAAACATAATCATGAACAACATGATACGTGTGAACAATGTGAACATGAACATTGTGCATGTGGACATTGTGAATGACAGGAAAGTCATGAACTATAAGAACAATGTGAATGTCTTGAACAACACGGACATTGTGAACATGAATATCATGAACAAGAATGTCAAACGTAGTCAACAGGGACATTGAGAACTACATGGATGTTGTGGACAACAGGGACGATGTGGACAACATGAACATCACGGACACCATGAGTAACTTGAACATTATGGACATCATGGAAACCAAGTTCATGAATCTCATGAACATGGATGACACAGACAATGTGAATGTTATGAACATGTCCATTGTGGATGTCATGGACCTGGACATTGAACAACAGGAACATCTTAAATATGAACCAACTGAGTATCATGACTGTCATAAACATGAATAACAAGAATTACATGAACATGGAGGTCAACATCAATGACAAGAAAAGACGTGAACTGGAACTACATGAACAGAATGGACAACATGAATTTCCAGAACCACATGAACATCTTTAACATGAGCATCTTGAACGTCATGAGCCACAGGAGCTACATTAAAAACAAGATCAGCATGAACTTAAACTACATGAACAAAATGGGCAACATGAATGTGAACAACATGAGCAACTGGAAAAAATGAACCACCTCAACACGAACAAAATGAAAATGACCAACATCATCAACAGGAACAGTATCAACATTTTTAAACAGTATCAGCACCATGAACATAGGTAGCGTATGCCTCTTGAATGTGGGAAGGCTTGCTGTATTCGAGGTTATGGATAATACTTTGCAAGTCCTTTCTTCTTGGAAATCTATCATTGTGTGACCTGATAAACATTTTAAATATTCAAAAATATGTTTGATTATTTAAAAGATGAGATATTTACTTTAGATAAAATGCCATCCTTGGAGTATGAAATCTGCTTCTGAAAATGGGAAAGCCTTCCAATCACTTTAAAGTTCACTGTAAATTCCCACTGTATAGTTTTGCATGATGCTCTGAAGCCTGAGGATAAATGTTGATATCCTTGAACATGCACCAAAGTGCAGGTAGAGCTGGTCAATATTTTTGGTACAAAATAGATTGTTTTTTTATCCAAAAATTGACTACACAAAAAAAAGTTGCAAAAAACTGACTTGTTTCAAAATCTTTAATTTCTCTGTAAAATGGTTGGTAGCACTTTAAAATCCCATTAGATAATGAAACTTTTCATTTATTAATGACCCCGGGGGGCCATGAGGGGGAGCTGGTTGGGTTTTGTTGGTAAGTCAAACATTTCTATCAGAATTTCAACTGTGGGGAGAAAAAACTTAATTACAATGTTTTTCTTGAACAAAGGTCTGTTTCAAACCACATGAAATGGGAATAACTTCATTTTTTCCTTATGTTATCACCAACTCTAAATGGAACAATTTTAGGATAACTTGGTCCATTTCAGTATTTATTATTGGTGTTATTGTAGCACTTAGCAGCCCTGTTTCTAGACCAGGACCCTATTATATGCCATACAAATACAGAACAAAAAGACCCAGTCCCTGCCCTGCTTCCTGTCCAGGAGTTCAACTGCATACAATGCACAGCGAACAATTCTTCATTATAGACTCAAGTTATGGGGCCTAATCCATCACTTCCTTTCAGCATGGGTAGTTAATTATCTTTGCACAAAGTGGATGTAGGATGCTACTTTTCTGATTCAGTAGCATTTTAGCCCCACTTCACACTTTTTTCCTTGGCGCTAGGCTAACTAATAACACAAGGAGTGAATAATCAGACTTCCGGGGTTTGGCTTTCCTTGCTTGTGGTATAAAGTTTTACGTTGAGTGTGCGCATGGTAAACCTCAGGGCATTTGTGTACTTTACTGAACAGGAAAGGAGTATTAATTCATGTAAAGTGTTGGTTCTGCAACAAACCAGCCCACTGAAACGAAATGAGCTTTATGACACTTTAAATGAAAAAGACTTGGTTGATTGCACACCGCTATGCCCTTGGAAAGGGGACCTGAGCAAGAACTCATCCCATCAGCTTGAACTCTGGGGGAAGAGAATAAAAATGCCTAACAAGAAAGAACTGTATTACTGTGCTGCTTAGAATTTGGAGAGGGTAATATTTCTAAGCATAAGCAAGGGATCCCCAAGCTGGTTGCCTTGAGTTAGTCCTAAAAGGCCTACGGAGTGTGTGTATTACAGTAGCTACTATTACTTTCTGAAACCCAAGATTGTATCTTATTTGTGTGTGTGTGTGTGTGTGTGTATATTTACCTGCTTTAACCTTGTAAATAACTCTTGGCTTGTAGCCGATTCTATAATATTAACTATTGTCTTTTGGTTTGAGATCTCAGGTACAACTGACCTGGGGTAAGTGACTAGTCTTTGGGAGTGGGCGGAACCTTAATATTGTCAGTATTTTTAGCACAAGGGACCATGTATCTTAAACGCAGGCTTTCCTGAGTAGTAAGCTAAACCAGAGAGCCAAGGGGACTGTCTGTGACCCCATGTTAAGGCTCATGTAATGTTTAGGAGCTCACACTTGTTACTTGGTTGAGGAAATCTAATTATAGAACATACAACCAGTTTAGAGTTTGTGCCCTGTTCCTTCATGGTCTGGTCTGTGCTTTGCACTCACGCTCATGAGTCATACCAAACACCTTGCCCTTGCCCGCTTTCTCAGCTGAAAGTTGTTGTAGTGCCAAAGTGTAACCCAGCCTGTGGCTGCCTAAATTAGCAGTGACACATTGCCTGATGCACAAACACATGATTTTTGTACCAAGAGTCAGTAACACGTTGACCCATGTTTCCACCTGCTGTCCTCGGTCAGAGCACAAAAGAATATTTATTCATGAGGTGTTCTCTCTTGCCAAAATCCTCAGGGCAGGCACAGTTATTTTGTAGTATAAATGTGCCATAAAAGAAGTCAAACAAAACACCAAACAGTTGCATCATTTGTAAAAGAGGAGAAGAGTTTTTTAAACAGTGATGTACAGTCCAGTGCAATTTCTAAAAACCAAGTGCAGCCTCTGCCACACACCCCCACCCCCAGTAAAAAAGTCAAAATCCAAAAAAAGTAACACAGAAAAAGAATTAATTTTAAAAACACTCCAAAAAAAAAAAAAAAGGCAAGAGCTGCTGACTGCAGTTTTCCAGGGTATGCAAATGTCTTTACTAGAGCTTCTCTGGGCACCTACAACAAGAAGCAATAGCTAGAAAGAATTACAGGCATTTGCTTTTGTCACCTTCTGTTCTGTTAACATGCTGAAGTTGTGAACACTTGGGGGTAGAGCCTGTCGTCTTATTTAACACATGTACCTTGCCTACTCAATAAGGACCTGTTCTCTGACTTGGGCCTCCTATGCACTACCATTATAAAGCATGTTCTCATACAGAAACTCTTAACTTAGAGTTAAGGTTGCTGAAGTCATTCTTTTAACCCATATGCAAAACATATACCAAAGCACTGCCATTAAACAGATGGTAAATAAGCAGTTACGGTAAATTTGCATAGGGTTTTGGGTTTTTTTAACCCTTGCAGCTCATATGACAGTAGGATGTGTGAAAAATTTATGCGCCAAAAATGCAAACAAAATATTTGTTTGTAGTATTATTTTAGCCAGGTTAGTCCCAGGATATGAGAGAGACAAGGTAGGGGAGGTAATATCTTGTTGTACCAATTTCTGTCAATGGAAGGTACAAACTTCCAAGCTACACCGAGCTCTTACTCATGTCTTGGGAAGGAAGCAGCTAAACATAGCATAAAAGCTTGTACCTTCCACCAACTTCTGTTGGTCCAGTAAAAGATATCTCATCGACCTTGTGTCAGACATACTTGTAAATCAGTTTTAAATAAACCTTGTTACTCTACATATATTTTGAACGATGGGTGAACTGTATTTTAAAGTTAGTCTGATATAACAAGGTGTGTTACAATCCCAAATTGCCTGTGGACCTTCTGTGTAAGAGCTTATCAGGCAATCAACTGCAGGTTTGTTGTTAGTGTCCTATGACCTTGGAGAGCTTTCTCTTACAGATATAACTGGGTTTTTTTTAATGTCATTAAGTGTGAGACCATTTACAGATGACAAGTTAGGGGAGTTGTGTGAGTGCACATTCTGGGGGGAGTGCTAAAGCCATCTTCATCTATCAATGTATAACGCCAGATTGCATACGAAGACCAGTTTGAAGGTGGGCTGCAGGGCCCACAAGGGTCTTTAAGGAAACCCAGAGGAGTAGACCTGTTGCTGACCAGAGTTCTATCCCCAGGCTTTCCCGTTGTTGACCTAAAATATTGTAGCGTAAAGGAATTGGTATCTGTGGTCGAGCAGCTGTTCGAACCCTGATGCGCTGTTTCCTTTAGTCAGTTGCTTTAGTAGCAGAAATAGATAATTCTAAACATGACCTACTGATATGTTGTTGCTAACGTACGCATCTGATTTACCCAAAGCCCAGAGTCAGTAAGTAGACATTTCCCATAACCAGTATTACTAATTCTATAGGAGAAACAGCTGCTGAATAATTTTATAAATCAGTAGTCTTTTATAACTTTGGGTTTTTGCATCTCAGACACATTTCTGATTATCCAATTAAAGGTGTTACGACTGTCAGTGGAATCCGTGGGCTCCTAAACACAGATTAAGCAGTTCTCATTGTAGATACTGGATCAGTTACTTCAATGTTTTATATTCTCTTCCCCTCTCCTCACTTCACAACGTATCCGTTTCTGCTGTACACACATGTTCCCTCTTGTTTCCATGAAGCAGTGTCTTCATCTTGGTCCTTGGTGGGAAATGAACCCAGGACCCACAGAACTTAGAGCAAGAGCTTCTGTAGTTGCAATGGACTGGAAAAGTCTCCTAGCTGGGAGCTGACGTGAGCTTCTATCATCGCTGTATTGGGTGCATAGAGAAAAATGTAAGAGTGGGGTGCTGCAGCACCCTCTCTCGCTCCAATCCAGAGGCAGAAATTTAGGTAGTGTGTGCTATCATGTGCCATTCTGCAAATGCACTAGTAAACCTAGATAATGTAACCTATGTATTTGGTGAATGGACTTACCTCCTCTACAAATCTATTATAAATTGATTAATGGGAGGGACTGCTTGCAAAATAAAATGACAATTAATTTTCTTTAGAGAATGCTGAAACTGTTTGCTGTCTCGTTATGGTAATTTGTGCCTCAAAGATACTGGAAAATGTCTTTAATGAGCCTTATATTATTAACAACAATGGATTCTAATTGCTTTCGGAATCTTGCCCAGGGATGGCTAATAAGAGTGGCTGAGAAGCAAAGGCTGACTGGAATTTAGCTGTTGCCTGTTACTTGACTATAGAGGCATACTTCCCAATATGAAGATGATACTGCAAACAGGGAGCAGTCAGGACCAAGGGTGGGCTCCAAGTGTGAAGTTTATAATTTAAAACCCCTGTAGTTCTGATCTGTTCAGATCTGTATTATAATATAAACTTTTAGTTGAAGTAGCACCCCAAGGACCCAGTTGACAGCTGGGGATTTGAGCCATCCTGTTTATAAAGACAGACCCTCTTCAAAATATGAATCTGGGATTGTATTGTTGGAGTCGAGCATGTTACTTCACCCTCAGGTAGGAGCTGACACTAGATTTCAGTAAGCAGCTTTTCAGCTCATAGGAAGTCACAAGAAGCCTGTTGCAAGTCTAGGCAGGCAAAAGAAACAGGATAAGATCTGAAAGTCCATTGTTTTTCAGCATCCCAGGGACTGGGTTGGAGCCCAACTAGCATCAAAAACAGCATATGCCACTGTGGTATTTGGGGATTGAGGAGGCTACGTTTTGTTAGATCACCACCACTGTATGGCAACATTTGAGTGTGCAAAAAAACAAGCCATCATGCCTCTGTCGCCAAAGAACTTCCCTTTGTGTTGCCTCCATGGGTTTACAGGCAGCTAATAAACATTAGTCTTGAAATGTCTCACATCTTCAAATGGAGAGACTTTCCCTTGTCCGGAAAGAAGGGAACAAAAATATAAATCTTGACAGCAACCCTTGCCAGTGAGTTTCCCAGCTTGGGTCAACAGCCTCAGGTTCCTGCCATCCCACTAAAAACGGTTGTCAACATTGTAGTTTGGGCTCTGAAGTCTGGGGATGAGGGTGGATTCAGAGCCCGAGCTCCAGTCTGAACTGCACCTTCAAAGCACTGAGTGCAGAGCTATGGTTAGCAGAGCAGCGTGAGCCCCGCAAGCCTGAGTCTGTCAACCTAGGATGGGAGGCTGAGTTCCACGGGCTGTGTACATACAGTCTACCGTAAGTAGACCGGCTTACCTCAGGAGTGACGTTAATGGAACTCCATGTGGATTCAGTTTTGAAATAGCATCCCTGTGTGGCCTAGACAGAGAGAGATTTTCCCCACTGCCAAAGATTTAATTTCTTCATTACATTGACAACAAGTGCTGTCGTGCAACAGGTTCTGCGTACAGGAACAACTTGAGAATTCACAGACCTAAGCCTAAAACCTAAAAATCTCCTCCTTGCCACAGAGTAGCCTCTAATTCTATTGCAAAACATAAACTTACATCAGTGGTGATGTTGCCATTCTAAGGTACTTGGAGAAGCTTTTCTAAAAACTAATCCTAGCAACCCATCTTTCCACTTCTTCTGGGGCAAATAAAATCTACCTCTACAATATATTGTTGCACACAGAAACCCATAGAATCATTGTGAGAACACAAGCAATCAGTTTGATCTTCCGCTCGGTATATTTCTTAACACCTGAGCAAGCATTTGCAAGTTACTTTGGCACAGATGTGATCAGCTGAGTTTGCCTAAGGAAACTGATTGAAACTGAAAAGTAATCTGGGGAGGAAGAGGTTATTTCCACAGAGGAGAGATGCTAGCTAGCATTATATCTACGTCCAGCAAATTACCTGAATTTAAAAAAAATGAATATGGAAAAAATAACAAAAGCCAGTAAATAATACTCCTTTTAAATCTTCCCCCTCGTCATAGTGTTATGCATCTGCCCCACATCAAAAAGATTCCAGGAGTTACTAAGGCATCCTCAAGAGGGGATAAAATTTGAAATGTGGTAAAATCCAACATTTCCATTAACTGAACTCTCTTGTATTGCTATGGTTTACTGAAAGATTTCAGAGAAAGAGGATGCCTCAATTCTTTTCCCCACCATTTCCCACAGCAGGCAGAAATGGTCCATCAGGGCTGCTCTCCATGTTTCCAAGGAGACATTGATGGGAGAGAGAGAGCAAAGGCTGAGGCATGGGTCTCGAAGGCTGCGTGGAGGTGGTAAGAAACAAGTAGTGGTGGAAGTGAAGGGAGTTCACGCTCCTGGGAATAAGTAGTAAAGAAGTAGTGAACTAGGTCTGACTACAGTTGGAGGTTGGTTTGGAGTCTTCGCAGGGAAGGGCTGAAGGACGTCCAGTCTTTTGCAGAGAGTGAGGGATCAGAAGTTGAAGATGACGGTGAATTTAGGTGCTTTAGATGCAGGAAGAAACTGAAAGGGAGTATTCCAAACTAGGCCAGATTCTCTGCTGAGAAGAAGCTCTGTGTGGTTGCACAGGATAAGACCTCGTTGCTCTAAAGTTTTATGGCAGGCTTCAATGTATACAAAAGCAGAGCCAGAAGAAAAGGTTTGTTTGCTTGCCAAACAGGTAAAGGTAGGAATGAAGTTTCAAGGAAAAGTTAGTGCCCTTGAGAGAATTCATGCCTACTCCCCCTGTATGCAAGCCAGTTAGTACCACTCAGCCACAAATATTTGAACTTATGGCAGACATTGGACTCTGCTTGCTCGGTACAAAAGGCAGAGGTAAAGTTTCTTCAGTACTGTTTCATGTTGTATCCTGTATCATTGAATGGATTCCCCATAAAGGCATTCAAACGATTCCCCATAAAAGCATTCAAATTTTAAATGAACAAAAGGACATTTACCTTATTGTCAAAGGCCTTGCTTTCCTTTAATGCTTTCCATTAAGTCTTTATGAAATAAATGCACAGGAAAGAATAGCGTCAGACAGCAAGGTAAATGCCTAGTGCAATTCCTTCCTAGTTGTCTAGTCCAACCATGCGAGAAATTAAAGCCAATGTAGGATACATGCTATGAGGAAAAGACTCCCCAGCTGAACCAAAACTAAAATTTAGATGAAAACAGGCTCCAACATGTATTGTGCCCTTCTCTAAGGGCTGTTCTACATCAGAGAATGGCAGACTACCATGGCTACTATCTAACTCAGATTCTGTTTTAGTTTGCCTGGAAGACGCTTGAAGCTTGTGCTATGAAAAATGAGAAGTCCTGGGTTTAAGGTCCACCTCTGACCCAGATGGGAATGATGACCCATGGTGGTGGGTCATTTCACTAGGGTAATTTTGATCTGATTCCACTTTATCTAAACCTCTCCATCCATAGTTTATGGTCTCAGGTGTTAAAGACAAACGGTTCCAGTCAAAGACCCAACTCTAACTGAAACTGCTGCTGCCTCTTTTTCTGGACTCTTCCACTTTTCTTGAAACAAATTTCAAGCCTAAAGGATCCTCTCTGTCTGCTAAAATTACAAAAGAAACTCCCATCAATCTTTTGGTGCATAACCAAAGTTTTTTATTTCTTAGTTTTTAGATTTTTTTAATACCTAAACACAAGGTCACTTCACCCTTCTAGAACAGTTCTGATCTTGAATTTATATTTACCAGTGAAGTGAACTGCCATCCTGTTTGTTTAAAAAAAAAAAAAAAGTCCTTCATGCTATTTTTAATCCTCACACCGTATTTTCAGTTGGTTGGAGGAAAAAATAGTTGGCACAGAAAATTTGCTCTGTTTTTCCTGAATCTCTTCATTCTACAGCAGGATGAGTTAGTACATTGTGCCTGAACTGACCAGAGCCGAGTTACATTCAGGCAGACCCTCCACTGAATTCTCTGGGACTTCACACAAGCAGAGCTTGTTGCAGGATCAAGGTCTAGATTTATACACTGGGGGAGCAGCACAGATGGTGTCCTCAGCAGAAATTTGCTTCCCTCTCTGACAGAGTCTAATTCCTGCTGACCTTCAACATGTGCTGTTTACCAAGACGTTGAATGATGGCAGGTTGAGTGGGACTGGTGTCACGTTTACAGAACGGAAATCTTTTCCAGTTGCCATCACGTCCACTTAGAAGTCTTTGCTAATGGCTCCCCCCGCCTCCCTTTATTTTTGACAGGCACATCCTATCTACTGAAATAACTCTTGACTCTTTTGTAGCCCTTCCTTTTGACTGTAAATTGAAAGGACACTCAAAATATTGTATTACTTGGTTTCGTTTTGCTTTTTTAAAAAATCATTTACCGTTCTTTTTAAAGCTGTGGAGTAATTAATATCCATCGAGGCTTAGGAAGCTGCGCTCTGCACTGATCTCTGTTAGGGAGGGCTGTGTATAGGAGGATGAGAGGAATTCACTGGAAACTGGCCTGGCTTGGATTTTTCTCTTTTCTTTCTGAGGCAGAACTGGGAGAGGCATGCCCATTGCCTATCACTCTCTTGCTGTCTGTAAACACCTGATAACAAGGAGGAAGCACTAGAAGATAAGGAGCTGGAAGCTGCCACAGTTTTCAGCCTTGAGCATTTGAAAGGACAGCCAAGTCTAATACAGAAAACGATGAGTTTACAGTTTGGAGAGGGAAGGCCTCAGAGATGTGATGTTTTTCTTTGCACTGAACTTTACTAGAGCTTTGCTGCAGAGAAAGACTCTGGGTAATTTCCTAACCCTCATTAGAATTTGTATCTGGGCCTTTATGGTATCAGTCTCATGCCTGCTAAATGCTAAAGACACTGGATTTATAGCTCCAGAACACAATCCACTATCTCTCCTTTCTTTCCACTGCAGTGGTTTTAACTGCCCACTTCACCTTGAATGGACTCTTGCAACATGTGTTAACTTCTTGTGCTTAACAGTCTGTTCCACCTTGTATATAGCTGTGAGACTAAGTGCCTTCCTCAGACTTGAAGAAGAGCTCTGTGTAAGCTTGTCTCTTTCACCTACAAGAGTTGATACAATAAAGGATATACCTCACCCGCTGTGGGATTCTAATATCCTGGGACCATCAGAACACTGCTACAACAACATGGCAAACAACAATGATCTTCAGTACCATTTTATTGATAGATACAGTAGCCTAGAGATGGGCTTACTCCTCATTGTAAAGCATCTGAGTGTCACTCAATCCCCTTGAGAACAATGGGACAACTTGCAAAGTCAAGCCCTTCTAAATTTGAACAAGGGTGGCAGGATCAGGCTGTGAAAGCCACAGAGCCCAATTCCCATTGTCCAGCACCAAACCAGTGTGAGTTGGGCATGAAATAATTCCATTCTGGCCCGGCTAAGGTGCAGTGATATAAACAGCTACACTAGGTGCAGGACAACTGTGAATTAGGCACTTAGTTCATAATGCCTTTGTATTTCAAAACGTGAGTTGTTAAACAGCCTATTGTTTGCCATATGCTGTGTAGTTCTAGGTGTCAGTCCCAAGACATTAGAGAGACAAGGTGGGTGAAGTAATATCTTTTATTGGACCAACTTCTGTTGGTGAGAGACTCAGAGACAAGCTTTTAGGCCATACGGAGCTGTTCTTCTTCAAGTCTCCCATTCAGACATGACACAAAGTGATCACTCTGTCTGACCTATCAGTCCTTATCCTCAAAGGAAACCTGCACAATGCTTTCAAAAGACAAGCCTGGGGAGTTTCAAGTCATGACTCTGCCGGAGACACCGGATATATGGCTTATTACAACAATCTGTAACCCACTACCCCCTCGTTTTGTCCTATGACTGCAGAGATGTTAACAGGCCACTCTGCCTTGAATGGTCCCTTACAGTATGTGCTAACTAGATATGCTGAACAATATGTTCCACCTTTCATTTTTCTGTGATGTGGAGAGTTCTTTCCAAACCTGAAGAAGAGCTCAAGGTGGCTTGAAAGTTTGTCTCCCTTACCAACAGAAGTTGGTCCAATAAAACATTACCTCACCCACCATGTCCCTCTATTGTTTGACATGTGATCAGAGAAAAGCATTCTTTTTTTTTCTGATCGCTCTTCTAACTTAATCCCAATTAAATCTAATGCAAACCAAGAGACACAAGTCCAAGGGGATGATGTAGTTTAAAAAAAAACTATGAGGCATTTTAGAATCTTCCAGGACTCAGCACACATCTTAGTTCTGTTAGTGATATAATTCTTTGCAAGCTAGTCCCAACAAGCTTGACGGTTTTTTAATAGGCAAGTGTCAGCCACCTAGCTGCTTTCATCTGAGACACTCAATAGCGGAACCCAGAAGCCAAAATCAAGTAATCAGGTGTTCTGTATAGTATACTGAATTCCAGATAAATGATCCAGTTGGTTTTCTGTTGAACTTTAAATAAACAGACATTGGCACATGGATTATGCTCATTGTGTTGCATAGCACAAATGCAAGATGTGCCATTTATTCTCAGCCCTTCAGGACCCATCACCACCCTTTATTCCCTACCCTTAATGCTTCACCATAGTCTGGTTCTAACCTTTGGTGCAAGGGGTGAGTAAAAGTCTGGGTCTGGGTCAGTAGGTGCTAGGATAGCAATGCAGCTGAGGTCTCTATACAGTCGCCGCAGTCATCAATACACGGCCTTAGACTTCTAATGGGTGCAACTGTGAGGCTGGGCCTGAGTGAGTGATGACTGGGACTTCAGAGAACAAAATGCAGGTCTGTCAGTCGCACACTCTGTAACTTGGTGGTTAGCATACTGGCCTTTGATGGGGGCATGTAGGTTCAAGTCCCTGCTCTGCTTGATTAGGAACGGAGTTCTTCATTCCAGACCCCTTGCAGGGCTTGATCCCATATCCCAAACCACCATCAAGTATGTGTCTGTCTCTCGTCCTGACTCTCAAACTTTCCCAGAGAACATTGTGTGGAACCAGTACATCTCCACAAAATGTTTCAGCTTTGACAAAACAGCAGACTTCAGAGCAATTTCATTTGGACAAAAATGTTCTGACCATTGCTTATAGACTCAGGAAATACTAATAATATAAAACTACAGACACAAACGAAAGATACCCGTCTTCCTCACAGCTTGAGTTCCAGCTTTATCTCCTTTGTTTACCAGGTCCCCTCTGTCACTATAATTCTCACAGGAATAGGAGACATATAGTCTAGATCTAGGTTGGATGTTACGAAAAGCGTTTTCACTAGAAAGGTAGTGAAGCACTGGAATGGATTACCTGGGTAGGTGGTAGAATCTCCCTTCATCCTTGGAGGTTTTAAAGACCCAGTTTGACAAAGCCCTGGCTAGGATAATTTAGTTGGGATTGGTCCCGCTTTGATTAGGGGGTTGGACTAGATGATCACCTGAGGTCCCTTCCAGCCTGAATCTTCTATGATTCAATAATGGCTGAATAATGTACTGCAAAGAAAGCGATCATTACAGCACTGATAAATAACAAGATAAGGAAGGAGATTTCTGTAGTATTTGATGGCTTGTTGGTTTTCGTGGTTTTTTTGTTTTGTTTTTTTTTAATTCTTATGTCCCCTAAAATCTATACACACGTTCTGATTCTCCTTTGGGATCTAAAACATTAAAGACTTGCCCTTTTCCATAAACCAGGCAATAGCATTTTTCATTATAAGTGCATCAAAAGGATAGCACAACACTTCCTTTGAAAATACAAAAAGATGTTGAAGACATGACAGGACTTAGCATTGATTTAGAAGTAAGAAGGTCCGGGATCCTTTTCACAGACCAAAGGGAATGTTCAAATCACAAAGAAGTTTAAAAAGCAAGGCTGCTGGTGAGCTTTATTTCTTTGTTCTTCCAGTGAATTGATTCCCTGAGGCTTTCCTTAAAGAAAAAAGGGGGTTGCAGGGGCTATCTGGTATGCATAATGACTTATGGAAAAGGAGTGAAAAGGGAAACCAGCAGTGTTTGCCTCCCAATCTAAAAGTACCTTTTAATCACACTGACAAATTGAAGGTTAGCCATGGGTCATTAATAAAAGAAAAATGGTCATTTCAGTGTGGAGAGAGATATTGGACCTGGTGCAGCAACAGAGCTTAGCTCTAGTCAAAACTCTCTCTCTTTTGGGGGCCTCTGGAAATAACCATTGAGAGGCCCATGTCATTGAAAGCTGTTTGAATAATAGATGCTCTCATCACAGGACAGGGAAAGAAATTGCTGATGTCAAGAATAGGACACATTTGGTGAGGCCAAATTTGGAATAGTGTGTCCAGTTTGGGGCCCTCCACTACAGAAAGGATGTGAAGAAATTGGAGGGAGTCCAGCAGAGGGCAACAAAAATGATTAGGGGGCTGGAGCACATGACTTAGGAGAGATTGAGGGAATGTGGCTTATTTAGTTTGCAGAAGAGAAGAATGAAGGGGGATTTGATAGAAGCCGTTAACTACCTGAAAAGGGGTTTCAGGAAGGATGGAGCTAGGGGGTTCTCAGTGATAACCCATGATAGAACTAGGAGCAATGGTCTCAAGTTGCAGTGGTGGCGGTCTAGGTTGGATATTAGGAAAATCTTTTTCACTAGGAAGCACTGGAATGGGTTACCTAGAAAGGTGGTTGAATCTCCATCCTTAGAGGTTTTTAAAGTGTGGCTTGACAAAGCCCTGGCTGGGATGATTTACTTGGGGTTGGTCCTGCTTTGATCAGGGGGTTGATCTAGATAACCTCCTGCGCTCCCTTCCAACCCTAATCTTCTGTGATTCTATTAATTCTATGACTGCTACTGGGGCTCTGCTTTACCTGGTTCTTGATAGGTAGGAGGTGAGATACCCAGGTGAATGTTGCTTTTTAGCACTATCCTTCATTAGAAGACTTTATAATGCTGACTTATACAAGACACATAAGGAAGAAGTCGCAACATGTTAACTAAATGTAATGGAGTGAGATGCAAATTCTGTGCCTCATTTGCTATGTATACCTTTGCAAAGATGTTTTATTTTCTTGCTAATAATTATGTAGCCTTGTTTTTGTGGGGGGTTTTGTTTGGTTGGTTGGTTGGTTGGGTATTTTTTTAGAAGTGCTGTTAAGTCTACAAGTCCCTTAGAAGTCAATGGGTGCTGGAAATATTTAGCACCATTTGAAAATCAGGCCAGACATTCTACCTATATTAACTTCATATCTGAATTAGTTTTCTTTCTTTCTTTTTTTAACATAGTTTCTCCCCTATTTGTGTAATGGAACCAAATGAAGGGGTTAGTTTCCTATGCTTGATTGCAGTAAGTTTCTATCTTGAGCTTTTGAATGCAATTCCTTTTTCTTTTTTTTTTTTTTTATTTAATTTCATTTTTTCTTGAGCTGTTGATTTAAAGATACGTGGGATTCCCAGAAGTATATCAAATTAACAAGATCCATGGTAGAGAAAGCTTTTTAAAAAAGGGTAAGGATAAAATTTTCAAAAGTGTCTTAGTGATTTAAGAGCCTCAATTTCATTGAAAGGCGATGGGGCAAATGGTACATCTACACTGCAGTCACAGGGTGCGCTTACAGCTTGTGTAGGCCTACCTGAGCTCACTTTAATCTAGCATGTTTGGGTACTGAATCAACATAGCTTGGCAGCGTATTCTTCAGCACAGGCTGTACATAGGCTTTCTTGATATGGGAAATAACTGGCATAGCTATTGCATAATAAAATATTCAGGAATAGCTCCCCATATGCTCTACTCTGGAATAAAAGTGACATAATTCCAGGAAAAAATAATTTTTGTTCCAGAATAGTGTGTCCATATGGGGGAGTTATTCTGGAATACCTAAATCATATGGAAATAGTTATTCCAGAACAGCTATGCTTGTCAATTTTCACATGTAGACAAAGCCTTAGTGACATTCATCTGCCTTTTAACAAATCAAGAGTTGATTTCTTTTCATTACACTCCCGCAAACTCAAGCTGGAATCTGAGAATGAAATTGTGTTCCATACATGAGGAGTAAAACCAGGATTTTCAGTCTACCTGGATCTTAGTTTATAGTAAAAGAAATTATGACAAAGAGAGGACTTATAAAATCTACACGAAACAGCACAGAAAGATACGGCTTCATTGAAATAATTTTTTTTTTTAAACCTGAAAAATGTTCAGTTCATCTTAAAATTGCTGGAATCACTTATGAAGTCCTATCCTCACCTTAACCAAAAATATCTCCCTAAATTCTGGGCCTAGAATTAATTGACTGTGTCCAAAAACATCTGTTATAAAATGGTGTTATGTAAAATATTCTGAAGGGTTTTTTTTGGTTGCTGTCTCTAAAAATAAAGTTGTATTCCAATAATAAAGGCCATGATTCATCTGAACATTTACACAAAATTAAGTACATGCTTTATGTACAATTCATTCCTATCCAGCATAACCTTTAAGCACATGCTTATGTCCCATTGACTTAATGTGTTTAACTGTAAACACATGCTTAAGTGTCTTGCTGATTCACAAGGTTAGTTAATTACCTGTCCTATTGCCCACAAAAGGAATGTGGGCCCAAACACAGTGTCTGTAGCGTTCATTGCGCCAATAGGAAAGTATATAAACCTACATTTTAAGGTGATAAAGTGAACTTTAAAGCACTTGAAAACACAAATAAATATTCAAGACGAGTCTATTTCTTAAAATATTTTGGTTGTATGTAGATTAACAGAAACAAAACCTTAAAAAAACAATTATTTCCTTGTCAAAACCTCAACCCCTTCATCTTAGAGAGAGCCTCACATTGGTTAAATTACTGCTTTTCTAATAGAGGGGACACAAAGCACAAAGCCTAAACACCAAAACGACTTTGTTGCTAGAAATGGGGTCCAAACCGAAACCTCCATCCCAGAGCCCCAAACTTTTTTGAATGTGAATTGGTTAATATTTGTATTAATATTATTTTATCTATTAAGGGTCTGTCTTTTAAACATCAGCAAAGGGATTACGAGGTTCAGACTTCAGAGCTACCCACACCAAACAGAAGATATAATATACAGTGGGGAACAAGCTCCTTGAAAAAAACACACACACACACACCCTCCCCCCGAAGGGACATTCCTGTAAAATGCTGACCTTTTTTTTCCCACCAAAGTACTGGCAGTTCTAGCTGCTTCATTTCCTTTCCTCTGTTTAGTGTGTGAGCGGCAGCACTGAAGGCCTGGATGTTATTTTGTAATTCATGCTCTGTGAGCCAAATCCTGGTCCACTAAACCAGGGAGAATTCTGCCCTGCATGGGAGAGGCAGCCCTGCTAATGGAAAATACAATTTGGTGCTCTGATCTGTCCAGCGCATTTAGCCGACAATGTAAATAGAAAACAGAGTTCTGTATTTCCTCCTAAACTGAGTGTTGGTCGGGACTTGCTGCGGAGGGGTACATCATTTTTATTTTTATCGACTTTTATCTTAACATCCATATAAACATTTTAAGAATAGACATTCTATATACAGAGAATCCTAGATGTTTCTCTTATGGGGCAATGTATTCTTTGGATTAAATTGATGTCAGAAACAGGCAGATACAGAAAGAAGCTGCCTATTTACTGTGCAGGGTATAGAGAGGGTGACCAGATGTCCTGATTTTATAAGGACAGTCCTGATATTCATGTTTTTTTCTTATATGGGCACCTACTAAGCCCCGCTCATCCCAATTTTTCACACTTGCTGTCTGGTCCCCCTAATCCTGCCCAAAGCATTTTACACTAACATTCCATGATCTCCAGTAGCTTCCTTTTAAATTATGGACACATGCTCAGTGTGAGCTCCTGCCTCAGCTACATTCAGTAGAGGTATTGGTGCTGCAGCCCCCACAGGTTAGTCCACGGCATCTTCTGTCAGAGTCCTTAATTCACTTCCCCTAGCTTGCTGTAAAGACATGCCTGTGTATTGGCCTTCAGTGGCTGCTGAAAGGCCCGTCTGCTCCCCGACATTTTGGGATGGCTAAGAGTTTGGGGGAAATAGAGTTCGTTTAATTTTCTTGGACTGATGCAGCTGTCTTCTGGGTTGTTTGTATGCTGCATTATTTTAATTCTTATGAAAGCACCTTGCAGAGTCTACCTTGCAGCATGCTCTGCTGCGTATTGTTTGCAAATGTCAGGCTTGACAGGGATTGACTACCAGAGAGCTAATATGGCTTTACATATCAAACACAAAGCAAACATTGTCGATTTGTCAAAAAAATACAAGTACAAGCATTATGGTTGTCTTTTGTCTTGTGCACATTTTGGGTGTGCATATGTGAGAGAGACAGAGAATACCAAAGCTACATTGAAACTGGGTGTGGTCCTCAGTCTTGCAAAGTTTGCCGACCCCTGCTGATAAATTATTACAATTAAACTTGTCAGGCAGGATATTTGCCCTGGATGGCATTTGGACAATTTCCTCATGACTCTGCACATATCTACTAACTTGCATCTTTCATTGTGGATAGATGTGTTGCTTATGGTCAGAAGCTCTAGTAATGTCCACTAGAGTGACAGAAACATCCATATGTGCCCTGAAAAATTTTTGAAGACTCATCTTTTTCATTTCCATTTCTTTTCTTTATCAATTTTTTCTAGGGGTTTGTTTAAAAAAAACGGAAACCTGAAAATTGTTGACAAAACCTGAAATTTTCATGAGAAAATTTCCCTTATGTCAAAAAGTCATTTTCCATTACCCAAGAAAAGTCCAGTCAATTTTTTTTTTTGACTAGCTCCAGTGTGCATGCAAATAATGAGAAATAGGTTGCAGAAAGTAATTAAGACAGCAGTTTCTTTTTATTGTGGCTGCAGCTGGTAAGTAGCTATTTGTATATTTCCTCTGATAAGGCAGAACTAAGTCACGTTCAAGGCCTGATCCTGAGAGGCACTGAAAACCTCTGATTCTATCAATGTCTTCAGTGGGCACTCAGTACTTTTCCACATCAGGTCAGCAGAATGGTTTCTAAGATAAAGTGTAAGCAGTAAAATAGCATACACAAGATATCCCAGAACTGTTCATAGCCCTGGGTGGGTTATTCTACGTATTTCTCTCTTTGAACAGAATATGTATATTCTCCTATTTATGGCTCACTTGCTCATACTTTTATCTTCCATGTTCTCTTGGGGTACACAGTCAAGGGAAAGTGAGTTGGTGAGGCAAATGGCAAATCAGAGAGAAAGACGAAAAAGATGTCTCATATTAGATAAGTAAGGGGTTTGAATGGGGGGATTGACTAGACATTCATGATGCCACCTTCTGACCTCACAACCTATCATTTGATCTCGCCCAGATATAGTCATCTCCCTGGCAGCAGATCTTACAAGCCTCACTTTTTCTGTCAATGGCCACAATAAGTGAGTCGTGAAGAGTATTCATTATCTCATCATTGTCTTCCTCGTATTTGGTATGTTCGCTGAACCATTCTGTCGTGCACATGTCAAATCTGTGTAAACGCATAATCCTAAAGCTGTTACCACCATCCTTTCTTGTCTCCTCCTTTCCGATTCATAACCCCTGACTAATCTAATCTAATATTATATTGTGCTAGGTCTTTTGTCTTTTGCAAAATTTTTAGGGAATACTTGGGTGGTATGCAATAATCCTTATTGATAAAAGTAAGCAAGCCACGTTAGAATGCTGGAGGCTCTTAGTGCATTTTATCCACCTGATTGCAGATGGGTTATGTGGATGCAGGAATTGAGCCATAGATTCCCACACTGAGGTCTTGGTGGGAGTGTTGTTTTTCCTGGACTGTGAATTTTGGTGTGGGAATGGAGGAAAGAATGTTGAATGTTGATTTATAGGTTGTAATTAGTGAGTGTGGATTATTCAGTTGCATAATATTTCATAGTTCTATTCCAAGTCACCGTCACAGTTGTAAAAGAAGAGAGAAGATATTATGTATGAATGCATTGTTAAACCAAATGTTAATGGAAACCTCTTATCATGAAAACGTAATTAGGAATATCGTCATTGTGCAAGTGTAATGGTAGAGTGGCAACATATTGCACTGACAAGTGGAACCTCCAGATTCAGAACACACTTGTAATTGAAGACTCCCAGGTTCTTGGAGGTGAAGTATAATCTCCAGGTCATTCTCTGTAGTATGACTTTTGTAACTTATTAAGCATATATACATATATAATCCTTATATATGCAGTGCAAGCTAATTCAAACAAGTAGGGTCGTTTAATCCATTCTCCTTGCCTCCCTTGTTTCATCTTCCTTCCTTCAGCAAGAGTGTTTGTTTGGCTGTTCTGGCCTGATGGTCAAAACCAACAGTGCATAGGGCAATGCAATGTTCCACGGAAGAGATGCATTTTGAGAGCAACATTCATTACATGGTCCTTTAATGTTGCAGGAGTGAGGCATGATGCAGAGGTGATGGGGTGGAAGTAGCACACATCTAACATCTCAAGACTTTCAGGATCCTACATGATGTGGGGATTTTTTTTTCAAGAACTCACCAGAGGATGGAAGACAACTAATGTTGTCTAATGGAAAAAAACTAACCTGAAAAGAAAGGGGATACAAAGCATGTTCAATTTTAGCTCATTTTATAGAGCATTTCATTCTCAGTGAAAAGTTCCAGAGGGGTAACCATGTTAGTCTGTATACAGCAAAAACCATGAGAGTCCTGTAGCACTATAAAGATTAACAAATTTCTGCAGGTATAAGCTTTCATAGGTTGCAACCCACTTCGTCAGATGCATGAAATAGAAATCAGATAGAGGGTGTATATATATACATCTCAGGGTAAGAAACAACAATGGGGAGGGTAGGTGTTAGCAAAGTCCATTCAGTTAGAGTAGGTGGGGCCTATTCACAACCATTGATTAGAAGGTGAAAATGTGTGAACAGTGACAATTTCTTCTTGTAGTGAGAGAACCATTCCAAGTCTCTATTCAGATCCAGTTTGAATGTGTCAAGTTTGCAGATGAGTTCCAGCTCTGCAGTTCCTCGCTGAAGTCTGTTTTTGAAGGTTCTTTTGTAGAAGTATGGCAACTTCAAGTCAGCTACAGAGCGTCCTGGGAGACTGAAGTGCTCTCCTACTGGTTTATGCATGTTACCATTTTTTATGTCTGATTTGCATCCATTTATTCTTTTGTGTAGTGACAGTTCGGTTTGGCCAATGTACATTGCAGAGGGGCATTGCTGGCACGTGATGGCATGTATTATGTTAGTAGATGTGCAGGTGAACGAGCTCCTAATGGTGTGGCTGATGTGGTCAGTGCTTATATATCAGTGATCCTAATGTGCATGACATCTTTAGACCTTAATCAAAAAAGAAGGAAAACCCCTCTCTGGGAATTGCACCTCAATAAGGACTGCAGGTTCAGATGTTCTTTGCTACTGTGTAGGAAACCTATGTTCTGTTCCTAACCCAAATGGTTTGTAGACCACCAGAATCTGAGGGACATACCAGCGGGGCAGTGATAAAAAGAAGAAAATCCATTACTTTTTAAACCTGTCACAAAACTTCCAGTTTGTAATATCTGTTCTATGTTGTACATAGAGAGTTATGTTTCATTTCCCTGACTGTCATGGTAATATTACCCTGCCCCTGAGTGGATGGAACTGAGACCATGTTGGAACCTTTGTTGTTTGCCAAAAGGGAATCTTTTTTACTTTTAAGAGCTGTCTAGTTAAGATTGAAGTTTCATTTGATGTAGTTAGTCAAGGTACTTGTTTTCTATGCATTGGACTTTGATTCCCTGCTGGTGTAAACTAGTGGAAAATCAGTGGAACTACACTGATTGACACCAGGTAAGGCTATCCCATCAGATGCACATATATGAATAAATATATGATAAATAGATGCACAAAAATGGCTAAGGGAAAGGACGGGGAATGTTGACAATGTTATCCCAGCTGCCTGGCTGAGGTCATTGCTAAAATGTTCCACTAGCTGCTGGAGCAGATAAGAAACAAACAAATAGGAAGCAGCAGCCTGAAAAAGGTTTCATTTGAAGTTCCTTTGCAGAAGACAGTCAGAGCTTGAGCAGTGTGTTCTCCATCTCTGCCTGTTAGGGCTTTAGGATTAAATTTACATTACAGCCCAGAACCTAGGTCCAAGAGGAGGAAAACATATTGCTTTTCTCAGGAACATGCTGTTCTGTTACAAACTATAACATGGGTTTATGTCCATTTTAAATAGCAGCCACCATTCAATCTCCTCACTTCATACAATAAAATGTCGATGAGGCCAATGTGAGAGACATGCGGTATTTCACTTATTCAGCCATTTGAAAATGACTTTTCGAAATTTGAAAATGCCGGTCTTTCATTATAGGACATTTAAAAATAACTTTAAAGCAAAACAAACTTGCTGTGATTTGTTCTTGCAGTTTACGGTAGGGGCATCAGAAGCCTTGGACAGGAGTTCCTTTTTGAATTTGTACTTATCTAAAGAAAAAGAAAAACGGTGCACACGTGTAGAGCCAACAGCAGAGATCTGGACATGTTGATTGTATAAATCATTCAACTGTTTGTGATGAGGAGAGGTTAAACCTCTGACTGGGGTGCTTAATTCACCTGTCAAATATCCTGAAGCTCTGAGTCATCTTCGAATATGCATTCACTGCACAAAACAAAAGAAGTGTTTGCTTAACTTGGGTTAAAAAAGCAGCAAAGGCAACAAGAACTTGGCTTTTAACTCAGATTGGGAAAGTTGAAGCTGGGGGTGAATTTGGGCTGCTACCCCAATTTAAAAGCCAAGTTCCCGTGTTTTCATTGCTATTTTTACCTTTGCTAATCCATGCTGTGAACATACTTTTTAATTTTCAGTGAAGATACACCCTTAGAATCTGCCTTGGCCGTCAGGCTGTTGTCTGTTTTTCTTGGCTCCTCTCTATCAGATGTAACCTCCTCTATTAAGTCAATTAACACAACACTCCCAATTCGTCACCCCACAGTGTTGCGGTTTTGGACATTTTTTTTTAGACTGGAAAATTGCCAGTGTTGGAAGATTGTAAATTTCTGTGGTATTTAAATTCTGGTTGTAAAAACATATGCAACAGTGCCAAGAACTAGATTTGCAGTGTGAGCGACTGAATCATATAGGATTATATCATAGATCCCTGTCTTTCCACAAAAAGCTGTAGCCAAGCTGTAGCTTTATATCAAGCTCACAAACATTTGGATTGAATAACGGGAGCTAATAGGAAGTTACATTTTCAGAGAGAGTTTAAAGCTGCAACTAGCAAAAAATTAGGTTTCATTAGGGCATTTAGCATATGTTTCAGAAATGTAACTTTTTATAGCATATGGGTGCCAATAGATTGGTTAATCTTTTTTCAGATATGCTGTTTAAGTTCAGAACCACATGTGGCTGTAGATAGACAGAAGACAGTTATAGATATTGTTGCCCTTTTGCCGATGAGTAGCAGATTTCAGGGCCTTGCAGATCGGTTTGTTATTGGAGGACAAGTAGGTGTCACAGTCAGGGAATTTTTTCAGTGTAATTTGTGTCTTTGGTGAACACAATTTGACCATAGGCTACTCCTCTGGCAAAAAACTTCTTTCATCAAGAGATAGGTCTCTTGAGCCTCAGTTTCTCTAGTGCCTTGTTTATGCTTATGGTGGCATATAGAGTACAGGAAATAAATGTGTAGCTATGTGCCACAGTGAAAGCAGGCTATGTCCACTCCTGTCGGGCAATGGGGAAAAGCTCCAGCAGCTGGGAGACAGTGGGACACAAAAGTGCTAAAAATAGCAGGATAAAAGGGGGAGGCACTGCGTGGGGGTTGTAGAAAGCCATATAGGGTATATACTCTAGGATTCAGGCATGTAGGGCAATTCTGTCTATTCTCCTCTCCTAAGCAGGGCTGCGCTGTCTATGTTGCTATTTATTCCTGTGCTAACTCGGCATGCAATGTCTGCACTGTATGCACTGTGGTAAGCGTTACCTTTGGACTGTTCGGGAATCTCACCACTTCACACTTGGTTCCTCCTGTAACTCCTTGAGCCCTGAACTCTACAGATGGGAAGTGCCTTAGACAAAAACTGATCAGCTCAGATCATGTGGTCTCCATCAACCTCCCTACTGTGCAGTTGCTCAAAAGCTTCAGCTGTCCATCAAAGTGCTTTAACCCATATAGTCCCTTTCATGGCTTTCTGTATATGGCCACTGCATGGTTAATTTTAACTCTTCCTATAGAGAGCTTTTGATTCTGAGTGCTTCTACATCAATGATCCCTAATATGGTTTCTAAAATGTCAGTGATTCAGTCTTTAATGCTAACTGACAGACCAGACTTCACGTGGCTGTGGGTTCATGTTTTGTGGACTTTTCTTTGTTGTTGCTTGGGAAACTCAATTAGATTCAGCTAAGCTGCATTTTAAAGGCCAGCGCTATTTTTCTCCCTCAATGTCCCATAGCTGCAAAAAAATCCACTCTCAAGTAGCCCATCGACACACAAAGGAATAAAGAGAGTCTTACCTGAACTTTTATACAGATGGGAATTTAGTACGGTTGGACAATGACAAGGGCAGAGTTGAGTGAAGTCCTGTTTGTCCCTAGAACAAATATAGCAGAAACAACAAAAGTTGTCTCCCTGGCTGCCCCAATGTACATCAGTCCTGTCCTAGCATGCCTGCCTGTAGAAGTGTAACACGAGGCAGTCTCTGTAGCCTGATAGCCCTTAGGTGCTGTGTCATTTAGGACTATATGAGGAATTATTCCAGAATAGCCATCTCTGATAAGCTATTCCTGATGAGCTCCACTTGTTGATGCTCTTATTCCAGAATAAGAGTGCCTTATTCTGGATTAGCTCAATTGACTGCTTTAAACTCACACCCCAATTTAAGTCTGGATCAGTGGTTCTCAACCAACGGGCCACTTGCAGTCCAATCAGCACACAGATGTGGCCCATGTGACATCCTCATGGCCATATAGGTAGTATATATATATATTGTGTGGATGTGGCTCAGATAACACACAGAGAGCTGAATATGCAACCCTCAATGGTCAATAAGTTGAGAACCACTGGTCTGGATATTTTAGAGTAACTTTCACGTGTGGACAATCTTGGCCTCCAATGGCCAGGACTAAAAATCAAGACTTCATACAGCCAGGGTCTTTTAAAACTAAAAAGGATTAAGTCTTTCTGCAGCCACATTTAAAGGGGGATCAATCAGGCATTGCAGTAAGGGTCCTAAACTCTTCAAACATCAATCGAAAACACCGGCTAAGGTTCCTGAATGATCTCTTGTTTACACTGATTGGGTGAAATGGAAGTAACTCCCGATTTTCAAGGGTGTGAGAAAAATTGGCCTTGCAGTCATTAAATGAAGGAAGAAGCAGAATTTCTTGTTGCTTGAGTCTCAGGCCTGATCTACACTATACCAGTATAGCTAATTCAGTTAGGGGTGGGATTTAAAAAAAGTTATACTAGTAAAAGCCTTCGTGTTGGTGCAGTTATCCAAGTATTGTTATGACAGATAGCTTCCCAATAGGGGGCATTAGAGCATGATAATATGCTTAGGTATAGATGGGGAAGCTTAGAAATGTAGAGAACTCTAATTTCAAGAAGTGCTTGATGTGAAAGGACAGCATAGGTAGCAGAAGGGGTGAAGCCTGAATGTTGCACTGTCTTGGCTCACTCTCCTATGCTTCAACACTGCACAGATACCAATATAGCTTATTTCACTTTGCCTATTTGGCATAAACTATTATTCTGGCATAACTGTGTCTGCACCAGGGTGGTTGGGTTTTTTGTTTTTTGCCACTCTGCTTGCATAATTAATATAGCAAACCTTTGAAGGGTAGACAAGGTGTTTGCCTTATCTCACAGAAGATCTGTTCCTGAGTTACTCCTAAATTTTACCCTTTTTCTCTCCTTAGAGCCACTTAAACTGTCCCATAGTAGAGAATCTGAGCCCATACCCCTGTGCTTGGTCTCGGTTGTGACCTGAGAGCGAACCAACTCAGCAACAGGGTTATGAACATTCTCCCTTCTAGCCACTGGACTTGCTCTCCACACACCATCATAGTCATACAGACAATCCATTTCACTTCATTAGCTGAATATACATTTGCTGGACATCATGGATGTACTGGGAAACAGTTCCTTTCTCCATGTGACGTTTGTGGCAAACTCTCACTTACTTTCTTTCTCTCTTGTAAGTTCCTCCTTGTACCCCATCTTCCCTTGACTAAACATGATTACACATTGTCTGGCCTCATTTCCATTTTAAGCTGTTTTACAGTGATGTCCAGAAATGGTGTATAGCATAACTGATCTGACGGCTTGCAGAATCTCCTAGCCCAACTCAAATGACAGGGTAAGCCGAGTTCATTAAAATAAATAACAGCAAAGGATGAAAAACGCCCCCAAAGTAATCAAAGCTGCAATTTGAAAGAGTGACTTCAAGTGTAACAAAACCTGCCAGAGGTAGCTCACAAAGCGGTCCCACAAAGCGGGCTGCAGTTTCATAAGCTCTAATTAAACCTCTCGGCTTTTCAAACAGAAAAGCTTAGAACTTCTAGAGGGTGGAGGCTGCAATCAATTTAAAGCCTCCAATATGTAATCTCTCCCCATGCCCCTCTATAGCTGGGAGATTCTTCATAGTATGGTTGTTTATCTAGATGAAGGATACGGCCAAGCTACTATTTAACCACAGTTGCAGAAATGTCAGGTCAAGTAAACTTTGTACACAATGAACAAAATTATCTTACACTGCCTCCCTCTCTCCATTTGTTGCCCTTCTTTTTTTAGTCTCCACTTTTCCTCCTGTATCCTAACACCTCATTTCTTTATTCCTCTGTTGCTTTTTGTTCAGTGTCTGTAATCATCCATTTAAAAATATTTTAGTGGGCTCCTCCCACCCCCACTGCTTTAAAACCCTCTCTTTTTCTTCAGTGCTTACTCAGATTTCAGTTTTTCTCCCCCTAGTGTATTAGTATTAAAATAAATGAAGATCCATGGCCAGATTTGCTAAGAAGTGGGCATGCATTTTCACACCTATAGCTGCATGTTCCATCACTGCACTTGCGTGACCTATCAGAGTTGTAACTATTCATAGATTCACAGATTCCAAGGCCAGAAGGACCTGTGTGATTAGAGTGACCAGAGTGCCAGCAGAAGGACCATTGTGATCATGTAGTCTGGCCTCCTGTATAGCACAGACCATAGAACTTTCCCCAAATAATTCCTAGAGCAGATCTGTTAGATAAACACTGAATCTTCTTTTTCTGTGATGGAGAGTCCACCCAACTCTTGGTAAATTGTTCCAATGGTTAATCATTCTCACCGCTAAGATGTAAATATTTATTTCTAGTCTGAATTTATCTAGCTTCAGCTTCCAGCCATCAGAACGTATTATGCCTTTCTCTGCTACATGGAAGAGCCTGTTAATGAATATTTGTTTCCTGTGTAAATGCTTACAGATTGTAATCAAATCACCCCTTAACCTTCTCTTTGTTAAGATAAATAGACTAAGCTCCTTGAAACTACTGCTAAGGCATGTTTTCTAATTCTCTAATCATTCTCGTGACTCTTCTCTAAACCCTCCCCAATGTTCCTTCTTGAATTGTGGGCATCAGAACCGGAGGTATTCCACCAGTGCCAAATACAGAGGTAAAATAATCCCTCTAACTCCTACCTGAGATTCCCCTGGTCTATGCATCCAAGGATAACATGAGCTCTGTTTAGCTGCAGCATCTCTTGGGAGCTCATATTCAGCTGTTAAGCCACTATGACCCTCAAATCTTTTTCAGAGCCACTGCTTCCCCGGGCATAAGTCCCCCATCCTGTAAGTATGGCCAACATTCTTTGGTCCTAGATATATACATTTACATATAGCTGTGTTAAAATATATATTGTTGGCTTGTGCCCAGTTAACCAAACAATCCAGATCACTCTGACAATAACAATCCTCTTAGTTATTTACAACTACCCATTTTTTGTGTCATTTGCAAACTTCATCACTGACTATTTTATGTTGTCTTCCACGTCATTGATAAAAATGCTAACTAGTGTAGTCCAAGAACCAATTCCTGCGAGATACAACTAGAAACACACCTGCTCAATGATGATTCCGCACTTATAACTACATTTTGAGATCTATCAGTTAGCCAGATTTTTATCCATTTATTGGGTGCCATGTTAATTTTATGTCATTCTAATTTTTGATCAAAATGTCACATGGCACAAAATCAAATGCCTTACACAACTGTAAGTATACCATGTCAACACTATTACCTTTGTCAACCAAACTTGTAATCTAATTTTTAAGAAAAATCAAGTTAGTTTGACAGAGTCTGTTCTCCATGTTGATTTCCATTAATTACATTACCCTCCTTTAATTCTTTATTGATTGAGTTCCATATCAGCCACTCCATTATCTTGCCCAGGATCAATGTTAGGCTGACAGATCTCTAATTATGCAGTTCATCATGTTTGAAAGTTGACAAAATATTCAGTTTCTTCCAATGTTCTGCAACTTCCAAGTCTTGTTGAAAATCAGCATTAATGGTCCGATAAGTTCTGCATCCAGCTCTCTTAAAACTCTTGGATGCACATTATCTGGACCTACTGATTTTAAAATGCCTAACTTCAGTAGCTTCTGTTTAACATCCTCCAGAGATTCTAGTGGCATGTGTCACTTTCACATTTTCAAGATGCTTTTTTGCAAATATGAGGGCTAGAAATGTTTTTATTTATTTTTAATATGAAAAGCTGGGATTCTTATGTAATCACCTAACTGCAGGAGTTTGGGTCCTTAGGCATGGACCTTAATGTCTATGCCTTAATCCAGCCCTGCCTGGATGCTTTCTGTCTAGGAAAGAGTGATTTACTACTGTGCTTCTAAGAAAATATTTAGATGCCTGGATTTTTTGTTTTTACAGCTTGTTACATTAATTAATCTTCCTAAAATTAGAAAAATCTTGTTTGATTTGTATCCAAATTTAAAATAGAGATTTCACAGGGATAGCAAACTGTGACAGGAGGAACCCTACCCATCATAACTTGCTACCACTGGAACAGCAGATGGGGAAATGGTGGGGTAACAAACTGTGATAGAGCAGTAAAAAATATTACTTCTGTAGAAGCTCTGATGAGTAGCAGTTTATAACTCTACAGGACAAACCTGAGGAAATTGTCCATGAACACGACTGAGAGGTGGCTTGCCAGGAGTTTTCCAATGTTTGTGGCACTACCTCATCCCCAGGCCTAAATCCTGCCCTGTGCTGCACTATCACACAACTGGGCATAAGGAATGATCTTCCCATGCAAATAGCAAGATGGAATCTCTCCACAGTGAATAAAACAACTCTGGGAGAGCTACACACTAACATTCTGGTCCACGTATCTGAGGTCTCCAAAGGGATGCGGTATGCAGGCAAGGAGTCACGTCTAGCCCATCGCTCCACAGATATCTAGCACACGTGCAGCAGTCAGCTCTATAAAGGGCCACACTCTTTGCTTCAAGGAGCGGCAGAGGACGTACAACTGGGCATCACTCCCAGCCTTCCTCATAAAATCCTACTCCAGCTAGCAGGAGTCCTTTTGCAAAGGATGCAATGGCCAGTTCATACCCACTGTGCCAGCAATGGCAGGATTTGGACTATATTATTCGGCTGATTTTTCCATAGAGCAGTTACATGGTGTTTCAGTTTGAATGTACTATGCAATTGCAGGATAGATTTCAGGTAAGATTTTTTTCCTGACTCTGCAGATCATTAACTTCACTTTGTAGCCCTTTAAAGACAAGGTCACCTCTTTCATCTGTTGGGAAGCTGCTCTTGCAAATAAGGGTATTTGTTCAAAGTTGCAGATCGCTACTGATCCATCAGTAATGCCACATTAGTTACCGTACCTGCACATTTTATGCAATACATGTGATACATTGTGAGTCAGGAAAGAACCGGAGATAAGGCAGGCTACAATCTGGATTTCTTTTCTTAGGTTTGCAGAATGTATTTGCAGTTTTATTGGGGGGGAGGAAACTTTTCTTAGCTATTCCATTACAGGCTGTAGGAGAGAATAGGAAGTCAGGCTTAATGTGTCCCAGTAGCTGTTATCTTGTCTCTTCCACATACTGAAATGTGTTGTCTCTCTCTCTCATAGACACCTTACAATAGAAACTGTGTTTTCTTCATCAATGATCAGACAAGAAATCTTTATTGGTCTCCAAATTCTTATGCTAGGTTAATAAAATGCTTTACACTGTTCCCCTTTCTAAACTTCCTAATTACAGTATAAGGGTACTTAAGCTTTGGAATAGGCTTCCAAGGGAATTTGTGCAATCCCCATCACTGGAGGTTTTTAAGAAGAGGTTGGACAAAAACCTGTAAGGAATGATCTGGGTTTACTTGGTCCTGCTCCAACACAGGGAGTTGGACTCAATAACTTTGCAAGGTCCCTTCCAGCCCTACATTTTTATTAGTGTTTTTCCTCCCAGGACTTGAAGAGGATGTGCAAACACTCTAGTGAGTGTGTGTTGTGTTGTGTTGTGCTGTAGAATAGAAGAGAAGAGAAGAGAAAGCATTGCAAATGTTGTCCTGGGGACTATTTTTATGAGCATCTGCTCAACATTGGGAGTAAGGGGTCCTCAGTTTGGCCCACAGCTGTTGTATCATCAGGGTGAGATACAGAATCTATCACATTTTATTAAGATCTAGCCGCTAGATCAAAAGTCCAAGCCAAGGCTTGTGAATTCTATTCCTCACACTCCTCCCGTGGGCAAAAAGTCCAAGTTCTCCATGCCTCAGCTGTAAAATGGGGCTGTTACTTGTCTATCTAACCAAAGGGGTGTTATGAGGCTTACTCAAGTTCACGTGTTTCAAGATGATTGGTTGGAAGGACAAAATATTTCTGCATCAGACAGAATTTTAGTAAGAGTTAACAGTAAATAGCCCTCTTACCATCCCATAGGTTGGAGACCTGATGTTCAATACAGCTCTCTTTCCTAGAGTAGGCCACCTTTTCTCCATCTTTCTAGAAGCCAGCCCCTCATTTAAGTAAATGATGGTTGGAGGCAAAGTAGAAGGGGTAGAAGTCAGGAACCAAATGCAGCTGTTCTAAAAAGTCAACCCTCCCATTGCACAAGAGGCAGATATTGTGGTGCTGTTGCTGCTGCTCTTGTGTATTGTGTGACTTGAGAATATTTTTATTCTGGATGGGGCTAGTGGGGCAACAATACGGATAGAAAAATCTATAGATGCCCAGTAAAATGAGTGATGAATTATGATAATACTGTTTATGGTGCTTTTCATCAGGTCTCAAAACGCTTTGTGAAGGCGGTAAGCAGCTTTTTATCCCCCTTTTTCCAGAGCCAACCGAGGCCCAGCAAAGGGCAGTGACTTACCCAAGGTTACCTGGCAGACCAGTGGCAAAGCCAGGAAGAGAACCCAGCTCAACTGAATCCAAGTCTAGTGCCTGATCCAGTAGGCCTCTCATAGTGGTGCTTATTCTTTTAAATAAAATCTTGTATTCTGTAGAGCCTAGACCATGGGAAAAAATGTACGCTATGGAATTGGTACTGGGTGGGCTTTTTTTTTTTTTTTCTGCCTACCTGTAATGTAGTGGTTGGCTTTTAGCTGACCCTGCTGGGTTTTATTTAATAATCTTCTTAGTTACAAAAATAGCACAATAAACAGTTTGCAATAGTGGACAAATGTAGTCCAATAACCTTTCCAATAGTACTGTTGCAGTATGAATGGGATGCCTATGAGAGGTATACAACTGACACCTTTATGTATGGCCATAATACGTTGCAATTAGACACCATGATTCTTTTTCTAGCTCTGCCATTCATATACCATGTAAGCTTTGACAAGTCATTTACCAGTGCTGTTCCTTGCTTTTCCCATACCTCTTTGGGGACAGTGTTACTTCCTGTCTTCTGCCAAATATTAAATGCTGTGATCCCAAACCACTCTGTACAAATCCCATCTGATTACAGCTGTGTAAATAATGGATTTTGCAGTTCACTGGTGATTCTGAAAAATTGGGAAAAAGAGTTTTGGATCAAACTGGAAATGAATTTCTTTGACATTTCCAGTAAATCAAAAGTTAAAAAAAAAATGGTTTCAGATTGAAATAAACATTTCATTTTGATTTTGTGCTTTAATAATGTTTGTTTAATTTTTAAAATAAAATTAAAGACATTTTGAAACAAAAAGTCATTTAAAACTGAAAAATCAAACTGTCAGGAAAGTCCCAAAATGAAATATTTGTTTTTTGGGATTTTTTTTAACTTTTGGTTTAAAAAAAAAAAAAAACAATTTAGGCAAAATTGACAGGAATTCACAAAATTTTTCTGGGTCACTGAATCTACATTTGTTGCAGGAAAAATATTTCAGCTGAAAAATTTTGTGAGCTCTACTTTGGATTGAATGCTCTGTAGAAGTTCAAAGAACAGAAGTCAGCAACTGGAGCTGAGATTTCCAAAGCTGACTAGAGAATTTAGCCACACAACTCCCATTCTCAAGCTGGGCTCTTAACGGTTCATTGAAGTCATCTTATCTTGCCTGCCCTTGTTTTGGGTCAGATAAAACATGATCGTTACCCAGTGTTATGAACTGCCTCTGAACATGCTGTACCATTCACATGCCAGTTTTGCCTCCCTAAATCTTCCATTGGAACAGTTGCACATTTCTCCAGTGGTGTTGCATCAGAGAAGTGAAATTCTCATCTCAGCTGCCCTGTGGGCTAGAAATGCCTGACTTGTTCAGCCCATTTTGTACTTCAACAGTAAATTAAAGGACTTCATTATCTTATTTGATAGTTGAATAAAACACTTTGAAACACTGGCACATTAGCTGCAATCAGGTTTTGAAAGGTCTCTGGATGCTGCAAGGAAATTAGCCTGATAAACTGCTCTTTTCAGTTAAATGGCTAATTTTTCACAAGTGTAAGCACAGAAAAAGAATTTGGGGAAGATTTTTTGAGTTTTTACAGAATTTTTTCTTAAAGGATTGATTTATTTTAAAGAGGCTAATTGTAATTGCAATGCAACATTGCAGCTCATCACCTGTCCCCAATTTGTTTGCCTGAGACACACCTTAACAGAGATTATATGGCCTAGTGGTTAGGTCAGTGGCCCATGAGGTCTGTTCCGAGAATGAGAAACCACTCACTGTGTGATTTTGGATGTAGCATTTACCAGTCTGAGCCTCAATTTACACATCTGTAAAATAGGCATGATCGTACTTGGGTGCTAGGGGACTTATTTAACTTTTGTAAAGTGTTCCAAGACAATAATGAATAAGTATCTTTCATCTGAGAATAAACTAGTTAATGCTATTAAACCACTTCAAAAATAGCATGATGGCTACCATCTTGGCCAACATCAGGGAGTCACTTGGGGAGACCTCTTGAGCTAAAAACATGTGTCTTTATAGCTTAAGCGAAAGAGCCAGGTTCTGTAGGAAGGGGCTGTTATACACTTGTATCCTCTATGGGTTGGCACAGAGGGGGACACGTAAACACACGCTGACCCAGGGGTTATAATAGCACTATAGAAATGTGAAGTTTTTCTTCATATGCAGTGTGTATCTCCTATACCAGTACACGGTCTATGCATTCACCATGGAAAAGGGACACACTGGTACAAAGGAATGCAAAATAGTAATACTTAGTTCTTACTTAACACTGTTTATCAGTAGATCTCAAAGCCCTTTACAAAATCTGATTAAACTTGCTTTGAGCATATTAATCTAAGATAGTAAGATTGTCATTGACTCACCCATATTAAGATTCATATTGTTTATACTGATTTTAGATCTCAGAAGCTGCTCAGAGGTCAAGACACTGTTGCTGAGATCAAAACAACACTATTCTGAAGTGGGCAGAATGAGAACTAAATGGACACAGGTTTGCAGCAATGTGATATCAGACAAATCATGTGAAAGGCTTTCATTCTAAATAATGCTTGACTTATTTCCTGAAAATGGGATTGTACTGGTGATAATACACTGAAATCTGTCCTTAAACAGTGCCAGATAACTTCAGCTCTGCTTACTAATCAGGGTAACTTTGGTGCTGTATGACATCAAAGGGACTTCAAAGGATTGAAAGGCATCTTTCCTTTTTCTACGTAAAATAATAAAACATCCCACAGTATTCTGGGGTAGGGATTGAAAATGCTTTGGCTCATGTGAAAAAAAAAATCCTTTTTTTTAAAGAACATAATTTTAAAGCTGGGGACCTAAGCAAATTTCAGCTTGGATAATTACATCTCAAGTTGGGTAATTGCATCCTGCTTAAAGAGAATTCTTTTTTGCAGGTTCAGTGGGAATATTTGTACCTCAGTTTCCCCATTTTACAAATGGGGGTTAATGATATAGATTTCCTTTAAAGTGCTTTGAAATCTACTGATGAAAACCATTATAGCAGAGTTAGGTATTATTGTTAATATTCATTTTCTGTTCTGAAATATCCATTCTTGTTCACTGTTAAATGGTGGTTTTGTTTTTACTCTGGTGACAGCTGTTTTTCAGCGATTGATGGAATCCTGTCTGTCTACAGCTTTGGACTTGGGTCTGCATAGTACCTGGGGATGAAAGTTTCAGTGGTAATGATACTTAGCTTTCAGGCCTAATCCAAAAGCCACTGAAGTCAATGGAAAGACCTGTTGTGGTTCCCAAACTTGTCTGCAGAGCACCTTTGGGTGGTCCACAGCATGCTTGCTAGTGGCATGGTACTGCATCTCTTCCATGTTTCCAGCGGAGAGAGAGAGAAGAAATTCAGAACAAAAGTAGAACAAAAGTAGCTACTGTCAACACACATGCACTATGCTAAAGCCGGCTAAAATACATTGAGTCCTGTCCTAATACCACTTTTCCATGCAAGCAATTGCTAAAGTGCCATGAGGGCGGTACCCTACTGAGAACGGGAGGGGAGTTGTTCTCCTTGATTGCAAATAGGACGGGAGGCAGCCCACACAGTCATGAACAGGAACACAGGTGTCAACAAGGCAACTTCTCTATTAAGATATGGTTCACATTATGTAACTATTTTGAGAACCCCTTGTCCAGTGCTGTAAAACTCATATTGTCCCCTTGAATGTTTGTGGTCTCTGAGCTTGAACACCTGAATCGCCTTAAAATCCCTTCTTAAAACTAGCCTCTGCTGTGTTGCCTATGAGAGACTGCCGGCTGTTAATAGCTAGGCGGAAGGTGAGCAATGGGGACCGCTCATCATGCTCAGATGTGCTTGTCTCACTCTTACCACGTCCTCCCCATCCATCCTCCTTCCTCCTACTTTTTGTTCTGGCTGCCTTCTATGTTCACTTGTAAATCTAGATTGTCAGCTATTTGAGGCAGGGAGCATACATCACTTAGCACATGGGATGCTGATCCCTGGCTGAGGCCCTTAGACTGTAGTGATATTGTCAAAGAAGGATAATGATACAATTTGATGCTGTTTTTATATCATTTTACATATTCTACTGTGCTCCCTGAAAGAAAACTCCAGGAGAAGCCTTGATTTATATAGAGCCTTCTATTTGGTCAGGTGGGAGACACAGGGGATTGGAATGCTAATGACAGTAAGAGGGACCCATCCGAGTTTTTTGGATCTGTCTAATTGCCAGTTTGCCTTGCTGAGCTAGGCCCGCTTTAATAAATAAATAATTAAATAAATAAAATAAACCTTCCAAAGAGAGCCTTGAACAGTCAACTATGTGAAGGTTCACACGGCTACGGGGCCAGCATCTCCAACTGAAAAGAGGCCTTCAGGCATTCTGTTAAAGGCTTGGGAAATCTTGGCAGCTGATCAGACCAAACAGATACGCTTATCCAGGGAGGGAATTGTAATTTCAGAGAACACCAGATGCAGAAATCTCAAACAGAGAAAGCCTTTTGTTTTTTTAGTCCAGGTGACTTATCTCATGGTCCCTTTTCTCTTTTCCCATGTGCCGTGTGAAACCATTTGATGATTCTGACCTTACATTTTGGTTTGTACCATCACCCATCACTATGGTATCTGAGCACCTCCTACATTAATTGGTTGGGTGATAGCAAAATCTTAGCGGACATTATGGAGTCTTTGGCTTTTCTCCCTTTTGGGGTTTTAGGAAGCTGTATTTGGGGCAGGCTTTTCTTTTCAAAAGTGAATGGTTGGTGTTGTGCGTGGTGGTCTGATTATGATGGGAAAGCATTATTGAAGAGGATGGTTTTGCAGGGTTCTCTGTAGGTGATTGAATCTCTGCTTTTATCTGATTTTTCCTCTGGAAGCTCATTTGCAACCTGGTAACTTTGGCTGAGAATGATTTGTCTCCGCTGCTTCCTTCTGGATGCTGAATGGCATAGCCCCAGATGAGCTCAAGCATCTTAGTGACCACATCACCATCTATGAAGTGCTGTCTGTAGCTGGGACTTGATCCATTAATGATTTTGAAGATTAGGACTTAGCCCTTAAACTGGTGATGGAAGCTCTCTGAGAACCAGTTTCAGCTTCCTGGAAAGGAAAATTTTGAGTAATATATTAGCTTCCGCATGCATTAAAGAAGGAAGATGACTGTGGAATTTTGATAATATTTTGAAATACAGAAAAGCAATGCTAAAAAAAGTGCTTTATAACAAGTTCTGTATAGCTCTTCAGCATCTTTCTCCCCAAACACTCTTAAAGTGCTTTGAAAACGATGTATATGCATTTATCTATTTTCAGTTTGTACAGAGCCCATCTTAAGCCTTTCTCTGTGTTGCAAAATTAAAAGAACAGCCCCACTGAAATATGGCCACCATTCAGGGGTGGAGTTCAGCTGTCCCATGACACACAGCATGCTGCACATTGGGAAAAAGTTAAATTCTGCTCCTGGGGGAATTGGAGGGTAACTTGATTCAATTGCACAATTGATTGCAATAGGAGTTTTACCATGGGAGCACAATCAGGTTCTTAATGCTTAATTCATTCCAATCCTCTCATGACTTCTGCACAGGCAGAGTTTCTGTATCCATGGGTGGAGGCAGTGTTTCCTAGTGGATAGACTATCTGATTGGGACTCAGGAGAACAGGCTTCCATTGCCACTGGCCTGCATGTCGCTTCAGCTCTCTGTGTCTCCTTTTCTTCCTCTCTCCAGGATTCTTCTCTCCTTTATAAAGCACTTTGTGAACGACTGATGAAAAGGGCTGCATAAGAACTAGGCGGTGGTGGTATTTGTTGCAGAATCAGGGCTGATCCAAAGTCCACTGAAGCAAATAGGAGCCTTTGCATTCAACGAGCTTCAGATCAGCCTTTGGGGCCCAGATCCCGTGCCGAGAACAGTGCGGGGCAGACCTCTCTGCTGGTCCAGCCAACAGTGAAGTGAGTGAATGCACTGAAATGCAATCAGAACACTCTTAGTGCAGCATTGTTTGTGACGCGGTGCATGTAGAAATGCATGGTTTCTGGGGTCTAGTCCGACTCCTTCCCTCCTTATGACTTACCTGAGCAGATCCATTGACTTTAATGGGACAGTCTGCAGGATCTGGCTGAGGGGACAGTGCCATGGTTTTTATATGTTACATGTATATGGACTGTAACACGTGGAAGAGCCCACTTTCATAGCTGTTTATTACCATTTATATGGTGGATTAAATGGCTTGAAATCCAGCCTGTAAAACAATTGCGGCCTCCGTAGCATTTTCACGCAAGTCACACATTTTTGGCTCTATGTAGGAGCAGGCATGTGCTGTCCGTTACGCATGCTTGTGAGAACAAGCAGATGAATTGGAAATGCCAGAACTTCTTATTTAGAGCCCCCAAATTCTTCCCTCTGGCTTTTTCTGGTGAGCGGCATCTTCTAGCCGTCTAACAGCTAATTTCTGTACATGCTTAACTTTACTGGCAGGAGAGGCCCTAGTGCAGGCCGTGGGACCACTCGCGTGATTTTTGTTGCTGTCGTCCGACGGGGACCGTTCGCGTAGAAGCAGTTTGTGCAAGAAGCGTGCGTGCCTGCCCACGCGTTGTCAGCCCAGCGAGAACGACTGCACAATATGAGAGGGGGAAGAGGCGTCCAGGATCAAATTCAAACGCAGTTGGTCCAGTGGGAAGATAGGGAAACACTCATGGGACCCGTTTGCTCTCTGTCTCTATTGCAGCCCAAGGCTACAGGTTCACACCCCTATGGACTACAGCTCCCAGCATGCACTAACCGGAGCGCATGCCTGATGAAGATCAGTTTGAGTGGCAAGTTGTTTGTTACACTGTAACACCAGCTGCTTTCTGCACTCTGTAGCTTTTGCTGCCTCTGAGCTCCCTTAACTCCTTTCGCCTCTGGTCCTTTGCTTAGCTTCCCCTTTTCCCCGTCTTCTCTTGCTTTAAATCTCTCTCTTAACTTTCCCATCGTTCTCTCCCTCCCCTTCTTTCCTTCCCACCCTCCCCTTTCCTGGAGTCTTAAAGGGGGAGAAGAAGAAAATAATCATAGGAAAACAAATCCTCCCACTGAACCAAAAAAAAAAAAATCATTAATAAAGAAATAGAATCCAAACCTAGATGAACTACAAATGAGAAAAAGGAAAAGATGGAGCTGCACATTTTAGAGCACAGGCTAAAAGTGGCCAGCATAGCCAAGGAGAGCATCCAGTTGTTTACCTATGGATTAATCAAACTTGCTTTCCTCTCCTCCAAGACCAGGTAAGTGCCCGGTAAATGAAAAGGGGGAGCCACATGAAAGGGAGAAGAGGCTACAAGTGAGATCAGTGGTTCCCTTGGCTAATTCCATTGCAGAAGCTCGGATGGCGGGGGAGGGGACAGAGAGGTGGAAAACAACTTCGTGCCTTTGCATATTTTCTCCCACGTTCGAGGGTTTTTTGTTTTTTTTTTGGTTTTTTCTTTTATTTGGGGGTTGTTTTTTTTGTTGTTCTTTTTTTGGGGGGGAGGGGCTTGTTGTGTTTTTTGTTAAAGAAAACCTCAGGCTGTCCCCTTGTTTAGCTGTTCTTTTCTTTGGCATGCATATGTCGCCTGGGAGCTGCTCCTTGTAAATGAATGGATGAATGAAAACAGGTGTGGGGAATGTGCGGGTGGGGGGAAGCCATGGAAAGTATTTTTTTTTTTTTTTAAGAAAATTAAATAAATAAAAAGGCGATCGGTCTGGACAACAAAGACGAGCAGCAGCAGGAGGAGTGGTGGTGTTTTGTTTTGTTTTTGTTTTGTTGCTTGCAGCAGTTATTTAAAACAAACACCCATTACACGATTTGCTCTTATAAGGGTGTTTTTTTAAAATGCTTAGTGCCCTGGAGTAAGGGGAAATTGTATTCAAGCATTGTTGCAATATTACAGTCTTGTGTTTTTTATTCTTCTTTATTTATTTATTAAGCATTGTGGTTTGTGAGAGGTTTCCGAAGGAAAAAACATGCAGGGGGAGACTGTGTGTGGATATTATTTTTACTTTATTTTGGCCAAGCTATAAAAATATATATTTATTCTGCCAAGGCACCTCCGATGATGATAACTTGAATTGCAAATGTTTACTCTCTATATAATAAAAATATAGTCAGCTTGTTGACTTTTCTTGGTTTACATGGAGAGGGAGGTAAATAACATAACCCAAACTCTTTTTTGGTTTTTTGAGCCTGGTAATTTGTATTTCACTTTTCTTCACTGAATCATCGCAAATAGCATTTATGTTTAAAGACAGGGGAGGACTTTTGCTGGCAAGAGGAGAGAAAAAGTACATTTGTGTTGTTTTTCTAAACTGTTTCATTCCATTCTGTAATTCAATCTGCTCTCTTCAGTAATGCTTACAGATGAATGGACCTGTTTGTGGTGTAATTTGATTGCAGTCCCTTATCTCATACAGTTAAACTTCTTGCACTGAAATTTCACTCTGATTTGTGGCTCATCCCAGTCGGCTCAACACTGACATTGTTTGCCGTGTAATGTATATCAGCACCTTGTTTACTACTGCCTCTGAATACTCAACAGGGTATTAAAGGCTTAAATCTTAAATGCCTTTTTTTAATGTACAGTTTCATTACTAATTAAAAGTGACTGCTAACCTTTGTTCCATTTAATTGCTAATCAAGTCACTTTGTTTACTGATGCTTGAAATGTCAGTATTAAAGTCTTCCATTGCTGTGTGCAATGTTGTTTAATATCCTGGGCCCAACAAGGGATACGAGAGACAAGGTCAGTGAGTATCTTTTATGGGACCAACTTTTAGTTTATATCCAATAAGAGGTGTTACCTCACCCATCCTGTTTCTCTAGCATTAAAGTCGACATTTGGAGCCTTTGCATCTGTGGCTCCTCACATACAGAGTGCTTTTCAACTTCAAGGATGGTCCAGTTGTCTTCCAGCTTCACATTACATTTCTTGTCCACAAAACTGGTCAACCACACGAACAGTGTTAGAGTGGCAATATGCATTTCTTATCTTTGTGTTCAGTATGTTAGCTTGCATTTGGGTAGTACTTTATCGACATTAGGTTTCATGCTTCTGCAATCACTGTTTATCTGAATGCCTTCCATGTAAATTTAGTAGCAGTTGCAAAGTCCCATATAATCTTCATGGGGGCTCTGGCACGTCTCCTTTTTTCAGGGTCAAAACACTGCTTGGGGAGGATTTTGTGCTTTGTTTTTAAAAAGATTTTATTCATTCCTCCCCTTTTTTAATATGGCTGCTCTGGGTAGTGATTTAGGGATAGAAAGTGGCACCAGTGTGACATTATTCTGACATGGACCTGAAGTGGTGTCTTCTGTGTGTAGTGCTACCATGCTTTGCAGGTGTTTAGGAAATCAGGGTCCTTGCCTAGCAGCTTCTGCTCTGATATATGTAACCCACACCACGAAAGATCTGGCATTAAAGTGGGAGCCGATAGCTAGGTTGATTTATTAACAGCCTCCCCCTTCTGGTCTTATTTAAAGTGCATGTGATGGTGGCTTGATGATCAGGAGCCCAAAGCTCTCTACTTACCAACAAGACAGACTTCCTACTCTTCTCTCCCGCCCCCCCTACTATCCACAGTTTAGAGTGACCAACAGGGAGGATGAGCAGGGTAATTGAGCCTCCAGATCACACCCATTAAGCCCCTGTGAAGATTTCAGCAGCTGCAATGGTCACCTTTGCTCTCTGTGTATGTGTCCAGTGAGACCTCAGAGTGAGGCTTCACATGTGCTGCCATACTGCCATTAAACGGCAAATACTTTTAGTACCCATTGGTTTAGGATGGATTGGAGCCGGGACCTAGTACTGAAATGATCAGTATCCACCATGATTTGAGCTTTTCAGACTCCCCCGCCCTTCTCCCCAGGCTCTCACTCTGGGTGAAAAGATGAGTGAACTGCAATGAGTTCTGCAGTATACATCTGACATTGCAAAATCCTTCCATCGCCTCAGGGGAATGGTTGGAGCAATTTTTGAATAGCGTAATTAAAAAAAAAAAAAAAGTAGGGAGGAAAATAGCTCACATCTCTCCTAAAAAGCTCTTGTTATTTAGCTGGCCTTTTGCCACTTCGCCCACCCCAGCTCTCACGCCTGCATTCATTATGCTTCTAATTTAGCTCACATTGCATAAATATATTTATTTTTAAAAAGAAGTTACTTTCGAAGTAATCTGCTGGCCATGACTAAGAAGGCAGTTAATGAAATGAAAGGGTGAGATGGAGGCTGAACACGGGATGAACTGAGCGAGGCCTTAAAAAAAAATTTTTTTTTTTAAATTGTGTTTCAAAATTAGCAAATGTTAATTTTGAAATGGCAGATGGGCAAAAGATAAATAACTGTAAGGCTCCTGGATAAAACAGTGTGCAAAATATATCTGTGAGCCAGGTCCTCAACTGGTGTTAATCTGTGTAGGCCTATTGACTTCAGTGACGTTGCATTGATCTACAAACCAGATTCTTAGCTGTTGTAAGTCCAGTGAAGTTGGTAGACTTTCATGGATTCACACCAGATGAAGACCTAGATCATATATTTTTAATGGCACAGTTGAGATCTGCACATACCAAAACAGAGATCAACATAATCTTGCTGCTGTTACCTTTATTGTTTCCCCATTGCTTGTTACCCTCTTTTTTTTTTTTTTTATGAATTATGTCTAGGCTTGAAAGAATTGTACTTTTTTTATTGTTGTTGGTAAATGTTAGTTTCACCATCCATACACAAAGCAATGAAAAATATTCTTTGAGTGATAATCAGAATTTACATATGGGCAAAGTAAGATATGCCTCTTGAGAATTTATTAGAGTTTGATTTCAGAGTATTTACTTCGTATATTTTCATATGTGATATTGACAGTTTGTGTTTTAATGGTTATAAAACTTTAACTGTGTAAAACTCAAACTGGCTGCTGCCATTAAATAATTATTTTCTGATTTTCCCCATTCTGACACCTCCTCCCATAATTTCCTCCCATAATTTCCTGTTCAAATTTAAATAGTTAAAAATTAAAAATACCTGAAAACATAACTTTACACAAGTTAGAAAATTTAAATCGATAATTTTTTTTTAAAAAAGCTTAAAAATAAACATCAATGTTACTTATCAAAATTATAAAACCAAAAAAAGCTGAATTCTCCCAAGCTTAATCATGTCTAAATTTGTCTTATAAACTCCTTGGTGGCGGGGACCTTGTCTGTTTGTATTCTCTAAAGCATACAGCATGTTTTTGGATGCTGCAAAAATCACCACCCACACTGCTTAACTTTAATATTTCATCCTTTCCCGCTCTCTCTTTTTTTTGTGTGTACATGTTGTCTTTTTCAAATACAAGCTCTTTGGGTAGAAAGCTGGTTTCTTATATGTCTGCAAAACATACTTACGTGTTTGAAGCTATATAAAGAGCAGCTTCCATTCTGCTGACCAGAACCAAATACCCCTCCTCGCCCTTCCCATTCCTGCCCCTGAGGTAAGGCTTAAACTGCTTCTTACAATGAGAACGTGCACCACAAGTGACCTATAGGAGGGCTTTCAGTTGGTCGATACGTTGTCTGGTTTGTCACCTTTGCTTACCTCCTGCTTAAAATGTTTTAATTACACCCTACTCTCCTGTCCAGGAGTTAGAAGCTAAATACCCACTCTAAGCTTCAGCAAGCTTAGAGGCAAATGAAGGGGAGAAAGAAAGCAGAAGTATCTTGTCTTTTAAATGAGTTTAAAAGTTCAGTCACAGAGTTGAATTTGAGTCCTGTAAGATGTCTGGGGGCTGGGAGGGAGGGCGAGGAGTGATTGTCTTCCAAACATTTGGAGCCAAGATTCATCCTGGAATAATAAAATAATTAGTCTGTTGATAAATCCCTCCCCTCTTACCATTCATCGTCCAATCCACTTTCACAATGTCTTGAGAGTTTATATGCAATGTGTGTTTATAGTGTACATATGTGAGTGGGTCTCCATATCTTTTATTGATCCTGATTTTTGAGGCTTCTGAACAGTGCTTCAAACTGTCAACCTTCTGGGCCCAATAGGTCAGCATGGACCCCATCCTTTGAGTTTTAAAACAGATAATTAAAAAGATACTTCATGAATGCTGATTTTTTCAAGAGGAGTAGAGTAAGCATAAGATTATTTCCTACCGGGCCAAAACCCTCATCTGAGAAATTGGCCTTGCCAAGACCATGTGGCAGAGCTCCCAAATGCAAAAATGAGAAAGACAAGAAGAAAAATTAGTTTGAGATGAGGTAGGTGGTGATGACAGGATTAATTTGAGTCTGTGTAAAGATTTCCAGAACTATCACTTGCCTGATTTTCTGTTTTCAAGGTTTAGTACTAAGGAGTGAAACAAATCAGTTCGTGGGTCCAAGGTAAATATATTGGGCTTGAAAGACATTACTTTATAATCAGGGTGAATTTGAAAGGTGTTGAGCTAAGGCAGAGGGTATGTTTACAAACCAAAAGTTTTATTTATTTGCTTTCTTTCTTATTTGGAGTTTTTTTGTTTTTAAACTTTGGCTAATCAAAATGTAACAAGGAGAGGAGTACAACAGACTATATGTTTGTGACTAAATTGTTTTTTCATTGGTGGAAATTAAAACAGAAGGAGCTTTTTAGGAGAGATGTGAGTTATTGTTCGGACCAATCGTAATGCAAATAGATCGGCAAATGAACAATGTGCTGATGTTTTGAATGCAAATATCTTCCCTTTGCACTAGCCCTTCTTTTCTCATAAATGCCTGGGCTGGGCATAATTTAATACAGCATTAAACCATCTTCCATATTTCAGACCTTGTGATGTGCTCGTGTGAAGAAGCTCTTAAAACGTATCCAGTTATGTCATTTGGGGGTGCAGCAGGTAGATATTAAGAAGTGGTATTGAAGAGATCTGTAGTCCATTTCTAAGACTGCCATTGGCCCAGTGTGTAACCCTGGGCAAGTCACCCTCTTAGGTCTGGTTCCCTGTTGCCAGATTGCACACAATTTTTGTCCAGTGCTGGGAGATCTATCCAAAGGCGAGTTCTTACTATTATCCAATGATTTTTATTTCTGGTTCCATCATTCTGTTGATTCTAGGGGTCACCAGAAGGCTCCTACAAGTAAGAGGGTGCATTTAACCCTCAAACACGGGGGTTGGCCTTGTTTGGCTCCCCCTCTCCCTCCAATGCATATTGGTTTGCAGGACATTTTTTCAAAGGCCTATGTACCTTTATTTTATTATAAACTTGTGTCCGACATCAGAAATGTAAGGACTGTGTTTTACCTTTCTAATCTATCTCCTGCCCACCACAGTGGGATCTGAGTACTGTCTATCATGACCACATATTGTTCAGGGGTGGTGTAGGTGGATGGGGTAGTTCTTAACGGCTCATGGGGATGTGGCTTCCTTTCTCTTCCGCCCCCCATAGTTCATTGATGCCCCCAAAGCACTCTGCCATGTGCAACCGCATGCCCTGATTCCTGCCAAGTGCACTGGCAGTGTACAGTAGTGAACTTAGCTGCAGAGGCGCCGCACCCGTTAAACGGAAGGCAAGTTTGAGGTGAGCAGAAGGGGCAGAGAATGAATTTTGTTCTTTTTTCCTTTGCCAGCTTGAGAACATGTCTCTTCAACTAGGAGTAGTAGTCATTTATGCTTATGAAGGGTAAATTATTAGGAGTTCCATCGACAGCTCTTAGAGGACATTATCCAGTGTTTATAGTATTTAGTACCTTGGAAATAACAGGTTTTCTCCCTGCTAATCTGGTCTTTTTTTATAGTTTATCTGCAAACATTGTTTCTCATCCACCTCTCTTCCTCTGTTCTTCTGACGTATAGACCGGTACGGCTGTGCCTTGGTAACAAAAAACAAGGCTGTAAAAGATTGCCTGAAGCCTTGACCTATGAATCCTGTCAGACCTTGCAAGTTAAGACATGCAAGAAGTTGGGAGGAACACTTACCTAGAACCTGCATGGAATTCAGCTGAAACATTCAAAGCCCCAGCTTTGTGCCAAGAAGCACTGTGTTGCTGGAAAGAGATATTGTCTTCCAGACATCAAGTAAAACTGAGGCTCTGACCAATCTTTGTCATTGACTAGGGCTATTAGGCCTAGGGTTCTTTCTAGATTTTAATTTGAGCAATTGTACTCTGACCTACTAAATGCCCACTGTAGTTTCAAATGGATCTGGTATGCTTCCTCACTTTCTGTCCTTAACTGCTTGCATTGCAGCCCTGCCGTGTCTGAGGTGTGCAAGATTAGTAGGATGTTGTGAACCCTACCTACTGCACTGAAATATTTTTAGGCTTAATGTTTGTTAAACATTTTGAAATATTCAGGTGAAAGTTGGTTGTGGAAATGAAAAATTATATGACCTCTTCTGATTTCTAGCTGCTCCCTCTGCTGGTTGGATGCCTGAGTCTTCAGCAACAGAACAACAATATTGTATACTTTATCATGGACTGAATTTATGGCTTATTGCAACAATCTGTAACCCACTAACAACCTCTTCACCCAGCTGCTTCCCTCCCACCTCTCTTTCCTCCCTATGACTGGAGTGGTGTTGAGGAGCTACTTCACCTTGAATGGTCCCTTGAAATATGTGTTAACTACCTATGCTACGTAATCTATTCCACCTTGTATTTAGCTGTGACGTTCTGATTTCTAAGTTAGTTTCCCAGACTGAAAGAACTCGGTGTAAGCTTGAATTAAAGCTTGTCTCTCTCACCAACAGAAGTTGGTCCGGTAAAAGATGTTACCTCATCCACCTTGTCTCTCTCACATGAACTGTGGCTGTTGTGTTTTTATTACTACTACTTAGCGACAATGTTGTCAAGTTGTTTATTGATGTGGTATTTAGAATCAATAGGATATTCCCCCAGTGTATTATAGTTTAGATGAGGCCTAGTTTAAGGGCTAGACCTATTTGACAATTCTCCATATCTGTTTTATAAGAATATAAACCATTCCAATTTTTCATAGTAGAATTATCTGCTGGGCATACCAGTACATTTATTTAATTAGTACATAATTGCCTAATCATCTTGCATGCCTCCGTGTTATTGTTTTAATGCCTTTGGACAAGCATTGCCATTTCTTTTTTCAGAGGAAACAGCACGGATTTGTTCTTTTGCTTATTGCCAGCATCAGAAAACTCCAGCTCTGATCTGCTGTTAATTGAATGTTAGTAAAGGAAGAATTACACAACAAGAATGTTAGTGAGGAAATAACTCTATTCATTGTAGTTTAAAATCAACAGAGCAAAGCTTGTAAGTCGCAGTTGTCATTTCTAAGCAGAAAGATCTTTTTTTCCAGAGCTCAGCTTGATTTTGTATAACTAATTAGAAGATATCGTTATTAAGAGAGAAAACAATTAACAAACAAATGTTTCATTATAGCATAAAGGTGTTAAAGTTTGTATGGTTACAAAAGAGACCTAACCAATTTCCCATTAGTTTCCGACGTACTGTACAAAACTTAGCGTGCTGGCCATGTAACTGGGACTCTGAGTTCATTTTTGACGTTTGATGTGTAGTAAACATTTTTTTACTTCTTGATATAAAGCTTTTTTCTGCCATCCAAACAAAGCCATAAATGCATTACAGGCCAGAGTTGACTTCCTCACTTCCATGGTTAAATACGTTTAACTAAAGTTTGCAGTTTAGAAGCCGTCCATCTTAGAAGGCTTGTGCTGGTAATGTTGAGGTGTCAGAAGTGCTATTTAGCACAAAGCTGGCAGACGAGAGGAATGATGAAGACTAGATTTAGGTGGTAGTCAAACTATTTGCAACCGTTTCTGGGGTGTCTTATGTGAAACCACACTTCCGTATTGGAGAAATCATTAAAGCTCTGCCTGTTTTGATGGGCAGAAAGGGGATGTGTTCCAGTCATTCATGATTGTCCAATTGAGTAAGCTTAACATGACTGCAAAGCCCCATTTAAGATGCGGGCTAACATGAAATGCTATAACTACAGTGAGATACGGTGAGGGACTGAGCCATTACAGGCTGTCATTGTCAATGAATTCCCCAATCAATCTCTATTGATGTGTCAAGTAAGATAGGAACAATATTATTATAAATGTCTGGTTTTGTTTGGGGTTTTTTTTAGTAAACCTGTATTTCCAAAGGCATTGTGGATGTTTTTCTCATTGGAAAGTTTGGGCACCTCTGCCAGAGATTTAATTGTATATGCAAAACAATGCCAATTAAGTCATCAAAAATGTAGCTTTTAAGTCTTTCATATGAAGTATTGAAATGGATGGTTGTTTTTTGTTTTGTTTTTTTAATTAATTTACTTGCTCTCAGTGGAATTTTTGAACCTAGAGGTTCTTCCCAGTTGTGATTCATAGGAATTAGTACTAAAAATAGGAATGTTTACAAGTTGGGAGGTGGGTAAACCAGTTAAAACTCAGGTGTGGCTGTCTGTCTCTGAATGTAACAAATCATAAAGAACATGCAGGTTTTCTAAAACTATATCTGGGACAAAGTCACTGTCTTTACTGTCCAAGGACTTCTTAAAATAGCAGCGTGTGTCAAAGAATCTTGGCAGTGTTGTACGCTGGTCACGACGACACCTGAATAATATGCCTCAGTTGGAGGTGGAGGGAGGACAGACCACTGGTCCGGGTATCAACTTAGAACTCAGGAGACTCTGTTTCCGTTTCCTACTCTGCCACAAACTTCTGTGGGACCTTGGGCAACTTACCTAGCACCAGATTTTAAAAGGGATTGAGGCACCTAAAAATGCACTGAAATCCCTGGGAGTTAGGCACCGAGGCACTTTGGAAAATCCCACTAAGTAACTATCTGAACCTATAGATGACTGATTACCTTTAAAACTCTGGTCCTTAGCTTCTCTGGGCCTCTGTCTTCCCTCTGTGAAATGGGGCTGATAGCACAGCTTTACTGTGAGGATAAATTCATTAAAGATTGTGATGTGTTCAGATTCTGTGGTGATGGGGACCATATAGATATTTAAGGTAGGTATATACTCCTACACCCTTGGTTTGTTCACAGGCCAGCCCATGTCTTAAGCAGTGTTTCTGGCTCACTCGTGTGTGCCCCTAGGCAAGGTGCGAAGTTGTGCACACTTAGCTAGTTCTCTCCTAAAGCTCCATGTGGTTGTACTGTGGGTGAGAGTTAGAGGTAAGGCGTTTAAAAATACTTATTTAGCTGTCCATGGACCAAGGAAAGATACTTTGAGACATCAATTATTTTGTATGTTCAAGAGGGCCTACGTTTTGGGGCAAAAGTTAGCAGTATTGACAGTATTTGAATAAAATTAACACACTCTTCTGGGTTTCCACAGTGCAGTGGGGCATTTGGAGTTAACTGCATTGTGCATAGGATGGTGGTAGTTAATAAGGGGATAGAACAATGAGAACCCAGATAACCATCTTACATTTGCAAAGGCAGCGCATGATTCCCACAACAGAGGATGTATCAGAGAGACCTAGTAATTGACGAAGTGCATTTGTGTTTCGTTGAATCTATACTTACACCTTTTAGTATGATGTAGGAAATATTTTAATATTAATATTTTTTCTTTTTCGCTTTGTAGCTGGCTGACATGCGGATGTCATAATATTCTGACGGCTTGATGAGTGCCATGAACAAATCTCTCAAGTGCTGAGCAGAATTATATTAATTGAGTGCCGGGGAGGGTAGAGGTAATGTGGGTTGACTTGGTCTTCCTGGAAAGGCCAGAGTGGTGAGGTACAAGCTTGGCCATGTCAATCAGCATAGATATCTCAGAACCACTTGGAAGTCTCATTCAGGACTTGAGTTAATATGGTAGTGGAATCTTGACATCCTGGGATCTAGTACTAGTGTATCCGCTGCAGTTCTGGAGCCATACCTCTTTCACACAAAATGCTATTCAGAAACGTTAGAAGTAAGCTTTGCTCTGACTTTGAACTGTGTGTATGTTGAGATGTTCTTGATATCACTGAATGACATCATAGCAGTTTGTTTTCCTGGATGTTACTTTTCATATAGTATCATAAAGTACGTATGGCTGGTACTCTCCATTAACAAATGCAAAAGTACTTTTCCGGCTGAAATTACCCAACTTCACAGCCAACTTTGGAGGTTGAAACTCAAAGAAAGGCTGGAGTTACAAGAATGGGGAGGAGAGACTACCTTCTTTGCTGCTTTCTTGGGGCTTCGAGTTTCCTTATGATTTTGCATGAGCCCAGTTCCTAGCAATAGTAAGCTGTTAAAAACTGGCATATGCTACAGCAGCCTTGAGAATACTCTGTCTTAAACTAGAGCTCAGATCAGTCCCTAGCTTTTTTGGTATTGGACTAGTAGAAAGGGGCGTTGGGACAGAGCTCTGGTGCGGAGAGTCTGGGTCTGTTTCCATACTTGTGAAATGGGGACAAACGTTATCTCCATCTCACTCACATTAATGGATTGATTACAATTTGTAAAGGTTCTATGCTGATGTTGTTTTTCTTACTGTAGTTAATTACAGCATTTGCCAAACTAACGAGTTAATCCTTCCTTGGGTATTAAGTCTTCACTGTGTCCTATTCTGTCTGGGTTTGGCTCTGGAGTGGTATGCCCATCCGTAATAATTATCCTTTGATTAATGCAGACTTCTTGAAATCCTACTGCAATAGCAGTCATGTGATGAAACCACACTACACAAAGAATGCTCCCCTTAGTTTTACTATGGGAAACAAATTTCTCCATGTTAATGTGTTTCTTGTACTCCTTGTGTAGTCTTTCAGTCTCCCTTGTCTTTGTCTTCCCATGCCACCTGACAGCTGTTGTAAACTCAGGGTAGTAGCTAAAGTGAGGTCCCAGGACAAATGGGCCCTGTGGCAATTATCATTGGGAAAGTCTTAAGGGGAAAAACAGGTTGAGAGAGTGGGCGTTTTTCAAAGAGACATTAAGGACACAAGAGCATAACAGGAAAAATAGGCAGTATGACAAGAGATCATTCTGGCTTAACCAGAAGATCTTCACTGATCTTAAACTCAAAAAGAGTCCTACAAAAAGTGGAAACTAGGTCAAATTACAAAGGATGAATACAAAAAAACAACACAAGTATACAGGGACAAAGGCCAAGGCAGAGAATGAGATTAGAGTAGCAAAAGATATAAGGGTAAAAAGAAAACATTCTACAAATACATTAGAGGAAAGAGGAAGACTAAGGACAGGGTAGGCTCATTACTCAGTGAGGGGGGGAAGACAATAACAGAAAATGTGGAAATGGTAGAAGAGATAAGTGACTTTTTTGTTTGTTTTCAACAAAAAGGTTAGTAGCAATTGGACGACTAACACAGTGAACACCAGTGATAATGTGGTATGATCTGAGGTTAAAATAGGGAAAGAACATGTTAAAAATTACTTAGACAAGTCAGGTGTCTTGAAGTCAGGAGAGCCTGATGAAATATATCCTAGAATACTCAAGGAGCTGACTGAGGAGATATCTGAGCCATAAGCAGTTTATCTTTGAAAAGTCATGGAAGATGGAAGCGATTCCACAGGATTGGAAAAGGGTAAATATAGCTGGGAGGGGTTGCAAGTGTTTTGGAGGATGGGATTAAAGTTCAAAATTATCTGGACAAATGATCTGAAGAAAATAGGCTGATGTTCAGTAAGCACAAATACAAAGCACTTCACTGAGGAAGGATCAATTGCATATGTAAAAAATGGGAAATGGCTGCCTAGGAAGAACTGGGGAAAGAGATCTGAGGGTTATAGTGAATCGCAAGCTAAATAAGAGTCAACAGTGTAACGCTGTTGCAAAAAAATAAAAATATAAAAAGCAAACATTCTTCTGGGATGTATCAGCAGGAATGTTGTAAACAAGACATGAGAATTAATTCTATCACTCTACCATGTGTTGATAAGGCCTCAGCTGAAGTATTGTGTCCAGTTCTGGGCGCCACATTTCAGGAAAGATATGGACAAATTGGAGAAAGTCCAGAGGAGAAGAACAAAAATGATTAAAGGTCTAGAAAACATGGCCTATGAGGAAACATTGAAAAAACCGTGTTGGTTGAGTCAGGAGAAGAGAAGCCTGAGAGAGACATAACAGTTTTCAAGTACCTAAAAGGTTGTTAGAAGGAGGAGAGTGAAAAACTGTTCTCCGTAACCTCTGCGGCTAGGACAAGAAGCAATGGGCTTAAATTACAGCAACGGCAGTTTAGGATGGGCATTAGGAAAAAAATTCCTATCAGAATAGTTAAGCGCTAGAACAAATTGCCTAGGGAGTTTGTGGAATCTCCATCATCGGAGGTTTTTAAGAACCAGTTAGACAAATATGTCCTGAATGTTCTAGTTATTAATTTAGTCCTGCATTGAGGGCAGGGGTCTTGACTAGATGGTAGATGACCTATTGAGGTCCTTTCTCTGATTCTATGGCAGGGAAAGCCTTGTGCCAACTGAAGGATAAGAGTCTTTAAGGAAAGTGTTTGGGGATAGTTGTTACCCTATAACGCAGTGGTTCTAAAGCAGTCACATCTCAGTAAAACTCTGCTGGTGTCACCTTTGTGCAGTTATTGGAAAGGGGCTGAAACAAATGATGCACAAAGACAGCCCCTACAATTTAAGGCCTCATGACTGTTCATGAGGGGCCTGATCCTGTGTCCAGTGTAAAGACTCCTGTAAATTTTGGTGGCGGTCAGATCCATTCATTAGGCTAATTGAAATATGAAATGGTCCCCAAATTATATGATTAGTGACCAATCACTTACTGCTAGATTTTAATGGTCCTATGAAGCAAAATGGATATTTGAATGGGCTTCAGATTGTGAGTTTGATCAGTGGCCTTTTTTAAAAGACCATATAAGGCCATGGATGGACAAGTAGTGCGAAACATGAGACATATTAAATGCAGAAGACTGTGTGCATGGTCTGTGTGTGCATGTGTGTACTTGAGCATATGCTTTAATTTTAATTTTTCATCGTTGTTTATACTATTTTGAAGCATTAAACCACAATGTCCTTGGCTGTTAATCCACATTTGACAGTGTTCCATGGCACAATATCACGATTCCTCTCCTTTCCAGTTAAACCATTCCCAGTGATTAGAATAATACCATAATGTTCTTTTTTTAAACTCTATTAAAATGCCATAAGGGGGTTTCTAGATGCTCAGTTATTAGCTGTCCTAGGCAAAAGCCTCTTTTACTTGTGTGGCTGATGAGGCCCTACTGCATGTGATAATGGAGGCAGTACTTTGCTAGAATTGTATGGGGGATGCATTCGTGACATCTACCTGTATGCCTGGCTCATCAGTATTACTCGTATAATGATTTGAGTATTGCATTTCCTCACCATTTTCTTTTAAAACAAAAGTTCCAATAGAGACAAATGGGTTTTCTCTCTCCTTTAAGATTGTACTGTTTGGCAATCTCGCCAATAGGACTAGGAATGTTCCTGGACTCAAAATACACTGATCAGTATTTTTTTCCCCCCATCATAATTAAACACATTTTTGATTATATATTCTGTGCAGGACTAACGTAGAGAGGACAATGAAAGAATTTCATGGTACTACTTAAATGACCCTTGTACAAAGCAAAGTTTTTAAAATGCACTTTAAGCACTTGTCAAATATTTAATAGGAAGAAAACCTGATATTGCTCACATTTTAATATCATAGATCATTTTGTATCAAACGAAAGATAAGTCATAGGGCAAAATTTTCAACATCACCCAGGTCCCAGTTTGAAAGGGCTCTTAGGCACCTGAGCCTAAAGTTCCTTGAAAGCCAATGGGGGTTAGGCGCCGAAGTGCCTGTCACTTTTGAAAATTGGACTTAGACTCTAACTCACTTAAGTGTATGCTGAACATTTTGCCTGCTGGTAAAAGAATATCTTTCAATCTGCAGCATGCGACACAATGAATTATGAAGACCTGGAATGAGGGATGGTCACACAGCCATTGATGAAGGAAACTGCAAAGATATTTCTGCAGCCTCTAGTAGGAATAACTTTAAGTGGCTGGAAAGCTTTATTTCAGTCTTCTAAATAATAATGCTTTTAAACCATTCAGGGTAGGGGCTGTGTCTACCTATGTGTGTGTTTGGTGCCCCTACAATGAAACCCTGTTTGAGGCCTCTGGGTACCACTACCATATACAGTAATAACTGTTGGCACTTCTCTGCTCCCTCCCGCCCTTCTTTTTGAGGATTGCAAATATGCATTTCACTGCATCTGTCAGAGGTAAGGGAGCACTGCTGTCCTTTGCAGATGGGGAAACTGAGGCACAAAGAGGGTCATTGACTTGCCTAAGGTCTCAGAACAAGTCTGTCATAGAGACAGGAAGAGAATGACAGGTCCTGTCTCCAGCTCCTGCGCTTCCTCTGGCAAAATATTCTCTTTTGCTTTGTATGTGTTTGTCTGTCTGAGAGAGAGAGGCAGCCTCTCTGTTGTCTGTTGTATCAGCCATGTGAGGTTCTAATCTTGGCCTCTTTTCCTGTCCCATTTCACATTCCTAGTGCTTCTAGGTTCATTAGTGGCAAGGTGCTTTGCTCACACCTTGAGGGACACTCAGAGTTGAAAGAGGTTGCTAGAAACCCAAATGGACAACATAAATCTTTCCAAGAGTCATTAAAATAACAGAGTTACACACACACACGCTCGTGCTGTTTATGTCATTCCAAGGCAGAGTGCTCTTGAAATGAAAATTGACTCAGCTAGAAATGAGAAGTGGTGGCCAATGACAAAGAAAAACATGTTTTTAGGGGTTCTAATAGCTTCAGGACAGTGAATGTTCCACTACCCGGTATCCTGCAGATGACAGCTGCCATTACATGGGCTGAATATGAAGAACGCATTTGCAGGTTGCCTTACCTAGAATGCTATTAAGACTTTAGCACTCAGAACAATAACAATTCTGAGCTGCCAGCAGGCAGTCTGCAAGTGGACAAGTGTGGTCATGCACTGCTCAGCTTTCAAAGGAAATAGCAGTTAGTGCATCTGACTTGCTCATAATAGTGATGCATTGTTTAGCCTAATAACTAAGCAGCTCTCTGGGTTACTGAGCATTGCCATCTCACACCGCTAATCATTCTGTTCTCATGTCATCCCAGAGATGAACTCATCACTTGCCACCTCACTTTATCAAATTGGCAGATTAAGTGCACAGTAATTTAAAAAAAAAACAACAAAAACAGCATCTGCCTCTTTTTTTGATCAGCTGGTTCATTTATACCCCTTTGTCGTATCATGTGTGGCTTTGCATTAATGTGTAAAAATGTGTTTTTAATGTAAAAGTTAAGAGCATGACCTGAAAAGGACACTGTCAAATTTGTCTTTTCACCATTCACAAAACCTTTGTTTAAATCACAGTTGCTTCTAATAGTCACTTGGGAATTGAAACAGACATCTGTTTTCTTATAACTATTTGCTTCCTCCCCTGTAAAACATGCTCTTCTATAAACATGTGTGGTGCTCGTTGTGGTATCTGGGCTCATCTCAAACATCAGTGAATTTAACCTCTCACCACCTCTCTGAAACAAAAATTAATATCTCTGTTATGTGCATGGAGAACTCAAAGCAAGGGAAGAATAGATGACTTGCCTAAGGGCCAACAGAGGTTCTGTGGCAGCATGAGGAACAGAACCACGATATTCTGAGGTCCAATCCAGTGCCTAATCCCCAAGGCCTTTCTTCCACACCGTGTATACATTGGCTCCTTATTGAAGGATTGTTTGTGAGAGGGGGGCTGTTGGCACTGACAGACCACTCAAGCATTTGTTGAGAGGGAAAGGGTTCACCTGCACGTGAATGGATTTTGAAAAGTTTGTACACCCACCCAAAAATGGAATTGTGATGCCTTGGAGCCAGTAACCATGACTCTAATATCGTCGTTGGACCTTTTGTTAGCTGATACGGCTTTAGATGGGGTGTACCCTATGGACTTCTGCTGCATTGCTGTGCTGGTGAGAGCTTGTGCCAGCAGAAGTTTGTAGTGTAGAGGCAGCTATACTGGCAAAGTTGTGCTTTTGCCAGTGTAGTGTGTTTCGCTCTTAAGGGGTAGTTTTGCTATCCTGGTGTGAAGCATTGCGTTGCCAGCATAGTTGCATCGTCACAAGGAGCATTTTGCCAGTCAAGTGTACTGGTATTTCTGTAGGATTGAAGTGTTCCAGATGAAGACCTGGCCTTTAATTCTCTCCCCATGCCCTCTCCCTTATGATCTTTCTGCATAGGAGGGACTGTTTGTCTTCTGGCTAGAAGTGTTGTCCTCAATCAGTTGCAATAGGGAATTAAAATAGGACAGGGATTCTGTTCCGAGGCTTTATTACTTAACTCCCTGTCCTAGCCTAGTATGGTCAGGGACATATGTATTGAACATCTGACTACCATTCAGGACATCTTTTCTTATTGTATAAGAATGTAAAATGTTGTTTGGAAATACTATGGGCAACTAACATAAGAAATTTTTGTCATGTCACACACTGTGTTGTGTCCAGAGCATAAGAGCCTGGTAATGCTGCTAATTAATGGAGTTACTCCTTTAGCTCAAATAGTAGACCATCTGTTTTACCCAGAATCTGTCTTTGTCGATGACTCTCTTTCATTAAAGTAGTTTGCTCATCTTTAGACCATAGCAGAGCTCCTGAAAATAAGGTAATTCCTCCTGGGTTAGGAGAAGCCACTGAAGAGTTCTTATAATGTCTGTTGTGCTTTGGATGGCAACTCTTAAGGCTTTCTCTTATCAAAAGTCCATTCTTATGTGGGACTGGGGTTTAGGTGATGTGGGGTTTTTTTTTTTACAGGAGGGTTCACTTCCCCAACTGGCAAGTATTTTTCAACCTGCTGCAGTCTGATTGGCTGGAAGTTTTTCTGTTCTAACAACATCTTAGTCTGGTGTGCAAGAGATGGAATAAGAGACATGACTTCTTTCAACATATCTGAAACATTTCATTTGCTCTCTGATGTCCCAGTAAAATTGGATTATATTGATATGGATTTTTATATTTTCTGTATGGGGAGGGAGGGTTCTTTTTGGTCCCTGCCTCCTTTATCGTTTGTAACTTCGAGGCTTTTTGTTCTGACATCTAGACCCAGAGACTGTGATGCTTCAGAGAAAGAAATACTGCTTATGTTGGTCTGGTTAAAGAGATCAGCTGCTGTTCCCAGGATTCCAGAGCTCATGTGACACAGCTAGCAAGCTTATAAAATACTTCTCTTGGATAGTAAGCTCTTTGAGGCAGGAACTTTCTTTTTGTTCTGTGCTTGTACATTGAAGTTTGCAGTATAAGCAGTACTGTAATGCGAATAACAACAATCATGTAGTGGGAAGGATGGATGCTGCAGGTCCAACAGAAGCAATGGGCTTGATGCAGGAATTTCTTTCTTCAGGCAGGAGGGCAGACTAGATGATCACAGTGGTCCCTTCTGGCCTTAAATTACATGAATCTATGGAGCCAAAATGTTCTCTCTTTCTCCAAGATAATCTCTTTCCCTGACTCCTTTTTTTTAGTTTGTAGTAGAGGCAGCTGAAATGAAATTTCTGCAGAGAGATGCTTGGCATAAAAAGGATGAGACAGATCACACTGGCACATACTACTCAAGTCTGAGCGGAATCTAGAATTACTTCATATTTTCCATTGCAAGGCACTTGGACGTGTGAGCCACGTTGTTTATGGAAGATTCTTGAGTTTGGATTTTTAAGGGCACAATGTCCTGGACTGATTTTTAGCCACGTTTGTGAGATCAAAGGTCAGTTGTCTGCCTGAAGAGTATAGCAGAATCCAGTGGGGGAGATGTAGAATTTTTAGTTTACTGCTAGCAGGCACTGACTTTGCCAGATTTCTGATCTGTATTGTCTGGCTGTATTGTCTAGTGAGCATGGGTTTGAGAACTTGGAGCTCTCTGAAGTTCTCATCCTTGCGCTGCCACTGTTGCACTGTATGGCTTCATGCAAGTCCCTTATGGCTTGATATTGGGCCTGTTGAAGCAAAGCTGTCTTGATTTTGGCGATGTGTGGGATCAACCTTTTACACACTGTTTAGGCTCCCTGAGCTTTAGAATGGGGATAATGAAACTCTGCTGCTTTGCAGAGGAGTTGTGGGGCTTAATTAGTTTGAAGTGGTGAGCATTCATTCATGTATTACTGTTGTTACTTCTGTGGGGTCTGGCATCAGTAAAGGGGAGTGACTGATTGCAGTCATCAGCTGGGTCTTTGGAACGGGATTGTTGGTTCATCTCATCAGGATACAATTTTACTTGATTATAGAGGACGATGCTGGAAATGCCTCTGCTCTGGGTTAGCCACATGTCCAGATGGTGAGGTCAGCATTCCATGACCCTCCTCAATTACTTTGTATGCTGGGATAAAAGCTGCTATTTAATTTTAATTTTTTTCTATTGGCTCAGTGATTGCTGAATTCTATTGTTGTCCGTAAATATAGAGAGCAAAAAGAAATAATAGCTGCGCTAAATTCCTACTTTAATTGGAAGTAATCGGTTAATTTCCAATCCTTTTTTGTAAACACAGACATACATTGAATGGGACCAAGAATCTTATGGTTATCACTCCCAGGTAACCTGAATTTTTGGCCTGATAAAATAAAATAAAATCCTTTTAGCGCAAGGGTTAATTTCTCAAGTCTCTCTTAAGCCAGTGGAGCCGAATTAACAAGATTTGATGAAGTGCAGAAGATGACTGTAAACTTAGCATCACCTTGTCCTTCTCTTTGCTAACGGTTGATTTAAAAATGGATTTTACCCTTGTTTGGTATAGAAGGGAGTTGAATTCTATTCTGGTTCATGCATCATCTACAGAATGGTTAACTAAATTCCTTCTGAAGAATCTTGTTGTTAATGGTGATACACAAATCAGCAAGAACCTGGCGTGACTCAGGGTACATCTACATTGCATGCAGAGGTGTGACTCAACGCGTGTAGACATACCTGACCTGGTTGTGATCTCACTAGCTCCGATAACAGTAGCAGGGAAGCTGCAGCAGCCCCCAGGCAGCAATATGAGCTTGTTTCTCAAGTGCACACCCTGGGTTCTGGGTGTGCTTATACAGCCTCTACTGTTGTGACTTCACTGCTTTCATTACCGAAACTGGCTCACTCAAAAATAGCTCAGGTATACACCTGGAGCAGTCACCTCTAATTGTAGTACAGACCTACCCTTAGTGACTCCGGGTTGTGCTTTCAGTGCGGGCAGTTAGAGGAAATTCACCTTTTACGTTTGTGAATTTATTGAAGGTCATGTAAAGGTGACATAGTAAGAGCCCCGCATTCCCCTTGTTTCAAGAACCACTTGTCAGAATTTAGCTGCCCCTTTCAGGCTGTGCCAGCCTCTGAAAGAGCCACAATCAAGACAGTTTTGTTCTCTGTGCAGTTGTAGCGACGGTGGAGAGTGGTAGACTTAATCCACAGGTTTGTTGAGCCAGGTTCTGGCTTCGGAAAGCTGACTATTAACCTACTTTTATAGAATGTAAAAAGTCCCCTGTTTTTATTATTCATATGTTAGTGCACAGCCAAAGTTTTGCTACCCTTGTGGCCCAAGAGTTTCCTGCTTACTGCCCGCTCTCCAAGTACCTTCTTATTTCCTTCTTCAAGTATGACAAGGCTTGCAAGGATTAGATTTTTATCGGTAAACATTGATTTCACCCTATCTGCACAAACTGATGAAAAGATAATTCCATTGATGATTCAGAAACATTGAACCACTTTGTTTCAATAGTGTCAAAGCATTAAAATATAAGTGTGTGCAATATTAAATATATACCAATATGAAATATATTATGTTAGAATGAGATATGAGTCAAAACAAAGCATTTTTGTCTGATCAAAAGAAAATTTTACCCTATTGAAATCAGGAAGTCAAAGTGATTTGTTTAGGTGCTTTTCTTTCGAAAATGTCACTGAAATTGTGTTCCACAAAATGTTTAGTTTTCAACAAAACTGCATTTGCTGATGGAAAACAGTTCCTTCGAACATTTTTTCAACTAGCCCTACGAAACAGTGAAAGGGAAATTAGATTTTTTGAGTTTTAACATATTTAAAAGGATTTTAACAATGAAGATAAAAGGCAGGAATTGTCTTTGTTGTGTGTTTGTAAGGCGCCTGGTACAGTGGGGTCCAGGCTCACGACTGGGGCTCCTACGTGCAACAATAATACAAAATAACAATAATAAGGAAATATTTTTAAAAGCCTGGTTATCTCAGCAACGTCCCTTTAATATCTTGATTTATGGAATGGGTACAGATCTGGTCTAGGGCAGCTGAGCAATTTATGAGCATGTACAAGGCTTTTCGTTTGACTCATCTCACTGACAATCTTTTATTGAAGCTCTCAGCTCCAGGAACAGTTTTTAAAGACTAAGCCTATCCCCAAATTCCCAGTAAAGGGTTCATTTAGCTGAAACTGGTTGTGTTTAACAAGTGTTGGTGACCTCACAGGTGGGTCTGGATAGTATAGTGTAAATTGTTAGTTGCATTTGAACAGCAGTTTATAGTGGGATTGTGGATAGGAAGCTGGATGGCAAACTCTGTTGTGGTTTAATATTTAACCATCTTTTGCTTTCAGGTGAGCATGCAGTTTACAATACCTGGTTTGTTCTAGGCAGAACAGGGCTGGGATTAGCAGAAAAAAACAGCATGATACAACGTGGACATGTGTGAATGGTGGTTGCTCAAGCAGGCAGAGATTTGATAGAGGCCAGGGGAAAAGAATATGATGCAATGTGCTCGTACAAGAGCTGTCATTGATACATGGAATGATTTTAGGGTTGGGTTTTTTTCCCCCCTTATTGTTGGGGGGGAAATGAGTATAAAGATTCGTTAGGGGGCTGGTCCTGCACTGTGTGGTACTTCCGCTTTCATTCACAGCATCTTGGCTCAGGCATCTGAACTCAAAGGGATTATTTTTCATATCTCATTCTCTGTATGAGCAAGGTCTGGATGCTTCCTTTATTTGGAAGGATTAGGTTTTTGTTGGTAAATGTCGATTTCACGCATGCAAACCGACTAAAAAAATATTTCCATCAAGGATGATCTAAATTTACAGAGGGACAAAATAAAGAAAATGCTGCTTGAGAAATTAGTAGAGTTTGATTTAAGGCTCTTTGCAGTGTTGCCAGTTTGTGTTTAAACAGTTGTAAAGCTTTAACTTTTTGGAATCTCAACATCTACTGCAGGCGTAGTCAATTATTTTTTGCCAAGGTCCAAATTTCTTGGTGAAGGTATAGTCAAGGTTCAGATTCCAGAGAGAATAATTAAAAAAAACAAAACAAAAACCCAGTGATGATGATAATAAGTAAATAAAAAGATTTCAAAAGCATCTGGCGGTCTGGATTTGGTCTGCAGTCTGCTTCTTGACTATCCCGATCTACAATTGTTACGTAATTATTGTCTGATTTCTTCCTCCCCCCCAATTTCCTGCAACTGTGAACAAACATTTGCATTGATTAAAACCCATAATTTTGCACAACTGTGAAAATTTCAATAGATAAAAATTTTTAAAATGTTTAAATATTAGCATCTCTGTTATCCATAATAAAATAAATAAATAAAAGTCTAATATTTCCTGTATTGGAAAGTGAGGGCGTGTTGTCTTGGTGGTTGATTATTATGTTAGGTAGTAAATGGATGGAGTTGGTAGTACAGACCACCACACTGTTAAAACTCTTCTTGGAAGAAACTAAAATTGTGTGTTTAAAAACAAGGTTGATGATAAAGGAGGAAGGAGAGAGGCTCCTTTCCGAGTACTTCCCTTTGTCCTTACCGCAAATGAAATCGCTGTTGCCATAAACTCAGATTCTTTAGCACTAAGAAATGTAAGAACTCTAGTTCTTGAATGGATAAATACGACTTGGGCTGTGGAAGATCAATACCCCTTTCACTTTACTATGGTAGCTTTTATGAAATCCCTGTTGGTGGGAGCCCTCAAGCTTGGCTACAGAGATGAACCTTCAGTGCAGCAGGCAGAGCCATTTGGGACTTAGCTGGTGCCCTGTCTGCGAGACTGACTCTTTGGCCATCGTGACGGAGATCAGGTTTTCAGCCAGCCTGCAGGGAGAGGCATTACCCTCCGTCCTGCCACGTTGTCCTGAACACTGTCAGAATGATGCATTCTCTCCTCTTACCAGGGTTTGTGGGATCCTTGCACTTGTCATGCTTGCAGATCCTTTGCACTTCAGCAAGGCCATAGAGCTCCCTGTGGGATACTCTCTCTCCCCATTGCCTTGTTCTCTTCTCCCACTCTTGCTCTGCAGAACTCCTGCACCCAGTAGGTGGTTCTGCTCTGCAGAGCCATGAGCCACTAAAAACCTGTCCGGCCTGAGCAACTGTAGGTAAGTAGCGATGAGCCTTCCATCTCGGTGGTAGGGTGACCAGTTCATCAACCGTGATCTCCTTGGAGATATCAGGTTGCTACACGCCTGCATTAAAACAGGGAAAACAAAGCTTTTTTAAGCTCCAGCTCTTGGCAGGAAGAATAATGCATGGGGTTGAGCCTGGGGATAAGAGAGTATGGCTGCTGTAGTCAGAATAGTTTAGTAGTGGTGAGGTCAGTACAATAAAAAGGCAATGAACACTTGGGGAAGGAAGGGCGATGGGAGCTTGAAGCACAGTTGTCTGGCACTAGCTCTTGACGGTTCACAGGCCTCTGCTGCCACAGCGGTGTGTGTATGGACCCCCCGGTGGCACACGAACACACGGACTGCATGTAAATGTGAAGATTACCAATGGAACGCTACACTCGGATGCAGCAGGCGGCGTGGTGGGTGGATGATTGTTTGGTTAGGTTATTTTCTTTTTGCAGTTGCTTTGCTTGTGCAGTCCATAATTTATTTTAAGGTCTAACGCGATCCCATTGGCAATTTCCACAACACTTTTATGAGAACATTAACTTCTATGGGTGTTCACTATAAATGGGCCTGGACCAGAGCATCCAACATTATTGTTCCCTTCTGCTGCATTTGGGAGTTGTTTTGGCACCTCATCCCATTGTGGATCAATGTCACCACTTGGATGCGGCATTAGCAAGTTGGCCACTTACTCGTTTTGGTTGGGGTGCGTGGGTGGGGGAGAGGAGCAAGAAGGGAGGCTATTGAAAATCCAAACAGAAATTTTGTGTTTAGCTCTTAAAGACCCTTGTTCTTGCAGATTCATATTTCCTGTGGGATCGTCAATTTCCTTTGCAGAATGCATTTGAATTTTTAAACACTGTGTGACCATAAGTGCATATAATCAAAACCTCCCCCTCCCCGTGTTCTGCATGAACATTGTATCATCTTGTTTGACATTATAGCCTTGGTTTAGATGCTAGATATTCTCCTTTTCACATTCTCACCTTTTATAAATAGTATTTATGCATTACCCGGATGTGTTAAGGCACTTCACAGAACAAATACGCAGAGATGATCCTCACCCAGTGATCTCACAGAGCAGCAAAACCTGTCTTAAAACTTCATTCTCTGGACTAATAAAAATCCATATCAGAAGATATCGTCTATTGGGTTGAGCTTGGCATGGTTGGGGATTTTTGAAAGATGAGATGAATTTGAGGAAATTGTTCTTTTAAAACCATATGAATTTTTACTCCGGCTAAATCCAGGACACTTTGGAAACGGGGAGAGGGGTCAAAGAGAGCCACTGGCTGCCCTGTCTGTAACTTGTTATATGATTTAAGCTGAGGTATATGCAAAGCCATTTATAGAGCATCCTCCGCACAAGCAATAATTCCTCATCCCTGGTCAATTAGCAGTCTTTCCTTTAGATCTCTACGGAGTCGCTAATGTGTGAACAGTGATTTATGGAGCCCTTACACTGTGATTGAAACATACAGACTTGGTCCAGGGGTCCTGCAATTATCTCTGAAGGTACATGAGTCTGCCCACATGCAACAAGTTGCAGGAACAGCGCCTGTTTGAAAAGTAGCCTCTATTCCTATGTGATTCCAGAGCGTATGCGCCAGCTCCTCCACGAGCACAAGGAATTTGCCACTAGAATTGTAGATAAACTGCTGGGGGTGGTGAAATACAGACTGCAGCTCACATGCTAGGAAACAAGCTTAAAAAGAAACAATTGCGTTTGCTGAATAAGGCCTTGATCCTACTGCTGGACCTATGTAAGTAGGCTCTCAGCGATTTCATGGGGACTCCCTTTGGGTGGATGCATGCACCAATGTGGCAGCCCTTGGAAATTATTGCTGGTCTGCCGGTACCGATCAAGTTGCAGGATCAAAGCCTAAAGGGTTACAGCGGCAGTTTGGGCAATGGGACTGTTAAGCTGTTTCCCACCTCTGCTACTGACTTGCTTTGTAACCATGGACAAGTCCCTGAAGTTCTCTGAACCTCTATTTTTCTCCCTTCTCGAAGATGGGGATAATTTCCCTTCCTCCTCAGCGGGGTTGTGAATAGGGTGACCAGATGTTCCAATTTTATAGACAGTCCCAATATTTTGGGCTTTGTCTTATAGAGGTGCCTATTACCCTCCCCACCATCCCGATTTTTTCACACTTCCTGTTTGGTCACCCTACATGTGAGGATTAATTTAAATGTCCATTAAGTACTTCTGAGATCCACCAGGGGAAGGCACATCACAGGCAGCCGGTGTAAGCAGACCTCTGCTCCCACGCGCACCCCTATTGAACTCACTTGGACTGTACATGACCCAGCTGTTTGCCCACATGGGACAGTTTTCAGAATCCAGGCCCAAGTGCTTCTTAAATTGCTGCAGAGATCAGTAGTGTTAATGTGATTAGGTTAACGGAATAAAATTACATCTGATAACATGAGCTCTGAGAAATATAATATATGAGAGACAGCATCTATTAATTTCTGTTCCGAAGGAATCAGAAATAGCCATGCATGGCTCCTTTCCATCTGCCACTTCTATGAAGTCAGATCTGCCCTTTGCTCAAGAAAATGAATGTACATAACAGTCACAGTACTGTCAGTTGTTGGGCTGGGCAGAAAATACACCCACCTAAGATTGAAACAAAAAATGTTCTCTCTTTTAGACAAAATTAAACAAAAAACAAATGTGAGTGGGTTCAGTTTTCCCCCTCAACCATTTTTTTATTTCCTTCCCCCCTACACTCCCTCCCAAGCTAAAACCAAAAAGTTTTTACCAAAATGAAAACTTTTAACAGTCAATTTTTGTCCAGAAAATTTTTTTGCTTATAGGGGGCAAACATGGACTTCCACATTTCTAAGGCCTGGATCAGGCAATTTACAGTATGCAGGCAGACTGCTACAGTTGCTTCACTTGGGCAGAGAGTCATCTTAGCAGTTCAGCTGCATGTTGTACATGGCAATATCACGACCAAAGAATGGATCAATTCAGTGCTCAGGGCCAGGGAGCCATATAAATACTTAGCTGAGCAGTCGCAGAGCTGTTGAAAACCAAGAGGTGAGTGGGGGGGACTACAATTTCCCCCCTTGCTTTTTCATCAAAATGTTGATGACAAATTTCAGCAGTTACAGAAATGTCTTTGAAATTCACTACCTCTAGAAATATGTTTTGGTCATAGGCATAATGGAAAAGCTTATTCATTCTTTAAAGGGCATGTTGAATGATTTTTAAAAGAGCAAAACAAAACATTTTTGCTCTCTGAGTGTGCTTTGAGACATATGCAAGCTCCTGTAGTCGTCAGTAGCTGCCAGCTCAGTCCTGTTTTTCAATATTTAAACCAAAACGTTGGACTATTCTTTCTTTCCACGTACATAGTAAAAATCCAGAGGCCTAATAAGTAAATTATTTTCCTTTTAAATAAAATCTTTCAAACTCCTTTAAAGTTTTTCTCGGCAAATATGTGCAACATCTTGTGGACACACCTGACTTCTGAGATGAGATCAGTTGTGCATCCCCATTTATCTCAGAATTTTAGCTTCGTTTGCAAACTGGAAAGGTGGGATTCCAGGCAAAGTACATATTTAACCAAGTCAGTGAGAAACTATTGGTGCTCCCTAGTGCACGCTTAACCCGTTCTTAAAACTACACAAGCCTAAATACATACTTAGCTGAGAAAACACACCATAAATAAAAAAGCTATTCCAGTCTCTTTTTGGCAAAAACAAAATAACATTGCATAGATGGTTCCTTTTTTATTTAAAAGTGGACAACTCACGAATGAACGAAGAGTCAAATCCGCAGTGGAGCCACCCTTGTATTGGTTTAGACTACGCTGTCTTTGGTGTACTTGCAAAGTCTAGTATAGCGTCAGGGGCCCAACCCAACGGTCTGGGGTAGGTTCAGTGTGTCCTCAAAAGGAGATCAGACTAGGAATTTGAGCCTGGCCAGCTCATCGCTAGGCATTATGAAAGAAGCACATGTGGCTTCTTAATGGGAGTGGATAACCCTACGTTGTCCAGTAACGAGGCTTTCATTTAATTCAGGAGTGATATCCACGGGTTCTGAAGGGGTGCATGCCCTCCAGGAAGTGAAGTTGACCTGATATGGCGGACAGGGTGAAATGTATCTGTGGAAGGGTCTTGATCCCTAGAAAAGAGGAATGCTTGTAATGAAAAGGTGTGTGACAAACACAGAGCATCCAAGAAACCAAGCTGTAATGCATATACTTGACCCTGACCTGTGCTGTTACCTGTGTTCTGACTTGCACGTGTTGGCCTTACCTTTCAAGTGTGTGGCCTTTGGCTTGTGTTACAATGAACCTAGTTTTGTGTTTGAGCCACATCACATACAAAAACCCAAACGCTTTCTTTGAGGCCTTCTTCCTAAACTGCCTGTTTGAGGGAGGTTAGTAGGGGTGAAAGGTGCCTGATTGATGACCCTGGGGACAAAAGTCACATGTTCCTCTGTGGAGCTGCAGGGCCAATACAGTTGCCATTGTACCCCAGCCCTGGACTGGCGCCACCAAACAATGAGAGGGCAAAATGTAGCGCTCAGCATGCATATTATCGCATGTTCACTATAGGTGCCCATTTGGTTCTTCACCACTGGCCTGAAAAAGATGTGACTTATGATGAGTGGCTTCAATAGAATGGATATTTCCATCATCTACACTGCAAACAGGCAAAACATATTTGGAAGTAAGAGCTACAGTATTAGTCTTTTTTGCTCCTGCTTTTGAGAGTGAAGTGTGAAATTCCCCCTTGATTTTTAGAACTGTGTCCAATGGCTACTTAGTGCTGGATCTCCTCCCGTCTTGTGACTTAATAGCATTAAACAGAGGAGGTGACTAGATGGTAACTTAATTTTAATCCTGGTGAATTCCAAATACTCAGTGGTGCTAAAGAGTGTGTGTACCTAGGTTTCTGTGACCTTCAAAATAATACTGAGAGGTGGGACTGGGATTTACTTTTATAGCTGTCCATTGCCACATTGCTCAATAAAAACCCTGTTGGGTTTCCAAGAGTTTCAGGAAACCCAAGATACTATTGGAAAGGTGGGGGGGAGCGGGAATCTGCTTTTTAAAGATCACGTTACAGGAGAACTTGAGTTACTGTGCAGTGATATTGATTCCCCGGGGTGGGGAGTGTTAAGTAGGCTGGCAGATGCATCGTGAGTAATAGCTGGAGTTCCCTTGGGCTGGCATGTTGACTATGTGAATGAGTGACAGCTAGGGCATTTTAAGAAATGATCAGTTTCCTTTGCTATGGTGTTAGATTGTTGCTTCCCATGTTGCTTGGGCTGGGTGACAAAGAATCTGTGGCAGCAGCCGGTGACTTCTAGTAATCTGTAGAATTCATTGTTCCACAGCGGCTTGTTGATAGCATGAGAGCTTCTGATCAGCTGCAAAGCAAAGTACAAAATAAAGAATTATACCGGGTCCAAATCTGGTGTCTCCTTGATGTGTATTAGGAATAACTCAGTGGAGTTACGTCAGTGTACATGAACATAACAATCAAACCAATGCAATCGCTCTCCTGTAGCAATGCTACTTGAATGTGTAGCAACGTAACTACAGGAGTGAGTGCAGAATTGTATGGCTGATTCACGAGAGAAGTGGGTAAAATTGCTCCCCTTGTGTGTATCCTTTATGACTCTGCTTGGATTTATTGTAATAATTAAATAATTCAGTGTTTGCGGAAAGCCACTTTCTTCCATTGTAATTTAAAAAATTGGTTGGAGGTGGAAAATGAAACCTCAGGTCTTTGTGGCTTTGTCTTGTGTGTTTTTTTGAGAGAATGGTGGGGGCATTATAGATGTGGCTTTGTTTGGAGAACTGAAAGGCCTTCCTTTCTCTAAAGAAATGTAGTGTTGGTGCAAAAGTCTGAGCAGCTGCTGAGCCAACTTTCCGAAATCGTGCTCTTGCCTGCCTACAATGAGGAAATGAAAAGCTCACCTTCTTCTGTCCCCATTTTTTGTCCAGTCACGAGGATAATAGATCTCCTAATTATAATGAGCCCACTAAAGTTAGGGGGCCTCATAACTGTCTTCTCTGTAGCCTCTGTTGATTGGAAAGAGTCTCCAGTCTCTGCAAAAGGGGTGAGGTGGGGCGGAGAATAACCTCTTGGGCTGCAGGTTGCCCTGGAGTCGGTGCCATAGTCTCTCTTTGGGTGCAAGATTGTGGGGGGAACAAGTAAGATATCTGTGCCGTAAAAGAAAGTGATCTTTTGGGTAATCACTGGATGGGGACTTGGGAGCTCTGGTTCATTTCTAGACTGCCATGGACTCCTTGTGTGACCTTGGGCTGGTCACTGTGGCCAGATTTTCAAGTGCCCAGCACCCATCATTGGAGCTGGGTTTTCAACCCATGCTTTTAAAAATGTGGCCACTTGTTTCAGTCCCCGAGCGGGAGCTGAGGCCTGAACTGTTGGGCCTTGCTTTCTTTCTGTCTCAGTTGCCCATCTGTAAAATGGGGGTGATAATCCTTCCTTTCTCCCACCATTTTTCTGGTTTGCCTGTGTAAGACTGTAAGTTTCTCAGGGCAGGGACCATCTCTTACAAGGTGCACGTGCAGCCCCCAGCACAGTGGAGCTTGGACCTCCATCGAGCCCTTAAGGCAGCACCAGAAAACAAACCCTGCAGTAATAATTTCAGAACCCGTTTCTCCCAGCTATCGCTGCGGCTGGTGTCGCTTGCTCTGTTATATTTTTCTGTCTAATTATGCTGGCGTTTACCACACAACAGCTGTAATCTGGGAGGGAAAGCAGCAAGTGGCAGGCTCTGCAGCTGACAACCATGCTGAGCCTTGGCGGCTTGTCAGCAAACGGCCACAGCTTATTCGCTTCTCTCTGGAGACTGGCCTGAATTGCGTGGAAGCTTCACCACCATTTCTCCAGCATCCATGTTTGCAAGGCTTGCCTTGGAACTCATCCCCCAGCAATTGTTACACCTTGAGGGTGCATCTCTCTACGCAGATACGGTGCAGATGTCTTCAGCTGTTGGTAATGTATCTTACGGGACACGTATGGAGCTGGTTTGTGGCTCTTGTTATATGAAAGGCAGTTTTATTTGCTTCAATTTTAGTACTCCTCTGTGACCTGGCAGCTGGCTGAAAATTTGTTACAGGAAGGGAATGAGCGTCATCCCCTTCCCATGTGTAGGTTTGTTGTGGTGGGAGGGGGACAGCGAAAAGCGAATTGCTTTGGAGAAACACCACTGAAAGGAACATAGAAACTGAAAGTGTTGGCACGTCCCAGTCAAGGCCACACTTAATGAGTTTCCATGGAGGTCAGGCTGTTTCTTTGAGTGTATTAACTCGCAGTCCATTGATGGCTGTCTGGTAACCTGTGGCTGATCCAGGTTCATTGCTTTGTCATGCACGAGAATGTATTGCATTACCACAGTGCCAACTCTTTGCCTATCACTTTTCCTGCTACTTTCCTGGTCTAGAAGATAATCAGAAACCCAAGCACTATAGCCTGTACTTGAACAACCTCCTGTTCAGTGTGGTTCACTCTGTTAGCTAAACCACTAAGCCTGATGATTTCTCAAGAGCTTTGAGACCCTGCAGTAAAAGGTGCTGTATCTTTTAAACCAGATTTCCCATGCCACTGCTCTCAGGGCTGGACTGTTTTACAAATGTCGTTCTTACTTTTGGAATCCTTCAGACTTGCTCCAGGGTTCTGGTTGAGACAGAGTTCAAGGGCAAACTATAGCGTTTTGTCTTCTGGTATTTCTAGATCATGCATGTATAGCAAGATGTTTACTGCCTGCATGAGAGAGATAGAACTGTAGCACCGTAGGAGCTTATGATAGGGATGAGATGGCTTCAGCACATGGTTTGGGTCCAGAAGTTTTAATCCTGGCTCTGATATATGGCTCTGGGCAAATAGTTTAGCCTCTGTTTTTCACTTTCCATATTGGGGAATGACAGTGACGGGGATAATGATTAGATCCCTGCAAATCTGCAGATAGCCGCTTTATATTTGCGGGCCATGATTGAAGATCAAATGCAGACACAAATTTTGCATCCACGCAGGACTATAATAGTGACGACATTTACTTACCTGCTTCAGAGAGGGGATGCAAGGATTAATTATTGTTTGCAAAGTGCTTTGGCAAATGGAAAACGTTCTATATTGGTACGTTCTACGTGATATTATAGGTCATTTCGAGAGGGTTATGTTGAGCGTTGCACACTCCCTTGATTCTATTCCAGTTTGTGAATTCAATGCCTTCCTTTACAAGCATGAGACTGGAGGAGCCCTTTCTGTGGCAGTCACCCATTCTGTAGTGTAGTGCAGAGCCCTACTAGTGGATCTCTGCGTTGGCAGGCAGTAGTACATTTCTCTTCCCTTTCTTTCAACCAGGACTTCAAATGCTACAACTCTGCCACAGGGGATATAATTACATAAACCATAGAAATGTACTTCAGTGCCCAGGCAAACGGTGTTGATTTTGCCAGTAGTTGAAACCTCTCATTTACTCTACTGTTGAAGTTATATAATTAAAAATGGGAGGGGGAGTTAAATTTGTTTTGACCAAGCCAATTATAACTCTATGTATGTGTTTGTGATTCTGTCTATCTCTTAAAGTACCCTATAAATGGTTTGTTTTCTTTATAATGGACCAGGCACTGGAGTGCTGATATGATAAACAACCTCCAGCCCCAAACCCTGTGCTATTTAAAATGCACAGCTATTGGCATAAACAGTGCAGAGGTAATTGGAACCTTGTGTTAAAACAGAGCAAGCCTATGTGGTCTTGACTGGTGGAAAGGTTTTCGCTCTTATTCATGTTCCAGTAGTGCTTTGTCTTGTTCTTTTTACTGGGTAAAAATAAAGGCACTCGTAATTCAGCATAATAAAAAGGCATTCAATGGCTGCTCCGAGAATGTTGCTCTAACGCTGAGTGCCACAGGCCAACATTTACAACATTGGAATGGAAAGTTGTTTTCCTGTGCTGTGTGGAATTGAGAAGGAGGTAGGGGTGGGGGCGGGGGGTTAATGCTTCTCTGGACATGGAAGTCTTTATTCCTTTTGGATTGCTAAAAAAAGAAAATCTAGAGGAGCTACTTTGCTCGACTGATCTCAGGAGTTGAATGAATTAATAGGAAGCTTCTTCATTAGTTCCTGTGGTGCAAAAAGTGCCATGCCGGTGTTAGTCTGGCTAGAAATGCGCGGCCTGTTAGGTTTTTTTTTGGGTGTTTTTGCCTTTCCAGCTTTCAGGTGCTTGCTGCTGTTTTGCTGTCCATGCAATCAGTGTTCTGCTCATGCACAAGGCTTATCGTTTCACAGCTGTTAACTATGTAATCACTGCCGTCCCCATGGAAACCCAGGGACTATGTTTTTTACATGATACTGATTTTGAAGCTTGGAAGGCATTACTGCTTACACAAACGAGCTTGACGGTGAAGGTGAGCTATAGGGCAAGCATCTAGTTAAGGAGAGCTAAGTGGCAGCTATTGATTTGAACTCTATCTGACAGGTCAGAGACCACCTTCCCCACAAGCTAACTGTGGCTTCACTTTCCCTTCCCTTCGCATCTAGGAAGGAGATATGAAAAAAGACAAATGGGGAGCCAGAAAAAGAGAGTGCTTGCAGAAAGGCTGATCTTCACTCCCAGGTTATAAGTCTTGGGTTGAATTAGGGGATGGTTTTATGGTGCAACCTTTGTTTTGGCTTATGTTGACTAGTTTCTTCTTTGCGATTATACAGATTAGTTTTCGAGGAACAGCACTTGTTGGTTCTTTCTCTTTCTTGTTTCTGCTCAGTCACTCCCAATGGTTTTTCATGTTCTTAAAGGAGATGGTAAGGTATCTTTAGAAGCATGGGTGCCCAGGAATACAGGTGTGCCTTGGTAGTGCAATTTTCAATACTTGGTCATAAATTTTGAATCTTACATACACAATCTGTTAATTGCGTTCTAGTTGTGAGAACACCATTCAGCCCCACACCCTTAGATCCTTTCTTGACTGTTTCAGAGGGGTAGCCATGTTAGTCTGTATACAGCAAAAACCAAGGTGAAAGTATCCGTTCCATAACATATTCTCCAAGCCATTCAGCCCTCTCTGCTTTACGTCATCGGTCTTTGAAAGTTAATTTTTTTTTCTTGTCAGCGACAAGCAACTGAATCTCAAGAAACAGCATTTCAGAAGAAATGCCTTCTTTTGAGCCCAGAGATCATCCTTCCCATCATCTATTAAAGATGAACCATTTGAAAACACATTATATGCTTCAGGATTCAACTGACCTTTGTTTTTATATAGACATAAAATCAAGCAAGAAGAGGGTGCTTTGTTGATCTCTTGGGGGTTAGTCTTTGACAAACCTCGACAGCGTCACTAGATAGAAGAACAATATACAAAATCATGAGACGAGGCATCTCATGAAACTTGTTCTTGATATAGATCATTAATGTGTATTATTGGATGGATTTCTCCCTACGGGATAGATCTGCTGCTCGTTAGCTAACCATCAGGTTTTGTGAAATTGTTGTGGAGAGGAATCTAATTACTTTTATTGGATGGAAGGAATGTAAAAGGTAGTTCAATTTATAGAATGAATGGTTCACAAAGCTGGAGAGTTAGGAGAAATACTGCAAATCCTCCAGAAGATATGTATGTTTTTAAAGGGTTTTGTTGTCTGATTTTTCTTGGATGAAGCCATTTAATTAAACTCCTAAAAAGATATATTTTGATAGCCGTATCCACACTATTTACATCAAATCCTAAATGGTTTGAGACCAGGTTTCCTGAGAGAACCATCTTTTCCCCCATGATACGTTGCTACAGCTGACATCAGCAGATTTTGGTGTGCTACTGCAACATAAATAATATACTTTATCTTATGACTGTCACTCCCAGATGATCCAAAAAGTGCTTTATAGATGATATACAGACAGCACTTCTGGAATGCAACTGACCAGGGGGCTGTGTGTAGAAGCTAACCAATGGACACCACTCCTCAGTGGGAGCAAGAAGGGAAGTTTTGGTTAAGGGCAGTAATATAAATTCCTATGCTTTTGAACTATCCCTTAGGGACATTAATGTAAACTCAGAGCAGAAAGGAGCTCAGTTTTTAATATTACATCTAAAAGATCCATGCTTCCTAAATCCTGGGGAGTTCCTTATATCAGGCACAAAAAGAACTGAGCCAACAGGCAGGTGATAACTTTCAACATCCTGGCCAACAGCCCCTAATTTTGTAAAATCAGAGCTAATGCCCATGCTGAGTTAGAGCAATTGCTGAGCTCATAATGGTGCTACACCTAAATCAGTTCTTTCTAAAGTGTCTTGGGATACCTAGAGCATAAACAGAGCTATTCTATTTTAGAATCAGGCGCTGTTCTGCTCTGTGTACGCAGTTATTTGAGAACACAACTGGCAGCGAAAATCCCAGGGCACAGAATGTTGCTATTGCAATAGATTTTTGTTGCTTTATCTTTATTTATTTTATGACTACCAAGTACCTGGGCAGAATATTAAAAACCGGGACCAACATTTTCTAAAGAAAACGCTTAAATCAATATTGAGGCAAGTGGTCCATTGTTTTCAGAGGTGCTCAGCACTTGCTGTTCCACCTGACATCAGTGGGCTTTGCTAACTTTTCAGCACTTCTAAAAAAAACAAGCTACTTACTTAGGTGCCTGAATGTAAATCTAGGGGCCTAACTTTAGGCACCCAGGTATGACAACGCCAGCCTGAGTTATCAAAGTTGATGCATATGAATAAATAGGAAAGAGAAGTAAAATGGGATGGAGGGGGGGAGCTGTTCCCTTCCATCTCTTGCTGCTTCATATTAAAACACCCCGTGCTGGAAATAAATTTGTTAGTGGAATTCATTAACTGTTTCCCTTTTAATTGTTTCTGTGGATTGCAGCTCAGCAAGTGCTAACTCCAGCTCTGTTAAACTAAAGTGTAATATTTAGCTCAGGAGTTGAAAGGGCATTGCACACTAACAGCTGTTCTGCCTTGATCTAACTTGAGCTGCTTGTTTCAGACGAGTGACTAAGAAGTTTTTACTTCTGATTCCTCCCATTGAAGTCAGTGGCAAAATTGCCAATGACTTTATGGGCTTGATCTTGGGCTCACTAAAGATTTATATTTTCCAGTCCAGTCCCGTCCTGTGTCTCCTCCCTCCTTCCCCTCTTCCTCGCCCCCCCCCGCACCTCCGCCCAGTAATTTCACTGTTCTGCTTGAGTTCAGAGATCGCAGGAGTGAGGTCTACGGGGAGCGGTGCATAGCTAAGCACTTCATTAGTGTGCCCAAGCACCAGTCTCCTTAAATACACCTTTCTGCCCATACCCTGCCCTTGTTTTTCCCCGGCAAACTTACAAGTAAAGACCAGACCTGCCGGGGGCTTAAGGGTTACCAATTAATTGAACTTCAGCTCGAACTTGCAGAGGAGCGCATCATCCTTGAATGCTCTGTCACACTCGTCTTGAAGGTCCACACGTCTTGGTCTCCTTCTCTTAATCTTTTGTTGAATCCAGAATACAATAAGCCCCACTTTCCATTCTTCTCATTAACTTGTGATGGCTCCTTGTCAGAGAACCAAGTGTGAAGACAAAAGGATTCATCAGAGAATTTAGCTGCTGCATTTGCACTTGGTGGTGGGCCCATATGCCTCATAGACTTCATAACAGGAGCTGTTTGATTAAATCCCCTGTTCAGCTTTGAAAAGGTCAACCCACATCTGCAGAGTGCAAGTTCCATGCTGTACATATGGAAACCGTACTGCCCTCAGCCCCCATTAGCATAGACCAAAGTGTATTGGACTTCCTGACTGTCTAATGTTTCTTTGCCAAGTAAAAAAATTCAGTGGCTCTTTAATAGAACAATGTACTGAATATGCTTGGGGATTTTTTTGGTCAGTCTAAGTAACGTCTTTATTATTTTTGGTGCTGGCTTCCCATATGCAACTGCTGAATTCAGACTGAAGACTGTTTTCGGTGAGCACAGCCACCTTAGTCTGAACTTCTTTTTGCTTGTAGGATGTGCCACTTCCATGGGTATTGTGGTGCTCTTCAAATAATAATCAGATTATTTAAAAAGATATGCAAAAGCACATAAACAAATCTCTGTCACCAAATAAACATTCACCAGGCAAATTTACATTAAAAATTAGGGCACCATTAGCTAATGACAAAGGAAAATGCTACAGAGCTTTCCAACACCCAAGTGCAGTCAGGACACTTGAGGCTGCTTAATTGTTCTGCCTAGAGTCTTCGGAATTTGCTTTCACCTCTTTCAGAGCTGTGGGATATGGGCCAGCACAGCTCAGTTGCAGGTTTTTATTGCTGGTGAGCAGAAACAGCAATTTGTTAGAAGCGGAATCAAAATTTCATTGATGTTGGGATCCTGTTCCACCCATTATAAAAGAAGGAGCTGTTTTCAGAATTAGCATGTGTTCTGGATTTCAGACCCTCTCCAAATGTTGGTGTATTCACATTTGTGCCTCTCTCTTACTTCCTATCAATATGTTAACTGGAAAGGTGCAATAACAACAATTAACTAAATAATGCCACCACCTAGGTGTTCTGTAGCACTTTTCATCCATAGAGCTCAAAACACTTTATAAAGGAGATGGGTGTCATTACCCCATTTCGCAGATGGGGAAAAGTGACTTCCCTAAGGTCACTCAGCAGGCCAGCACCAGGAAAGATCCCAGTCGCCTCAAAAAAACCACTAGGCTCCACAATATGGATACATCTGCAAATATTTTCAATATAAATACAGCATTGTGCAGTACGGTGGCTGAGTGGTTAAGGTGCTTGATTACATTGCTGAAGGTCCTGGATTTGAGTCTCTCTTGATCTAGCACTAAAAGGCCACCTTCTGTTTCGCCAGCTGCAAAATGAGTACCTGATCTGTGCTATGAGAAGTGATGTGCAGCCACATCAGGCTCTTGTGTACCATTGGCTATGAAACCGACATGCCTCAACCATGTCAGCCCAACGGGCCATTGGCTTGGGAGAACTTTGACTGTTGATTGCCACCCCCAAGCATTCAAAAAGCACAAGTCAGGTCTCCAAAAATCAGGAGATTTCTTAAAAATCAGGAGATTTTTTTTTTAAATACATTTTTGGTTCTCTGTATTTGCCTCCCGGTTATTGAGCCTTCAGAATTTGTGCTTCAAGGCTTTCTACCACAAACATGAGGGCTAAATACATGCTGGGGTGACGTTTTTGTTTTTGTTTTGTTTTTTAAATGAAAGCTGAGAATCTTTCATCATCACATGCCTCCAGGAGCTGGGGCTTTAAAAACACACGTCAAGAGAGTTGAGATGAAATGATGAAAGTGCACAACACTGAAAACGTGCAAGTTGGTCAGGCCCTACTGGAGCTGCAACAAATTGCCATAACTTGGCAAAAAAGACACTGATGATGAACCTTGCTCTGGCTTTCATATTTCTCCACCCTTATCAAATGGTATCACGAGTTCTTGAATGTTACTGTTCAGCTGTGTGTGCTCAGAAGTACAATGAAAATGAGGCTTCTGAAACCATGATGATCCTCTAGATTTCATAGACTTCATGGCCAGAAAGGACCATCGTGATCATTTAGTCATTTCCCGTTGAGTCTGGTTTTGGTTTAGTAGTGCACGGTAAAATGCTCTCCTCCCTGTCTGTCTCAGTTGGCTACTCTCCTCGCAACAGCTCTTGATACATAATCCAGTTCTTGCTTTCTTAGCAAAAGAAGCCAATCTGGGTAGGAAGTATCAATGGGGCATGGGGATGGGGGGAGGACATTCTTTGGACAAAACTGTAGACTCTTCACTCATGTCAGCAAAGGCTTTTGGCTGACCACAAAGGAAGCTGATTTTATTTAGGTTGTTAATAACTTCTGGAACATTACTGGAAACATCTGATAAGTTACTTCATTCTTTTTATATCACAGCCGGGCAGAGTAAAACAGTTAGTGTAGAGCTTTGCTAAATGACAGAGCACCATTGGTCTCCTCACTTCACTGCATTTGAGCCAGAATTCAAATTTCTTCATCAGCAATTACAGAATGGAATTACCAACTTGCCTTTACCCATTATAAAATCAATGAGTTGATCTTTTTCTCTCTCTCGGGGTGTATATGTGTGCGTGTGAACCTCTGTCTGTCTGTCTGTCTATCCATTGGGCTTCCAGGTTTGTTTGTTTGTTCTCTTTGGGCAGGTGGGTGGTATGTATAAGTCCTGGAATGATACATACGGCACTCCCACTCTTAAGTGTTTCTGAAAATTCCTGTAGATCATCAAGGAACACATACTCATTTCCAGAATACAGCAATGTGCTGTCAGCTCTAGTATTTTGTAATATGGATTGGAGACTGTTAACAGTTAACAGCACATGTGTGAGAGAGATAATTAACGTTTATATAAATACTGGAAGGACCCACAAATACTGGATAGTCCCATTCATAAATTTAGCAAGCTCCATTTTAAAACTAGTTGATGGGTTGCCCCTGCTACTTTTATTGGAAGGCTGTTCCAGACCCTCATTCTTCTGACTGCTACAAACTTCCTTATTTCCATCCTAAATTAATTCATGGCCAGTTTATACCCATATAGATATATGGTGGTATGCCCACTGTCAAATGCTTCTCTGCCTATCTCTACCCCATGCACGGGTAGTGTAATACACTTTAATTTCAGGGATGATTGCTGCCTCCATTAATAGCAGAACAAGGTAAAGTCTTGGGTGGATAGACTATCATAATTCACTTCTCAAGCAGAAATAGCATATGCTGTAATACATGACCCAGCATCACATAAATTTATATTTTTCCAGCCTCCTACACCTGTCCCCCTTTATTTGAATGTTATTCCACGTGCATACAAATTGTGATCTGAAAAATAAAATAATTGGCCCATTTATTGAATACGCATGATGCTAGGTCAAAATATTTTGAAAAATAATTTTGACAATATACACATAATCAGTGAATCACAACACTTTACCAAAAATGATTAAGGGCACAACACACCCAAAAGTGTTGTTATCCCTGTTTTACAGTTGGGGGAAAATGACCAACAGAGGGGTTTAAGAGACTTAGCCCAACATGACACAGTGAATCTGTGGTGGATCTGGGAGTAGAACCTAGGAGTCCTAATTTCCTGTTCCCAAATCCGGAGACCATATTTCATGCTTAAATAAAATTGATTTCTTCCTTGCTACCTACAGGTAAAGATGAAGACATCTGAACTTGTGGTAGCTGTTCCAAAGCACCATATGGGTGTGCGCACACTTCCCCAACCAGATGGCAACCTCAGTTTTCACCCATACTTTCTTAGGCATTTTTTTTCCCCTGGACAAATTCAAGCGTTAGCAATTTGCTTCCTTTTGGACATAAAAGGATTATCTCTTCCTTAAAGCCATAGGGCCTGATTTTTTTCAGAGAAACTGAACACCCACAGATGCTGTTAACTTGATAAGCTTGATGGGTTCATAACCAGACATTATGGAGCTGATGTGAAATTCCATGGTCTGTGTTATGCCAGAGGTCAGATTAGATGATCATTTCTCCTGGTCTTCAAAATCTATAAATCTGTAACTTCACGGAGGTGTTCAGTGCCTCTAAAAATTAAATCCATTGTGCGTGATTTTAATTTTGTTACCTTTATCTTGAGAAATAAAGGAAGAAGCTGTAAATAAAACCAAAATAAATGTAATAGATTACATGATGTAAAAATAGATACCGTGTTGCATCAACCAAGGGGATTGCACCAGTCTTTCTGTATGTGATACACAAGGTGAACCACAAGCATTGCCATGTGAAAACCTCTGCCTTTTATTCTCATCTCTGACAAGCATTATCGTTTTCCTAAACAAATTGCTGTACATTTCATAGAATGGTGTTTATTTTTATGTAGCACTTTTTGTTCACTGCATACAACTGATTTGCTGTTCAGATTTTTTTTTTCTCCTTTTTGTTCCAGCATGGTAATGAAAGATTAATAAACCAATGAGACGGATGTAGCCAGTTCCCCGAGATCAGTCACACAAGGAATTAATCTTGCTCCTGGTCTGTGATGATGCCTATTGTAGTTGTTGGGGATGCTACACTGACTTCACAAATTTAGCTTTCTGGGCTTCATTAAACCGCTGATTGGATGTAAGGGTGTTGAAGAGATTAAAAAAGGAAGGAAAAATACAGAGCAAGAATTTTAAATGAATTGTATGTTAGTTTGTATTTGTGTGTATGTATACATACGTGTGTATTTATGTTAAATCCTATATCACTTATATGATAAATAATATGTGAGTAATGGAAAAGGGAATGAAGTCCCTTTACTGGGAAAAGAGGTGTGAAATATTTCCGACAGTTGTTCTGTTTAGAATAACACAGAACAGCCAAGCAAAATTTCAAGAAAAAATTTGGTTTCAGACTAATCTGGTGACTCCAGATGCAGCGAAATATTTGTAAATCTAAAACAGAACTATTGGCCACCTCTCTTGCCTGTTCTTAGGGTGTCCAGGAAAGAACTGCAGTTGGGCATATCTAAAAGTCATGCCGATTAGAGAAAAGCAGGCAAAAGAGAGGATTGGGAATATTAACCAGAAATGAAATTCTGCTCCCTTGCCCATCTCTATAATCACCCTCCACAGCATGAAGGCTTTTGGCACCTTGTGTTAACTTTGAAGTCACTCTTCGGTCTTTCGCCTCCTCCCAGCTTTCAAAAGAGGAAGAACTGTGCGCACCTGAGTGTAATAACAACAGGAAAGATTTCTGTTCAGCTGAGCGTTCGTTGGCAACACCATAAAAGGTAGTATGAGCATTTGGGAAAAAAAGTTGAATGGCCTTAATATCAGGGACCCAACTTTTGTGTCCACCAGAACTGTTTTCTGTGGATGCTTCCCAGTTTGACGCTCCCACTTGGTGATGCGCAAGGGATGCTGGTTTTTAGGAGCCTGATTTGTTAACCATGTGACATTAATGGAAATCCATGTACGCCTTCCAGGATAGAAAATGGGGGTAGTGGAGTAAGTGAATTCCACATGACTTTAGTGCCTAATCTGCATCAGCACTGTTGTAAATCTTAGTAGGCACCTATCTGCATAGTTAGGTGCCTAAACACCTGTGTAAATCTGGCCCTTTATGTTTAAAGTTGTTCATCTGACAGGTAACTATGGGATGATTATGTCTATCAAAGGGCCTAGAGACAATTCTAGATTGGCATCACCTCTGTATAACTGGATAAATCAAAATCCTCAAGCCAAACAACACCTCTGCTTTCTGGAAATGGATGTCCAAATCCAAGCATTGTAGCTTGGACCCATGAATATTACACAGTAACAAAACCACAACATTTATCGTCCAGGGTGCCAGGTGACCATTTCCATGGGGAGTCTGTCTGGAAGGGGTTTATGACAGTGTTACAATCCAGATGATGGAAACAATTGAAAGTGAAGGCTGAATAATACTGCGTTCCGCTGTCACAAGCCTTTAGATCCGACGGCTCATGCTCCTATGGTGGTACTGTTGGTTGGTCAGCAGCTTGAGTCCTTCGTGGAACAGACAAACATGGAACAAAGCTCACTTTGACAGGAGTATTCCATTTATGAGGCAACATGCTGATGTAACTAAAAAGTTAAAGGGTCTGGTTCAAAAATAACAAAATCTTGTCAACGCCAAGCGTTCAAAAATTGTGCGTCACCCCTCCCAAATCATGAGATGGGCTTGAGGGTTTTTTTTAAACCACAGTGTGGGTTCTTTTTATTGCCTTCTGGTGTTTTTCCATGAAATGTGTGATATCTTCCTCAATCATGTGTGATAGGCAACCTCCTTTTTTTTGTTAGCCACTGCCATTGGTCAAATCTCTGCTGCATACAGTAACATGCTCAGCACAGTTTGACTTTTAGTTTGATGTGGCGACCTCTGTTTGACCAGATATTGTTCATCCTTCCAAAAGTGATGGTTGTTTTTCCTGTCAATATCTTTATTGCATCCATCTTTGAACGTCACCACGCTGTCCAAGTAGCAGAACTGTCCGACCTATTCAATTTCTTTGTCCATCCATATATACCTTTGCATCTTTTGTCCCATTTCCAAATTTCATAATCATGGTTTTCTCTGCCTTTACTTTCAATCCAATTTTAGCTACTTCCTGTTCTACCTCTGATGTAAGGGCCCATCATTCCGTTCCACGTCATACTTAGTAAAACAATTTTGTCGGCAAAGTCAAGGTTGATCTATTCATTCATCTCTCTCATGAATCTCCTTCAGTTTGGATGCCGCTGTAGTTCCTAAACTCCTGCCTCTCTCTCAGGATAGGTACAATTAACAGCTTGTAAGTGCTGTGTAATACAGTGCAAACATGACATGGAACCTGTAGCTGAACTGCAACGAATCCGTGTTGCTTTGGGTTTGTTTGCTTGGTGCCAGGGTGAAATAAGCTTGGCTGTAGATGGGGGATGGCAGAAGAGATCGTTTGATCACTGCTCCACTTCCCCTGCTGTACCCCCGGTTCACACCCTGCTAGGTGTCTGTCTCCCCCATTTCTCCTTTCTTCCTCTTCCCTCCCATCACATTACCCCTTCCCCTAACGCCTCTTCAAAGGATGGGGAGGTCTTTGCCATCCGAAGGAATTTGCTCTCCCTTCTCTGTAGGGTTGCTCTCTTTCTCTTCATTCAGCCCCGTCTCTCCTTCACACACTGCTTGCTTTCTTACTAATAGCAACTGTAAATAAAAGGGAGGGGGAGTTGGAGCTGCTGGGGGAAGAAAGCAGAGCCCAGGTAACAAAGATTAAGAGCTTCCCCACTTCCCCCCCCCCCACAAACCGCACCCCTGTTACCAGCTAGCATAGTTCATCCTCTGCTCCCCCACGCTTGCCCAAGAGCAGCTGTCATTACCTGGTCCCGCTCTTTGCTAATGGCCACCCGTCTCTAGGACCTGAAATTAGTGTTGGCCTTCCCAAGCCTCCATAGCAGCTACTGCACCCTCCCCAGAATTCCACTGAACCTTTGGTCCCTCTGGGTTGTGTGTGTTAATCCTTCCAGGGGCACATGGCGGTTAAAGCAAGGAAACGCACAGAGGACTTTTTTTTTTCTTCTGAAAGCTTGCGCAGGTTGTAGATCTCTAGATAAAACAACAAACACCTACATGCTTCCTTCCCTCCGCAATAGCTTAAGCTCACCCCTTGTGTGAGGTGGATAGGGCCGATCTTCCCGCTACCTCCTGCACAGTCTTTCTGTTGCCAGCTGGTGGCTGAGGAGAGCAAGCAAGCATGAGCAGATTTATCCTCTTATAAAGTCCAGTCTCTTCTGTCAGATGGCCCATGCTGCGCAGGTTCGAGTCCTTTGTTGGGTGACTTGTTTAGTCCCAGCCCGCCTAAAATCCCAACTGGGAAACTTGGCTCCCTTGGGCCACGGCTATCTCATTGTCCTGGGGGCGGGGAGGTTCCGTCTGAATGGAAGACCATCCGGGTTGACATCTCTTGATTGCTCTTCGCTGTTAGTCCTCTGTTGGTGTTCACACAGACTCCCTTCTAAAAGCTCCTGGGGAACTCAGTCTAATGTGGAGCATAAAAGGGATGATTATAAAAATGAGGGTATAGGGAGGGTTACTGTCAAAACAAAATGGGTTTGTCGTATGATAGAGACATATATTGATCTGTCACAGGATTTACTTAGGAGGCAGAGGGAAACGTGCTTTCAAGCCCCTCCTCTAGATTTCTAACCCAGGAACTGAGCTGGGAAAAGCCCTGTGTCCCAGCGGAGTAGGCCTTCATTGCTCCCACCTTACCTCTTGTCACCTGAACTAACCAGAATGTCCATTGGCTGATAGCAGTATGGGACCTAAGATATGCAATTGGCCAGTTGTGATTCAAGTCCAGTAGAGGGCAGTGGTAGCCATAGTAGCCAATTCATTACAATGCTAAGGGCCATATTCCTATTCTCTTACATTGAGTAGCACCTAACTCCGGAAAAGCCACTACTTGTGGAGGAAAATGCTAGTCAGTGTAAGTAAAAGGGGTCAGAATCGGGCTCTAAATGTGTTAAATTTTCTTTTGCCTTTTGTGTTTCATGGAACTAGGATTTTCAACAGGAAACACAAAAGGAAAACAGAAAAGGCCCTGCTGCCAAATTAATAAATTAATGACATGTCCTCTCTGTGGGTTTTATTCAACTAACTGCATTGCAGATGAGGCAAATCAATCAATCTGTATTAGGAATTTTGATTGGTGTGTTCAACATGTGCTTGTGAATAGCTCTAAGTTGACTTATCTGGCTTTAAGACTAAGCTTGATAAGTATATGGAGGGGATGTTATGATGGGATAGTTTAATTTGAGCAATTGATTTTGGATTATCGGCAGATAAGTCTGCTCAATGGTCTGTGGGAATGCTGGATGGGATGGGAACTGAGTTACTGCAGAGAAATCTTTTTTGGGTGCTGGCTGGTGAGTCTTGCCCACATGCTCAGGGTTTAGCTGATCGCCATATTTGGGGTCGGGAAGGAATTTTCCTCCGGGGCGGATTGGCAGGGGCCACGGAGGTTTTTCGCCTTCCTCTGCAGCATGGGGCATGAGTCGCTTGCTGGTGGATTCCCTGCAGCTTGAGGTCTTCAAATCTCACTTTTGAGGATTTCAATAACTCAGTCATGGGTTCGGGGTTGTTATAAATGTGTATGGGTAGGGTTTTGTGGCCTGCCTTGTGCGGGAGGTCAGACTAGATGATCATATTGGTCCCTTCTGACCTATGAGTCTATGAGACTTTGAAACTACCCACCAGGAAAAAATGATATCGTTTAGCATGCATGGTAAATTAAGTGCTTGAATGTTCAGTTAAGGGATGTTTTAGAATTGCTTTTATTGTAGGTTAAGCAAACTTTAAACATATTAATAAAGACCATTTTGGTCACTTTGACCCTCTAAATCAGTGTAAATACAATAATCATCGCAAAGGCTGCAAAGTAGTTCAAATGAGAGTGTAAGAAGGATGACACACTTGGGTTTCTGATCTCCCGATAGATTTTGAACTCAGGTATCTACTGATGAAAGGTTCATGAAACAGCCAGTCAGTGTGTCTCCTAGTTCCTTATCTGCTTTCTCCCTTCTTGTCTTGTAGCCAGTGATGAGATCAAAGGTCCATTTCTGATTAAGTTCTTTCTGTTCTTTGAGCTGCTTCCCCAATTTAGCTCTGAGTCTGCTTCAGAAACATAGTTTACTTGCTGCCACAGGTCAACGGCAGCAGGAAAAAATTGGTGACTAAGCCAGTTAACTGCTGCCAGAATAAAGCCTGCAGACCATATCTCAGAGCACTGGCTTTATGCAAACCTTTGGGCTCAGCATAACTTTAGAAATCTATTACTGACACGTAGACAGATCTACCCTTCCCGTACTGTCTCTGCCCTTGCTCTTTTCCCTACCCAAAAGGAGTGGGGACTTAGGGAATCATGTTTCTAAAATATTTACTCTTCTATAAACATTTTTTACTCCCGCATGACTGCACTAAAAGGACTCTCGGGCAGCCTGTGTGTGCCAGCGTTGGAATCTGTTCTCTGCCAGGGGTGCAATGTAGAAAAGAAAAGATGGTGGCATTGTTGCATGGTACAAATGCATGATCTGGAACTGGATTATTCATAAATTTAATAGATTTTTGAGGCTGGAAAGGACCATTCTGATCATCTAGTCTGACCTTGTGAATAATAAACCATGAAATTCCACCCAGAATCATGTGAGGGAAATGTCACTGTTAAACTAAGTAATGATCTGGAAAAGAACCTTAGAAAAGGATGGAATCTAGAAGTAGACTCAGTAGAAATGCTGGTTTTAGACACATAGGGAAATGAGTTTATTAGAGAAACTTGATTCAGAATACTCCTCAAACTGTGGGGAAGATTTAGACCTGGATCTGAACTTACCATGTGGCTTCTATTTGCATAATAGGCCAGACTGAAATCCTAGATCAGAACATCCCTGAATCTGGACCTGGAGCCAGATCCACACTGAGCTGCCCATCTTAGCAATTAACTTATTTCATTTATGTTCTCTATTTATATTTAACTAGTCAGAGAAGAAGGGTGAGTTGGGTGTGATGACGAAAATAAGGGAGTCAAAATACTGGCTTAGACAGGTGGGGCACATGCTTCTACATCTTGGCCTCACTTCTGATTTCGCCACATTCCTGTCCCCAGCTTCTCTGAATATGGCTGAATCTGATCCAATAGGTATATTTCCCATTCAAGTGAAGCACTGAATTTGTCCCATGGGTCCTGATTTTGGGTAACAATTTTGGGTGACGTGGCCAAAGCTTTCAGAGGCTAGACTGGCACTACCACCTGATTCTACTTCTGGCACAGAAATCTAGATACTTGAAGGTGAAATTCCATGTGAGGCCGATGCACCACTTGAGTCTCAATAAAGCCTCCTGTACCCCCGTTTTGAAGACTTAGGCGGTACATCCTTTGTGCTGGTCCTCTGTACAAGGCTGAATTTAAGCTCTTGGCGCAGTGGTTCTCAAACCTTTTTTTTTTTTCATTTGTGGATCCCTTTGGAAATCGTGTGTGTGTGTGTGTAGTTGAATTCTGTTCAGTCAGGTTGCAGTCTAAGTCTTTCGTGGACCCCTTGGAATCGGCAGATCACAAGTTGAGAACCATTGGCTTCGCACATTAGTCCTTGCTCCAGCATTTAGACCATTATTTAGGTTTGCCTTTGTGTTTTTGTGGGGAGTTGAGAAATGAAGTGCTCCATTACGCTTGCTGTATTCTGCTCTCATATCTGATTGTCTCACTGGGTGATGCAGTAGTTTCTAAACCAGTCGATTTTCTGACATACCAGTGCTCTACTGTTTTGTGTCCCATTTCTTTCCGGCTGTAAAAATGCAAATGTTGAGCTAAACGCAAAATAAAAGCCTCATAAATCATCCAGTCATACGATCTCGCCCTCAGCTTAGTCCAACAGTGTGTAACATTTAAAAAGAGTTTTGTTCTAAGGGCATGCTTGGTGGAAGAGCACTGAATTTCAACCTAAGTGTAGACCAGGCCTGAGCATTCAATCTGCATGTGCTCTGCAAGGCCAGGGAGAATTATTATTTTACACTTCCTGTTCTGAAAAGCAGGGATGCAGTACAGTGAGGGTAATGAAACTTACCTCCAATACTGATATTTTGTGAAGTACTTTGAGATCTACTCACAAAAAGCACTAGGTACAATTATTCCTCCCAGAGATTGTTTTGCTTTTGTTTGTGAAAAACTGTCATTTACTGTGGCCCTAACCAGGTCTATTCTATCTCCCATTCCATCCACTTGTGATTGTCTCAGCACAAGATTGTGTCTGTTTTCTTATGCTCCTAAAGGACATGTTTATGTTTTCTGTCACCTGAATACATTTAAAAACAGAATGCTTTCTAGTACTGCTAACCACTGTTGTTCGCTAGCTCTGGAGAAAAGGGTACCATGTGTATCATTCTTTCGTGCGTTACCGGCTTGTATTGTGTTTCCCAGAGTTCAGCCATGCTTCTTCATCCGTATTCCTTTGTCATTACTCTGAATTTTGATTCCCTAACAGAACAGATTAGTCATGAGGTTTTCAGGAAACCAAAAATAAAATGTGGAGCACAGATGAACAAACAACCCTCTTTCTCATGACAATGTTAATTAATGTACTGAAATGCAATAGACAGAAGAGTTTGCACAGACTATGAAAGAAACGGCTTATCTGTATGCTAAAGCATGTTGTTTTAAATCCTGCCTTGAGAAGAACCCAACTGTTCCCATGACTCTCAAATGTCCCTCATTTCAAGGGATATTGTTCATGTCAGTCCCATAGTTACATATGTTCCACCCCAGATTTGGTGTTCTCTCACTTTTATTGATGAAAGCTTATTTAAGCCAGAAATAAAAAAAATCACAAAACCTAGGCTACAAAAATAAGATATTACACTCAAGGAAGAAATCCCACTACGTTTTAAGGTTTCTGCATGAATAATTGTGTCTCCATATTTTGGGACTTTGTCATCCTGGCACCCCAGGTTTGGTCCTTGGAAGAGTGAGGGGTCCGATCATTACAGGAGAGAGTCACTATTGTCTTCTGGTGGTAAATAATAATACAATAAAGCTGGATAACACCATCTACTAAACAAGACTTACTGATGAAAAGCACTATATAAGAGCAAGGTATCATTACAGCAGAGCCCCTATTTTGCAAACTAATTGGGCAACGAGGAATTCATAAAATCAAAAAGTTCGTAAATGCATCTAACAAAGTGGGTTTCTGCCCACGAAAGCTTATACCAAAATAAATTTGTGAGTCTTCAAGGTGCCACAAGACTCTCAATGTTTGTGACATTCACTACTTCCCAGTTATGATAGAGGTTGTACAGTTACCACCCATCCCTATTCCACACGTCTTGCATTGTGCATGTCTCATCCCTCATGTAGGTTTGTCTGTAAGGACACAAATAGAAAGATCAAGGCCATTTTCGCTAATGTTTTAGCCCAGAGCTGTTCGGTGGTTTTCCAGTGATGGGCATTCTTGAATTTCTTTGTAGCAATTTTGTCGTCTAAAATCTTATGCTTTATAGGAGGATTATGTGGCTTTTGTTTCAATTTTGTTTTAAGGAAAGACCGATCATCTTCACTGGGCCTGAACAGCAGCACGATTTCAGTTTCTTGCAAATATTTGGCAGGTGCTTTTTATATAGCGATATATCTGCACAGCACTAATGCATCGCAGATGATTTGTCCACTGAAATTTTATAAGGCCTGATCATTTTGCCATCTAAGTTGGATGTTTTCTTGGAAGAAATGTATGGGCTTTGCCAGTTACAAGGAGAAGAACTTTCTCTTAAGAAGGGAATGGACAGTGCAATAAAACATGAACTGAAATGGATATCTGAATTTTCCATGTCCAATCATCTACCTTTCAAAGTAAAGAAGGAAGAGTAGGAAGTCTTTTAAAGTACTAAAACATGTCTGAACCATATCATCTCTTTTCACTTACAAAACGCTTGTTTTGTTTGAGACAATTAGAGATGGAAAGATGTTGTCTATGCCCTGGGGCGATTACTCTTAGACAGAGGGAGCAGGTAAAGTAGCTCTGTTTGTTGGGAAGGTTTTCCCAACACGTAAATGCACTTCATTTGTTCCAGCTAGAATCTAACAGCCTCCTGTAAGGCACACACAGGCTGCTGCCATACAGACAGTCTTTAACTTGACTGAGAAGACAGCCTACATTCATGTATGGTGGCTAGAGCCTCTGAACTCCTTCTAAAATACCAGCTTCCCTCTCTGATTACCTTTTTTTCATAGAATCATAGCGATGTGGGGCTGGAAGGGACATTGACTGTCCAATCACAACCCAGAAAATAGCTTTAGTGCCCCCCCATCTGGTTTACTACATAGTTTTTAATTATGATACATAATATACACATAATAAGTACGAAATAGGTACACTGCTCCTGTTTTGCAGGGGTGACTGGGTTTAGCTTCTTGCTCCCAGCTTGCAACCTCCAGGGTCCCAGTGTTGCTCAGGTTTGATCTTTGGGTTGAGAAACTGTGACTCAAACTATCCCTGGCAGGTATTGGTCTAATCTGTTTTTAAAAGCTTCCAGTGATGGGATTCCACAAGCTCTCTTGGAAGCCTCTTGCAGTGCTTAATTACCTTATGGTTAGAAAGTTTTTTCCTAATATCTAACCTAAATCTCCCTTGCTGCATATTAAGCCAACCACTCCTTGTCTTACTTTCAGTGGACATGGAGAACAATTGATCACAGTCCTCTTCATAAGATCTCTTAACATATTTGAAAACTATTATCAGCTCTCCTCTGGCTTCCTTTTTCAGGACTAAAAATCCATTTTTTTAATCTTTCCTCATAGGTCAGGGTTTTTTTAAACCTTTATCATGTTCGTTGCTTTCCTCTGGATTCTCTCCAGTTAATTCATATCTGTCTTAAAGTAAGATGCCTAAAACTGGATGCAGTACTCCAGCTGAGGCCTCACCAGTGCCAAGAATAGTAAGACAGTTACCCTCCATGTTTTACAAACAACACGTCTATTAATACACCTGAGAATATTAGCAATTTTTTGCAACTGCATCACATTGTTGGCTCATATTAAATTTGTGAACCCCTGTAACCTCTAGATTCTTTTCCTGCAGCCCCACTGCCTAGCCTGTTATTTCACATTTTGCATTTGTGCATTTGTTTTTTCCTTCCTACAAATAGTATTTGTCTCTATTGAACTTCATCTTGTTGATTAAGACCAATTTTCCAGTTTGTCAAGTTGGTTTCAAATTCTAATCCTGTCCTCCAAAGAGTTTGCAACCCTTCCCCGTTTTGAGTTAACCACACTAGAAGTTCACTCTCCAATCCATTGTCCAAGTCATTAATGAAAATATTGACTAGTAATGGACCCAAGATAGATCTTTGCAGGACTCCACTAGATATACTCTCCCAGTTGCACAGTAAACTCTTTGAGTATGGCTTTTAAACCACTTGCGCATCTACCTTATAATAATTTAATCTAGACCATATTTCTCTAGTGTGCTTATAAGAATGTCATGTGGAAATGTGTCAAAAGTCTTATTAAAATCAAGATGTATTATCACATCTTCTGCTTCCCCCCATCCATTAGGCCAGAAACCCTGTCAAAGAAGGAAACAAGGTTGGTTTGGCCTAATCTGTTTTTGAGAGATCCATGTTGGCTATTACTGTTATCCTTTAGGTGCTTACAAATTGATTGTTGAACAGTTTGTTCCAGTATCCTTCCAGGTATCAAAGTTAAGCTGACTGGTCTATAATCCTCTAAATCTTCTTTATTCCCCTTTTCAAAGATAGGTTTGATGTTTGCCCTTCGCCAGTTTTCCTTGTGCTTAAAATTTGTTTTAATGGCATTGGGAGTGAGGCACTTCTAATACTGCTAAGAGCCAAGTGCATTGTAGGCAGAAGTCGTGTATCATCCACCAAGGCACTGTTTGAAGAGCTGCAGTTCTAGAGCTTTCTTGAACAGAGACGGACAGCCACAATGATCAGAGTGATGGTTTTGTGACGTGAACAAATGGACATCCAAATACAGAAGTATCCAACCCAAGCTCAATTTTATTTTTTTCCTCTCATCCACAATTTGAATCCTGCTTTCCCACAGTGAAAGTTGAGTGCCTGAGTCCATCACAGCAGGCAGTTCTCTTCCTTTTACTCAGTGATGCTCTTAAACCAAGGAGCGCTTAGTTTATTATTATTATTATTATTTATTTACTTGTATTGTAGTGCCTAGAGGTCCCAGCAAACATTGAGGCCCCATAGCACTGGGCACTACACACTATAGTGCATGATGGTTGGGGTGCTGAAGGACTTGACAATCTACATAGACAAAGGATGATGGGAGACGGGCACAGAGGTAAGGTGATTTGCCCAAAGTCACAGAGCAGTTGAGTGCTGTTACTCCCTGCACGCCCTCCTCCGTACCCAGGATGAGATGCTGCCTATTAAAGTAGCCAACAAACAAATCCAAAGCCCTAGAATAAAGAAGGAAATTAATAACTCCTTGAAATTTTTGGAAGCATCTAGAATAATGTTTCTCAATGACCGATGCTGGTCCCTGAAATTTCCCTGCCACAGTTTAGGAAGGCAGCAAGCTGGTCCCTGGTATGAAAAAGGTTGAGACACATTGATCTGGAATACTGGTTCAGCATTTCTGAGGTTAATTAAATATAGGTTATGTGCTGCTTTTGAGCTCTGCTTGAAACTGGAACTGATATGCTGGCCCTTCAGAGAACTGAAACAGGAAGCCGAGCCTTCTGGAATTGTGGTAACATTCTTTTTAAGGCAGAGTAGCAAATGGAAATAACTCTGAGTTTGTGGAAAACTAACCGTATCTGATTTCTCTCAGTCAGACAGTGACTCGCCCTTTGTGAATCAAGGGGTTTTGGCTTACGTGGTGGGGCTCTAGATTTTCTTTTGGATGTTGATCTGGCTATCAGATTGAAGTGTCAATATTCAGAAACTACAGACTTTACTCCTCGTCCACTCACTGCTTCCTATTAACTGATGTTTGGTGGTGGGCACACACTGGGGCCTTAGGGAATTCCATGCCCTTCTTCCATATAGAGTCGGCTCCTTCTCTGTTCAAAGGGATTAATTTCAAGAGGCAAACATGTCTGAAAACACTGCTGTGTGCCCCGAACCCCTACTCTGCTCTTGATTGCCTGTCTGCTCAGAACCATGTTGAGGGAAGGCCTCTCAGTGTTTAGGACATAGATTCTGTAGCGCTGTTGCTGCAAGCTCATGGAGAGCTGGCTGGTAACGTGGTGCTGGCTCCTCCTTTTCACCAGCTGCTAAAATACCCTAAAAGTCAGCTAAAAATAACCAATTTTCCTAATATTGCTTTCCCATGTGCACAGTTGGCCTGTTTGCCACAATGATGTCTTACCATTGCAAATCAGAGAGAGGTGGTATGTGCAATCAGAAATACGAGGGCTTTTTCTGTGGGTGCTTTCTCAATTCATCCACTCCTCCTCCTCTTCCCCCCCCCAACCCCCAATACTGAGATGTTTACTTACGGTACATACTATTCAGCCATTAGATGTTCCAGAAGGGCAAACAAACCAGAGACACGGCGCTGGTGCTCAAGCTATGTAGAAACCTGTTCGTCTTTAGTTGTGGTTGTATCTTTATTAAAAGTCTCCTGTTTAAGAAGCGTTGTGATTCCATCTATCATGATGCTTGCCAAGAACTTAAGCCTTCTGTCTGCTCAGAGAGAAAAGTTAACAGCTATCACATTTACACTCACACTGTTAATGTACACTAAAGTTATATCAGACATATAGAACCTCAAGCAGTGTTCCCTCGGGATAGGACTATAACTCATTTTATTGGAGTAGCTGGAACCTTTCTGAAACTGGTGACAACTGAAATGTCTTTTTATTGTTCCAGGCCAATGGAGTACAGCTTTCTCTACCTCTTCCCCAGGTTCTCAGTTATTGCCTGCTTTGACGCTGCAGATATTTTCTTGTCTAACTTCAATGCCATGCTTTTTGTTTATTGAGCTCTGGAAATATATTTTAGTAACTCGTAGAAGAGAGATCGTGTCTCATGCTGGGAAAATCATGTTTATGGTTCTTGCAGGGAAACAAACTCATCAATAGCTATTCTCATCCATAGTTGTTTTTCCATGCCTTCTTCATGGCTTTACATCTTTGATCAATAGTGAGAAAGCTTCTGGCACCCAAATGGGCAAGATTTCATTTCTCCCATCCTAGAAATGAAAAAAATGCTATGAATGCTCAATATTTTCAGTGTTACCTGCACAATGACCATTGTTTTTTGGATGAGCACAATAATAGCAACTACATACCTACAGTGTTTGGCTTTATTTATTGACTTCATTCCTAATGTGCAGCAGTGCAATTCTTAGGAATGCTCAATTGCATTTTATTGTTGTTAGGATGTCAGTCAATCTGTTTTGCAGCAGAAAGAATTAAAGGAATACCAGAAGAGGAAGAACAGAACATTTTAATACTGGGTGTGGGAGGGGAGAGGAGAGGAAATGTTGTTTACTTGTTTCTGCTTTTTCATTGTCTGTACAGGGTAATCCTACTGTATCTTGTCTGTAAACACTAAATTTGTTTGTCTTTGTTAGATATTAAATTGTGTCTTTTGTGCTGTAAACCTTAAATCCCACACCCACATCTGTAATGTATTTCTCATCCTGTTTCTAATTTGTTGAGGATATTTATGTGGTTTGGATAAATCCCATATCTCACTCCATCACCTCTTGTCTTGCACTGAGTTTACAAGCCTATGGCTTTGATCCTGAAGACGTGCTCAGAGGGTGCCATTGTCTGGGTAAGGAGGAGGAAGCTGTTAAAATTCAACCTTCCACATCATAAATGGAGGAGAATATTGCAATGGGAAGGAATTCAAGTGCCCCATGCATCTTTTGTGTGGACATGTTGCAGCTGAGCTGATAGGCTCTTTAAAATGTCAATGTGAGGGGCAAGGAAAGAAGTATCTGCGTCAATTGTGAGATTCTGTTAACTCTGGTAAGAAATGAATTGTCTCCCAACACAGATGCAAACTGTTTCCTTGCCATTTATAACTTCCTATCTATTGCACCTTTGGAGATTTCATTACAATCCTCTTTGCCAGAACAGGGATAAATTGACATTTTCATATAACCGTTTGTTGTCCCTCTATAGAGATTTGAAAAAATCACTTTATGGGCATCTCCCAGTTATTAATGGCAATACAAATGTAAACAATATATTTAAAGAGACGTTAGGGAAAAAACCAGCCAGAAGGAGCAAATGAAAATCCTCTGATAAAAAGTGATGCATGCTTTTACAGTTATCCGCAGGGAAGGAAATGAATATCAGACTGTGTTTTGCTGCGCATTAAAAAGTAGCTTTTGTTTTGCAAATAATTTTGATGATTTTTGCAACTTCTCAGACTGAAATATTCTGCTGTTTCTCTGGAGTCAGACGTGGGTTCCAAAATTAGAAATAGCACCAATAAAAAGACGTAGAGTGGATCGTGTACACTTTCTGATTTAGGATTTTTATATAGCCTCCATAACCCAAGTGTTTGAACGCTTCACTTTTTTGTTTTGTTTTGTTTAATCTTCACAACACCTTTGTGAGGGGGCTCAGTGGTATCATCTGTGTTGCAGATGGGGAACTGAGGCACAGAGAGACTAAATATCTTGCCCAAGGTCACACAGGAAGCCTGTGGGGTAGAGCAAGGAATTGAACTTAAGTCTCCATCTAGCAACATAATCACTGGGCCATTCTTTCTCTTTGGACCACATTCTGATGTTCCTTCCTGCAGAGTAGCTCCATTAAATATAGTGGACCAAATTCATCACTGGTGTAACTCTACTGACTTGAATGGAATTTTGACAGGAATGCGCTGATGAAATGCAGTCAGGCTGCAGACAAATGAGTTTTGCATGTAAAAAGATAATCTAATTTGTGTGTTTATTTATCCCTTTGCAGCCTTACTTCTTATTAGCCACGCATTGCGTGGCACTTACGATAGTGTGAGGAAAATAGATGGTGTTTTATCTAAATTTAATTTCTCTGACGAGTGTTTCTATGACAGGCCATTTTAATGAGTTGGGCCCGTCAGAGAGGTAGGGATTGTAACATCATCTTATATGCCATTATGAGCGCCGTCCTGCATCCCCTCCCAGATTTCTGCCAGGGTTTATGTTTTTTGTTTTTATTTATTTTTTTTGTGGGGATTGGGATCATAATACATGCTTCCTCCCCCCCACTATAAACAGTTACAGGTTGCCTCTGCCCAGGAAGTCAGTGGGAAATTTGCAGTTGATTTAAAAGGGAGCAGAATCAGCAGCGTAGACTACAGTCTCCCGGGGACAGATAGCAGTCACCTGCTTGGCTCACACATCCGTTCTAACATACCGGGATTACTGACCGTGTGTAAAGGAGGACAGGCTGAGAATATCACTTATTGGTTACTGACCCGCTACACTTTTTTTTCTGTAGTGAGATGAGAAAAGCAGCAATTTCATAGTTCTAGTCTCCCGCACAAGTCTTAGAATCTGGCTTTGTTGGCTTTTTGTCTATTTACCTTCAGCTGTAATGTGCACAGGCACAAACAGGTCCCTGTAAAGCCCCCAAATACACAAAGGATACTGATGATTTAGGAGTAACTGTATGACGCCTCTTTATTTCATGGCAGAAGGATGGGGGAATAAGGCAGTAATTACAATTAGTGGCGTATTGATTGAGAAGGGCTGGCTTGTTCTCAGCAGAAGCCTGTTTGGAATTCATGTGTGGAGTGGTGGACTTCACCATATTATTCCTAAAAGAGCTTCCCCCAAACACACAATCTCTCAGACCTGATCTACAAGGTGCAGATGTCCTCATGGGCATGGAAGTCCTTGGGAGTAGAGGACTGAGCCCATGTCGATCGTGCTGGTTGGGGAAGCTCAGTCGCGGATGTGGGTATTTGCCAAATGAGAGTCAAGGGCTGTAATTTTCAGGGGGTGGAAGAGGTGCAGAAGGCATTTAATGTGCAGCCCTGCTTAGCTTTTATTGAAAGATTCCCCCCTCCCCCCCAGGCGATTGTTTGTTTCTTGAAAAAGTCTCTAGGTGTGCAGATATAGGTAGAGAAGTAAATGTCTGGGAGTATGTATAGAATCATAGAAGGTTAGGGTTGGAAGGGACCTCAGGAGGTCATCTAGTCCAACCCTCTGCTCAAAGCAGGACCAACCCCAACTAAATCATCCCAGCCAGGGCTTTTGTGAAGCCGCACCTTAAAAACCTTTAAGGATGGAGATGCCACCACCTCCCTGGATAACACATTCTAGTGCTTCACCACCCTCCTAGGGAAAAAGATTTTCCTAATATCCAACCGAGCCCTGCCCCAGTTCTGCTTGAGTCCGTCGCTCCTTGTCCTATCATCTGCCACCACTGAGAACAGCCTAGCTCCATCTTACCTGGAATGCCCAGATATGTATGTGCGCAGAGCAAGTCCAGCTCTGAACAAGATTCGCTCAGAGCAAGCCTGACATGGATGTTAGCAGTGGGTGAAGTGTGTTTGCTGCTATAGGCACAGCTGTAGGTCCAGCATTTTCAATTGTACTCTGGGTTATCTTCTAACTTAGAAACTGAGCAGTTAGTTATTCTGATTGGGTTTTGGTGTGGCCGTGGTACCAGATATTTCCTTTTAAGGTGAATACACAGCTGTAACGTCCCAGTTTGTGGCACTGGATTACAAAACTCATTGACATTTCTTAACCAGCTCTGCAAAAAGCAGACCCCGTAACAGCTATGGCAGCAGGTTATATAAGGTGTGGAGTGTGTTCTTGAGCAAAAGGTTAAGATAGTAATTCACATTTCATGTAATTCAGAGATGTGCAGGTAGAATTGTTTCGAGTGCTAATGTTAAAGGCACGGTTCTGTAAAAGAAATCATTGCGTGTCGCCTTTGCTCATTGTATGTTGGATAAAGGTTGTCTCAGATTTGTTCTGTTTTGTTTTGTTAGGGACTGGCTTTCTGACGGCAGTCAGAGCAAATGAAATAAAAACGTTGTGTTCAGTGATCAGACAGCCTTATCATGGCTGCCTGTTAAATGTCGTGAAGCCATTTAAAATACTGAGTATTGTTCTTTTGCAAAATTTGGTATATTTGCTGTGTGCGCTTCAAACTTGATTTTATATCATTTCCTTGCTTGTTGGTTTCAGGTTATTTTTCTGTTGCTCTCTCGCTGTCTCTGAAGACCCATTTTCTAAATTGAGTTACAGTAATACATCATCCAAGTCTGCCAAAAGTGGTGACTGTGGAGAATTCCACCAATTGTGGAGTGCCCAAAATAAAAACTTGGTGTGTGTGTTCTGCTTAGCCTGCAGAGAATATAGCCTCCAGAGAATATATAGCCTGGCGTTGTCCAAAAGCTGAAATTAGTATAAGCATGTTCTGTTCCTTCAGACTCTGTAACTCGGCAAACACAAATATGTCAAAGTTTCCCTTATGCTTCCTGTTGACCAGAGACAGGTGAATTAATGATGACAGGATTTGCTAAACTGCTTGGTTTTAAATTCACTTCATTTTCTCCTTAGCTTCGTGAGTGTGAAAGTGAAGCAAAACTGCCTGAGTAGCATACTTAGCTGTAGTTAAATCAGTAGAGTTTTCTTCTGGAGGAACTTCAACAATAATGTCTATGATTTGTGCTTAGCAGTTTGAAAAATACAAACAGATATTGAGGGTGTTCTTAAGTAGGCAAGTTGGCTTCTTGGTTAGCATGGTTATGTGCTGTATCTAGCAAGCTCACAAACAGTCTAGACACTTTCATTGCCTTATTAATCACATGCAGTGCCCTGAACAAACACTGATTTTAAGACCAGTTCATTCTACACAGCCACATGTCTTTGTTTGGCAGAGAAGGAGAAGCTCTGGTAGTTTCCAGATGTTGGAGAAGAACTCTTCTTAATATCTAAGGTTTGTTACAAAGCACAAGATGAACTCTATGTGTATAACAGTGCACGCACAAATTGGAAGGCTTCCAGGACAAAATCCCATATTCCATATCTGGGCCAACTGCTGGGGATGCTTCAGCCAGATGCGCCTGTGTCAACTTTGGTTCCTTTGCGTGGCATGTTTGTTAAATACTTAACTGAAGCTGGACAGCATTAAGCTTTTCTTTTCTTCCTTTTTGAAGGGTGTCTTAATGCAGAGAGAGAGAACGGAATGCAACCTAGCATGCGCTCAGTAGAATCAGAATGGCAAATGCTTCTATTAGAACAGACCATACAGGCAAGCTGAAATGATCACACAGATGACGCGGCTTTTCTGATACAGTGCATTTGAGGGAGAGGATGCTTTTTTTTTTTGCTGCCTGTCCCACTAAAACTCCTCTGTATTATCTCTGCTCCTTTGCTCATGCTTTATCTATTGTACGTCCGGAGGCCCCTAGTGCTTGCACAGTTAAAGCGATGCTGTGTTTCTTGTTTACAGACTGTAAATAACCTCACTGATTATTTTTATTTAGCACAATGAGCACTTCAGTGAGGTGCTCTCTCTCCACAGCTCTTACCAGCATCTACCTTCACTGTCTCCATGTCCCTTCCTCCCCTCTTCCAAACCACTATGGTTCCGCGGCGGGAGTCCTATCTGATTGGTATGTTTTAAGGCCAGAAAGGGCCGTTGTGATCATCTAGTCACACCTCCAAACTTTCAGAAGGAGCCTTTGCAGTATGCAGTTAGAGAACAACTAATGTGTACCACACGTCTGCTGAGGGCAGAGCTCCAGCTCACAGTACGTGGTTGCTGCTTGGGTGCGATGGCTACTACATGTCGACCTGAGCCAACCAGTTACTCTAATAGACCTGATGGACCAGCTAAGTGTTGTTGGACCAGTACCTCCTACTGACAAACTGTGGGAATCTTCGGAGTTGTGCCAGCTAGAGAATGTGCCTTCTCTGGAGCAGAGCTATCTGCTCGAGTTGTCAAGTAACTTTGCCCCCCTGTCTCCTCTGCAGCCTCTCTCTACATCCCACATCTTAATAGCAAAGATCGTAGACTGGGCAGCGAGAGAAAGGGGGAAACTCCTTGTCTCCGCAACAAATTCCTCTTTAGTTTCCACTTTCTTCTCCCTACGACCCACATATCTGATGCCTCAAAAATTGCATGCTGCCAGCTCTGATGGTGATATTGGCTGGAATTGTATTGTATGCTTTCCAAGTGAAAGGTGTGTCTCCATAACGTGCCCTGTTCCTGTTAAGGTTGGAGTAAGGTTGTGTATTTGCAGATAGTCCTGAGAAACCACTGTGTTGTTTGTGGGTGGTTGTATGTTGGCGTTGAAAGGGAACTGGTTGTAGAGCTGGGGAGGGTCCGAGTGTTATGATCAGGATGCTAAGGAATAGTGAGCTAAGGCTGGTGCTGATGTTAGTGGTGCCTTTACTGATTTTTTTTTCGTCTCGCCCCTCCCCCAGTCTGTGTGTCCAGGGAAGTTACTTGGGCAACATGCATTTGAAATTGATGAACTGATTTTCATGGGAAAATGTGGAGACAGACACACAAGTTCCAGTGTTTGTGAAAGCAAGAGTCTTATCCTGTATTGCCTCGCTTTAACTAGCAAGCTACTATGTACACTTCCTCTACCTAGTTGTCTAATTCACCTCAGCCATGATCTAAAGCTGTCCTGTATTTCCCAGCCCTAGGGTTCCCTTCTGCTGCAGCTGCCAGTCATATGAGCTTGTGTGCTGTGGTTTTGTGTTGTGCACTGATTGAATCAAGAAATCCAGAGGTGTGAGAGAGGCTGGTGAATTAACCTTGTACGCCTTCTCCTTTAATCAAAGCTCTCCACAGATTTTGATTCCTAGGTTGTTAGAATCTCAGCTAACAATTATTTCCCCATAAACCTCAGAGGAGCCAATTTTGTATTGTGACGAAAATATGAAATCAAGCTGTTGAAGTAGAAGGGAGAGTTGGTTGTTTACCTTCATGATTCCCTGTTTCTCTGCCAACAATCAATCCTGTACTCCCCATATAGGCTAGTGGACTTTGCTGTATGGTTCATTTAGCTTTTTGCTCACTCATCGGTTTGATGAAGTGAGTCTAAAATTACTGCAGAACCTCGGCAAAAGATACTAATGTCTTTCAGCATGCTCTAGTTCTCAAAGCTTGTGGGGCCAGCGGAAGATGAATGGCTTTGTAATTCTCTTCCATTTTGTGGTCCTGGCCTTTGGACATCAGCAATCTGCTTTCAAACACACAATAAAGAAAGCAGTTGGCTGTATTAGCAGCAACATAGAACTGGAAGCAGTGATAGCATTGAGCACCAGCCATTCGGGCTGTCAAAGGGAATCCTATGGCTGCAAGGGAGGCCCCGTGACATGGTGTAGTGGAGCTGGAACATGCCCTACCTATGTGGAGGACACCATTTTGCTCTACAAAATGATGTCCTCCTTGTGGCATGACCTCCTGTGCACTGTATATACGAGGTCACGCCGCATGGAGGACTCAATATTGTAGAGCAAAATGTTAGGGATCCCCAAATTGAGCTATGCTGGGGGCCCCCATGGGATAAACACAGCCACTGACAGGAGGGAGCCTCTTGGGTCATCAAGTTGAGTCCTCTGCTATCCCAGGCAGCCCTGCTCAGATTTATACTCTTTGCCTGGGCTCCTGTGGTCCATACCAGATGGGATTGTTTTCATGGAGACTTGAATCAGGGTTGATATTAATCTAATGACACTAACGAGGGACCAAGCCAGGTTGACATTTTGAACATTTGCATATTTGATAGGTCATGAGTGTCTCTTCACCAGTGAAACCAATATCTTTCCTGTCTTATTCATCTTTCTTTTGAGCTTCGTATATTGTAATATCAGCTCTTCTGTATTTGCTCTTATGGTTTGCATTGCCTCGGATGCAGGTTATTTCTGTGGGCTCTGCTGTCAGTAAAGTGAAGGCGTAGGTAGTTTCCCCGTCTGTGCAGGCGTGAATTACCGAAGCTGCATGTTGATTCTTCCAATCAAATATTGCACAGTTATTATTATTATTATTATTATTATTATTATTATTATTATTTGGATCACTATAGTGCCTGAGAGCCCCCATTGCGTTAGGTGCTGCATAAACACAAAACAAAAAGATGGTCCCAAGTCCGTTATTCTCATTAATGCCTGTGCTTTAAGCACATCAGTTAGTAGATTTTTAGATGGTAAGTGCAGAAGGGAGCATTATGATCATCTAGGCGAGGGGTCCCCAGACTTTCACCTGTGAGGGCCACATCCCTCAGTTTTCCTCTTATGGTGGGCTGGAGTGGCTGGGCCCACATCACGTGGGAGGGGGCAGAGGAGAAGAGGTGGGACTGGGAGGGGGAGCGGCTGCCACACAGCACTGCTTGGGGCGAGGAGTGGTGTGGCTCTGGCCAGGGTGCCGCTTGGCCCACGTGGGAGAGGGGTGGTGCCAGGAGGGGGGAGTGGGCTGATCAAAATGTGTCGGTGAGCTGTATACGGCCCACGGACCATAGTTTGGGGATCTCTGATCCAGCCTGACCTCATTCATCACAGGCTATGCAACTTCCCTGAATTCATTCCTATTTGAAAATTCCTGCTTTGATATGTCAGGAGATAACTCATAGTATTTATTTATTTATTCCTTTGGAACATTTAACTTTTTTAAAAATTATTGGCCACTGTCATTACAGTGAATCTTTCTGCAAACATTGCAGCTGTTATGGGTTCACCATTTTCTCTCACACACAGCCTTGGATGTGACAAGGACTTGTGACCAGAACATAGGGATTGTTCCTCTCCTCCAACTATTTTCTGATTGTGCCACGAGATCTTTAATTTTCACTTGAACAGTCAACAGGGACAACAGGAAGGAATTTGATGTATTGTTTCTTTAGATGGATGATCCTTTTAACAGAGTACCAACCTTCTAATACCACACTAGAAGGGATCAGTAACTAAAGGTATATTTACACTGCTGGCAGCATTATCTAGTAGGGCAGGATTGATTCCGCAGGATCGATTGAGTGGCAGTGAAGATCTGCTCAGTTGAACCCGGAAGTTGATGCCGGTAATCCATCCCCCCCGAAGAAGAGGAACGCTGTGTTGATGGGAGGGCATTTCTAGTTGGCACAGTACAGTGGGGACAGCGTGTTAAGTAGAAGTTAGGAAGTAGAAGTTAGGAAGTTGACAAGCTCTACGTAGCTCGTGTATCTAACACTGACTGCCACCAAAATCCGCCGGCAGAGCAGACCAGGCCTAAGCCTGGTAAGGTGTGAACCTGCAGCCTTCAGGCCCAAAAGTCAGCGTACTCCCAACTGATATGTCCATGAAGGGTCCTCTCAAGTTAGTTGAGCTGCACATTTTCTTTGACACTCTTGCCAGTAAGACAGCTAGGTGTTTTGACTAGCAAATAAAGACGGCATTTAGAGACCGCCAATCAATTCGCTCTTTGCAATTTTCATTGCTATTTGACTGTACAGTATAGTAATTAGCTGGTGTAAAGTACTTAACATGTTACACAAATGTGTCAAAATGTATTAACAGCATAAGTGTTCTTTGCTGCTCTAAATAAGTTTCACAATATGTCATGCTAGACTCCAACTCTTATCATTATTTTAAGAGCAGTGAAAAGATTGAGATCACCGAAAGACGAGCCAAAATGGTTTGCGTGAGACTATCTTTCTGCATGAATAGATATATTCTTATCATAAGACTTCCTCTTACAGCCGTTTTCTGTGCTGATCTTTTGACTGCCCCATTGCTTCCAAAGCAGTGCACTTAGAGTCTCAGCCAAAGCCAGGGCCAGATTTACACCTTAGGTTGCACTAGGCGCAGCATCTTCAGCAACCCCTCTGCCTACAGCTAATCATCCTGTTTTCTGCGTGGGGGATGGAGGAGAGCGGGGCTGACCAAACCTGCTCAGTGTGTGGAGTGAGGGATTGGGGAAACTGGCATGGGCAGCTCTGGGAGGGGGGAATATGCTCCCCCCTTGGCTCCAGCTTCTGGCCTGGCCAGGGGATGGGGCCCAGGAAGAGAGAAGGAGGAACAAAGGGTGGGGCCAGAGTTTCGGCTCTCATGTGGGGCCCCTGGGCGCAGCCCCGATTGGCCGATGTGGTAATCCACCACTTTTTAGGCACCCCTAGGCACGTGCCTACTGTACCTAACTGGAAATCCGGCCCTGTCCAGAATGATGTCAGATAGAATTCATTGGATCATGATCTAATTCCAAGTTCTAGCCTACTGGCCAAGTCTTACTACTTTTGGACCTGAGGAGGCCTGGAGAGCAAGTATGCTAGGACACCCCCAAACCTAAAGCTCTCAATGCAGAGCTGTTAGTAAGGCTGACACTAAACATGAATGCTTGGTTCGGGTCTGTCCCTGTCCCCCTCTCCCCCGTAGGCTAAGTGCTGCTTGTGAACCATTATTATGGTGCTGTGGTCCTCGACATGCTTTCCTGTGTTATGCAAGCGTCAGTATTGCTTCAGCTTCCACACACACTGAGCTTTACAGATTCAGAGATGTAATCTAATAATAGATTGGTCTACATTACTATGTTGCCAGAAAAAGACATATGTTGTCAGGCAGTCGGAGTCAGCAACAGTGCCTGAAGTGGAAATGTGCTGAAACGCAAAGAAGGCAAAAATCCAGAAGAATCTATAGATGGTTTGGATATTGGTATACTAAAAATATTCCCTCTTAAATGTGTTCTCTCCCTGCTCACTTAGAGAGATTCTGATTGCCTGAAGTCTCGAGCCCATGAAGAATGGCTTCCTCTCCTTGATTAGCTTCAGTGTGACGTTGAGGGATGCTCCTGCTGTTTCTGAACTGGCATAAGCTGCAAGAAAGATCATCCGTATCCCTTGCGCAGAGGATGTAAGATACACAGCAGAGCATGTATCACTGTGCAGGAGAGGAATCCGATGTAGGAGTCAAGCGTATTGCTGCAGAGTCTCAAAAAGAAGCTAAGTCAGTCAAATGAGACCTCTAAGGGGTGAAAATGCTTAAATCCCACTCACAATTAATTTAGATCCTGTTTGTAGTGTGTGTAATTTAAGCAGAGCTTTTTGTTTCCTTTTGTCACTGTGATGATAAAAGATTTTTCTGTGCAACATATATCATGCAATGTTTGCAATTCAAAAGTTTCCTTTTATCTTTGTACTGGCGGAGAAGGTATCACTACTGGCTTGAACTTTGTCAACGTGCACTGTACGTCACAAGACCAGTAATATCTTATCTTATCTTTGGTACCAGTAAGAAAATGAAACACATTTTAATTGTGACTGTTCAATGCTGCTGACCTGTTGAGGCTTTGCTGGGAGGTGCGGATTGGATTCTAGGATATGGTGTGTGGAAATGTGAGTTCATGACACACAGGATGAACGATGTAATGGCCAGTAGTTGCCATGTTTCAACTAGACATCTCCTTTGAATGGCATCACTTTATTTAAACGTGCTGATTAAAATGGCATCTGTCATGTGTGTATACCTTTCTGATGCAGCAGTCAATATGTGCCTGCTTGCATGAGAGAGAGGTCAAGAACAAAACTCCCCCAGAAAGCACTTCCCACAGTATGGGAAAGTTGGGTTCTGAATTCAGACGTTTCCTGCCTTAGGACCTTCTCTTCTTTGTATACAACGTTCACATATCCAGAAGGAACCTTCCCTGTGAGTTTAGTATTTTACTGGCTTCCTCATTAATACAGCTACTGTATAATAAAAGGAAGTGTTGATGTGAGAACAGCTGGAAGTTCTGGCTACAGAGGCCTTGTATGCTCGATTGGAGCACAGATGTTGTGGCTGCCATTTGAGGAGGAAGGCTGAACTGTGACACTCTTGTTCCTCCTGTCCTGGCAGGTGAGCTCTTGTGAATGGCAAAAAGTTAGTAAATAGAACTACGGTGCTAGGGTTTATTAATGATACTAACAAGGGGCTTGTCTACAGCATGTGCTAGTCTGCACCAACACATTTTAGTCTGCACTAGTGTGTCACGCACTAATTGGCCTGTGTGGACCCTGATGGCATTCACTTAAAGTACCTTAGTGCCTGTTAACGTAGTATGGCTTGAAACAGGACTACGTTAACGCCCACTAGAGAACCTTTAGTGTGTGCTAGCAGAATCCACGCAGGCCAGTTAGTGTGCAACGTGCTAGTGCAGCTGTAATTTACACTCTTCTGTGTAGAGGAGCCCTAAGAAAGTTGGAAATTTGAACTTTTCTTGGAACAGACTTTGTTTTCATGGAACTTTACTTGTTTGCGCCTGAGGCTCTTTCCCGCCCCTTCTTTCCCATTTTTCTTTTGTTTCGGACTCTTGTCATCCCACGTCACTCTTTGCCAAGAAGTCACTGAGAGAATGGAGCAACTCAAACACTAGTGACAAGAGCTGGTATCACACATGTGAGGGCAAGGCTCTGATGCTTTGTCCAGGTAGCACTGGGAGCATTGCCAACATGGTACCATTAATAGAGATGGACCCAAAACAAAGCCAGATTGGTCTTGTCTGAATAGAGATTTGCAGATATGTTGTCGTTTCATCACCTGTGGCCTTACTTTAGTGACCACCAAATTCTTCTCTTGATTTGGTCACAGTCCAGTTGAGAATATGACCATGTTGCAATTGACACCAGTGAAGGACTGAATAGGACGTAAACACTGAATTAGAATCTTACATCCCAGCTCTTTTCCTTTAGATCATGGTTGAGAGAGACAGCCAGGGAGAACTAGGGAAGTTTGTTCTCTGCCTATGTTACCTCCATTCTGTCGATAAACAGAAAACTGATCTCCAGGCAGGTCTTCTGCACATTTCATGCATACCAAATTCATGCAGTGAATATAAGCTGAACACATGTTGCACCCAGAAGAAATAAATTTATTTAAGCTTTGGATGTAAAGTACTATGAAAGAATTAAAAAATAAAAAAAAATCTATAAACGCAAGTTTTTGTAAAGTGAATCCAACGACTGCGTCCCTTACCTCCAAAATGGATGTATGCGTACTTTATATAGTACTTTGTGTGTGTGTGTGTACTCTTTCCAGTTTTGCTAGGTGGCGTCCTACTGCATTGTAACTTGTTTTATGGATGGTACTAAATTTACTTGGCCAGAAATCAAAAGTTTCCTTTATAAGCAAGATTAAAAAAAATCCTTGTGAGATGTTAATTCATGGATATCCAATACCGTGTGACAGCTCTTTACCATAGGGCAATAAATCTAGTCTGAGATAATACAAAGGAGAGCACGAGGCCTGATAGTCAAGGTAAAGGTTACTAATTATAAGGGGAGCTGTTAATAGGTCCTATAGTAAGGCTGTCTACCACTTTCCATTTATATAATATTCTTATTACTCTTTTTTTGTAGTTGTTCTTTCACCTCCATTATTGCAGCAGACCTTAGAAATTTGGCAGGGGGAGAGCCCTGGGGCAAGAGATGTGCCTTTTCTTTGTTGCATGTAATTCCTGTCATGTTTTGCTGAGCTATAAACTTTTGAAAGTCACCATTTCCTTTCAGTTGCTTGCATTTATAAGGAAACATATTGGCAGCCTCTCGGAATAATAACTGAACATGAACTTTCTGAGGGTGGGCACATGCCACCACCATTAAAGCAGCAGTTGCAGACACTGCACTGGAAATGTCTAGGAGCAGCTGAAGCAGCTGTTGCATGGGAAAACTGACCCAGGCTATCCTCAACCAGAACCAACACATGGCTTCAGTGGCCCATCCCTGCATCTGGGAGCATCACATGGGGAGAGAATAGCTGAGCCAAGCTCCCCATGGCAACCCAACAACCCATCCCTACCCTGGGATAAGAGCCTTTTGTTTGAAAGCTCATGCGCTTAGTCCTGTAGTTAAAGTAGTAGTAATCAGTGCTGAAGATTCTTGGTACAGATCTTTGCTTATGATGGTGAATGTTACACTTTTTCCTAGGAGATTACATACAAAAAACGATGTTAAAAGAACATTACTGAAGTTGCAAAGTCAAGCACTTGAAATTTAGGAAATGCCAGATTTAAAGTTGCTTGGGCATCCTTAACTCTGTTACATTCTGCCTATGTATTATGACAGTCTTTAATTACATGATAACATTTTTTTTTTTTCCAAAGGGCCCTGCCTCATCCAATGCATACATTGGATGCTTAAAGGAGTAGAATTAACTTGGCCAAATTTAATTAACACAGTCAACCTTATATCTAGCATTTCCTAGCTTTTGAGTGTTTAACTCTGCAACCTAAATGTCTATAACAGGATTTTTTTGCATGTAGTATGTGTGTGTTATGCCTAGATTATTTAAAATTATGATGTATAAAAAGTACTGGAAAAAATATAATTTAGGTTATTTGAAACTAAAACATTGCTCTAGATTCTGATCTTGATTTACACCATCCTAAAACTGGATTAACTACTAATTTCAGTGGAGAGTGAAACCAATGGAGTTTTTTGAGGTTTATATTTGTATTACCGAGATTACAATCTGGCGCTGTATTTGCACAAAGTTCGTAAAACTAGCACTCTAGTATTTTTAGTTTTTGTTAAGGTTGTGTAGAATATTCCATGAGAAACTGCAAATTCTGCATGCTGCAGCCAAAGCAGATGCCTACACAGCCCTAAAAGATGACATTTTGGAGCCCCAAGAAAAATCTTAGACATTTCAGGACCTACCATATTTTCTGTCCCTGGCCACTAACGGTGATGTTGATATAAGTATAACTGGAAAAAGTCCCCTATTACAATCCAAGGATAATCCTGTTGAAACAAATTTGGCTTCCCAGAGAGAGAAATTTCTCATGTGAATTGAGCAGCAAACACAACTGGTCTGCTATAGACCACTGCTGGCAGGGCCAAGGCGAGTGACAGTGTAGTGGGCCCATATTTGAATAAGGCCATGCAATATGAAGTGTTTCTGCCATTGCTGGGAAGCAACCAGTTGATGTTTGGGTTAACTCATTGAATCTAAAGAGAGAGAGAGAGAGTGTGTGTGTCTGCGCCCATTTTTTATTTATGTATCTAGAATGAACAGCAAGTCCTAAACTTACTTTTATTTAATATATTATGGTAGGGATGACAATGTGTTCGGTGCTGTACAAAACTGAGAGGCTGTGCCCCACATGGCTGGCAGTGTCAAAAGACAGGCACAGAGAAGATAGGATGCACTCGGTGATTCAAAATATCTTGGATTGTTTTCCGTTTGTTTGATTTAATGCTGCTGTTAATGACTCAGTTTTGCTGGAATCGTAGATGAAAAGAAAGTTGTCAGGAGGTATCTGAATGAGATATTGATTTGGCAGATGGGTTTGGGAAACCATTCTGCATGGGGCAGAGTGGAAAAAGGCTCTGAGATGGGAGGAGATGTCCGGGCATCATTAGTAGAGTCGAGGGGTTCAAAAATCCATGTCAGGATGTAGGACCTTGAAGGGTTGGGACAAGAAATTTCAAACATGATGCAGGGGACAAGGGGGAGCCATTGGAAGGGTTTAAAGAGGGAAGTTGCATTATCAGATCAATGGCCAAAGATGATTGTTTTAGCAACTGTGTTTTGGATAGATAGACAACGGGTCACTGAGCAGGTAAGTGGCAAAGTGAGGAATAGAACCCCTGGTCCTATGCACTGTGCACGCTGACTCCTTCAAAAGAGAACGGGGAGTTTTGTGGATACCATTTCAAACAAATAAAATTACTCCATTCTGCCCACTGGCTAATAGAGCTGTCCTGTCCTGTTCCCCTACGCAGGTGCAAGTTCTTCAGTCTCACAGAAACACCAGAGGACTATACGATCATTGTGGACGAAGAGGGGTTTCTAGGTAAGTCTGCAGCGTGGCTGGGGCGGAGAGATGCGTGTTCTCCATTTGTCATTCTCCTGATTAGACCATAAACTGGAATGTTTGTACAACGGTTCTGTTTGTAAATACCAGAAGCACAGTTACGAAAGACGCTTTGATCGCTTAAGCAGCCTGTCTCCGCTGCTCCGCTGCAAAAGACATTTTGCATACAGAATGTGAATAATTTTTAGTGCAAGTTGCCAACTTTAAAGAAAAGAAAATTCAGAGCGCATTTAAAATAAATTTAAAAAAAAAGGGTGGGGGGGGAGGGAGCCCAGCACATACAGAGTGGTGGCTGACTTCTGAAAACGCAGTTGTCAATCTCTCACCATCCCAGAGCACCCCCTCTCAGGCATTTGTTAACCCCTCTCAATTGATATGGGGTTTATACATCTCATCGCAGAAGACTACAGATAAGTTTTAATGGTGCATGTTAGCTGATGAGCTAGTTCATTATCAGCTGTACGTGAGCATATCAGATCTTGTTCTTCTCCTTGCCCCCTCGCTCCCCAGTCAAAAGAAATACTCGAAGACAAATATTTTATAACCTCCCCACCTATTAAAACCCCCCCAGCAAAAATAGCTAATTAAAGTCTCACCCAGCCCTTGCAATCATGATTCACCTTTTCCACATCCGGTGCCCATAAAATACACACTGCCTCCCACCATGCAAAATGTGCTGCCTTCAACTCTGACCATGTGCAGTGGGCAGAAGTGGATGTTTTCTAACAGTTCAGAAAGTTCCATCAACTATGTGTTGCTGAAGGTGCGTATGTGAGCGGTAGTTGTTCTAAGCCTGTGGTGTTGGACAGTCGCTTAATGGAGGGAATGGTTTGGCTTTGTAAGTGGAAATAGTTCATAATGGTGTTTATCATCTTGAGACGTTTTTATTTGCAGCAGTGTTATTTAGGTGTTAGAATGAGGAAGTGTAGCACTGCTACTATTAATATTTTTTTCAACAGCTGCTGTTTGCGGTTGCATTTAAAGATTATACATTTTGCGAGTTGGAAGACAAATTCAGTCATTAAAGTGTGAAACAGGGATTTAATTCTCTACCAAACCTGAACTACGGAGTTGCTACCAGTGCCAACATAACCTAGTAATTTTTGTGAGAGCTTATGACTTTGCTATCAAAGCACTGGGAGGAAAAATTAAAATGTATGGCATCATTATTAGTGGTAGATTAATAATTTATAGCAAATTATTTCTTCAATGAATTACACCCTTTTTTCAGAAGTAGTCATGAACTGATCAGTTGCCTTGATTGTATTCATCTATTCTAAATTGGTGGTTTAAATAATTGTATTAAGTATTCCCTGGTCTGTAAAGTATTCATGGGAGATGTTGGTTTTGATGGAAGATGCAGGGCACATGCTGCTCGTTCTGTTCTGTGATAGGAAGAATGTAACTCCTATCTTTGTGTTTCTGGAACAAATGTTCATTGTTAATTCAGAATGTGTTTCCTATGAATGCTCTGTAGTATCTGTATGGTGGTGGCCCCAGCTGAGATTTGGCATCCAGCATCCATTGGCTACAGCATCCAGTCCCTGTCCTTGAAGAACTTACAGTCTGATGGGAGAGACAGACAAAGGATGAGGAGGAGAAGAGAAATGCTAAAGATCACAGAGCATGTCAGTGTCATACCAAGGAATAGAATCCCGGTGTCCTGAGCTCCAGTCTAGAGTCTTAATCACTAAATGATGCTGGCTTTCTAAATTTGCTGTAGTTGCTGACATGGCGATTGCCAAGGCTGCATATGTGGCAGTAATATCCATATGGTGGTTCTTTGGCCTTGTCTATACCAAGGATTTGCTCCAGCTCAAGCCATTGGTGCCAGTCCCCAATATAACTGCACCAGTGCAACCCCTTGTGTAGGTAGGCAAAGCTTCTATTTGCACCAGCGGCATATTGGCTGTATTTGCACCTTGCTTGAAACTGGGGTAATCTCAAGTAGTAGGTTTGCTTGTCTGCAATAGAGGTGCACTGGAGTAATTACACCAGTGGTTGTCATCAGAGCAAATCCTCAGTCTAGACAGACTCTCGTCCTCAGATAACTCCATGAGTCAGAATTGCTCCAGGACACCTCCGTGACTCAGATAGTGCCACCACATTACAGTAGCAATTCTTTCTGATCTGATGACTTGGGCTTAATTTCCCCTTCTTAAGCATATTGCTCCTTTCCTAGTTTCCATGCATGTGCACATCTGTTGATGACTGTACCACTAACACTGCATTCTCCATAACACTGGGGGTTCAATGACCTTGTTTTAAGAAGTGGGGGTGGTGCAAGGAGAATAATTTGAATGGCATTTTAACCTAGACAGTCTTGCAGCCATCCATCCACATGTACGTTTTCTCTTTCTCTGTGTTTGAATGTGCTCTCTATGGCTAATTTCTCCAAGCAGGTGCGTAGCTGCATTCTGCATCAGCCATGATGTCTAAAGGGTATTTAACAAAAGTCATATTGTAATAATCCGCAAAGTGTGGCTTGCTCCCGGGCAAATTGCTGTGGATGCGTAACCAGACAGAGACTGAAGAAAGGTGTTTTGGCCCCTAATAAGCCCTGCAATTCTAGGAGCAACTGTGAATGCAAAACAATCGGCATTCTACAAAACCGTTGGGTGAACTGGTGGAGGGGGGAGGGGGGCAAATACCCTAATTTCTTCCTGCCTTACCCACAAGATCTGTCCCCCAGCTCATTAATATCACCTCTATCTTGTCTGAACTGAGTTCAAATAGTTTGTCTTCAACTAGACTCTTGTCTCACCCAGTTACTGTGACAACAGAGATGCCACACCATCTGGGACTGATGAAAATGAGTCCAAACGGCAGGTAGTCGTTGTACAGACGGCAGTTCAGGCTGAATGGTGTCAGTCTCCCTCATCAAATGCACAGCAGGCAGGAGGGATGATGAAACAGAGTCTTGTAAAACCCAGCGGGACGGAATTTACCCTCTGTGTCTCTGAAAGGAAAGAAGGGAGCCAGTCCAAAGCAATACTGCCTACCCCAGCCGGGGACTGGGGGCCAGTTACTAAAAACAGTATGGTCAACAGCATCAAGGGCTGCTGACCTCTTGGATGAATCACTGTTGTGCCTACCTAGTAATTGTCTACGTGCTGTCCCTAGGTGAAAAGCCTGCAAGTTTCTGGCCAGCTCTCAATCCAGCACACAAACACACTGTGTTAGTGTCCAAAATTCAGTCCTCCTTTCTAAGGTTTTCCTGTTCTTCTCAGCCTAAGTTTCCTCTTGAGCTTACCTCTTTTACCATCATTCCAGCTGGGTCCCCATCTTTGCTCCCAGTTCCTTTTATCTGGCGCAAAGCCTTTTATGTGACTGCATTGGAGCCAATAGCACGTACCTAGCTTAGCTGGCAGAAGGGCTTGACTTTTCTTTGCAGATCCTTTCACTGCACTCTAATACAGCCTGACTGAAAGGGATCAAGGACACACGTGGACTTCAGGTTCTTGCCACCACCTTCAAAGAGAAGATCAAAGGCTAAAGACTTTTTTTTTTTTAGTAGGGACCTAACTTTAATTCATTTGGGAGACGCTTGCACCCTACTTTCCTGTAGGGGAGCATTAATAATCTCAGCCTAAAATGGGCCCGTTATCTCACGTTTTGATTTAAATATCTATGGGGTGCATGGGGTCTTTTCCCTTGGTGAGCAGTGCTGGCAGGAACTTCTCACAGAGAAGACCTCACGTGTTCTTTCTAGACGTGGACCAACCTGCCACCAATCCATGCTGCTGTTCTCCACAAAGCACCAGGTAAAATGTGCCTCGGGGTCCAAAATCTGACTCTCTCTCCACTGCCCTGGGCAAGACTTGGCAGATGGAACAATGAAAAGGATATCTCATCACCCAATGCCCTTTAGAGCTGTCCAGGCTGCTTCCACTGCAAACAGCAATCAGGCAAAAATTAGGAAAAATATTAGCAGTTTCAGCTATGCTTTAGGTTGAGTTTTTGTAGGCTATCATGACTGTTAGCACTCCAGATTTAATGACATGCTATGATCACTACTAACTGCTCTGACAAAAAAGACATCCAGAGTTTGTTTGCCTGGGCATAGGAAGAGAGGCAAGTTAGTAAAGATGTCATTATCCACCCCAGGAAATGACTGCAGTTCAAAGCCCTGACCTCCTAAAGCAGTCACTGTGATGGAATGAATCAACTCTAGCGTTCTTCTTTGTTTTAATTCTGTGGTGGTGGTTTGGGAATTATATTACCACTGAGTTTGATACGTTCAAGTGGTGGTTTCTTGTGTCTTTTTTTTTTTTTCCCCCACTAGAGAAAGTCCTTGCACTAGACTGGTAACACAGGGCATAGAGTTTTCTGTGCAAATCTCCCTAATTGCTGCTAATTCATGTTAGCAAAAGAGATGTCTTGTGTGAAAACAGATGGCTGAGTATCTCGGGGTGGGAGCGCTTGGATAATCATGTGTAATCCTCATGCACATCACCTACAGCATAATTGACACATGGCAAAAACTGAGGTGCTTCTCCTGAAGCTATGCTTGCGAATATCCATACACCTTTTTGTGAAGGTTTGGTTGGAAGCTTCCTGAGGTTGGTACAGATTCGCTCTTCATCTCCTCTCTCTCTCAAACACACACACACACACTAAGGTTAGATTCTCCACTGCTTCATCATATCCAGTGGAGCTGCACAGCTCTACACCCACCTACGGTCTTTTCACCTCCTTTAGTTCTTTTTCGTCAAACATTTTGGTTTTATGTTCTCTAAAAGCACATCTGGAGGTAGCAGCACTCTTTGAGATCCTGAGTAATGCATCCTGTGAACGAGTTGCTGACATTGAATTCTAGTCCTGGAGATAACATCAGAATAAAATAATGGTGGTTTTGGGGGTATGTGAGTGAGAGGTGGCGGGGAGCTGTGTTTTCCTCAAATGGAATTCCAGTCAGCATTCACGCTGCAGCGTTTAAACAGCCCATCTGGTTTTTACTTCTCTATTTCTAGTACCAGCTGGCTTTTCCGTTGCCCTGTCCATGCTTTTTTCACTTGGGAGTCCACTACTAAGTTTAGTGCCGGTTCTGCTTGGGTAGCTTTGAATGAAATGCCATCCATCTAGCCTCCAGTTTTACAGTGCTCCTTTATAATTGCACAGCATGATGTGAAACAATCCATCTTCTCTCCTAGCTGCTTGAGCATAACGAAAGAATGGTAGTAACTGATGGGGCCTGTACAACTAGAAGCAGCCATATAGAGAAGCGAGGATGTTCAGAGTCTCCCTGTTACATTTCTTCATGTAGCGTTTCTCTCAATTCTCTTCAGGTCCAAAAATCCCTCCGACCTCCCCCTTCACTCCACCTGACAGGAATGGGTGGCCTGTGGCCAGTCAGTTTCAGGAGGAACTAATTTTTGCTGGCCCTTCCCAACAGTTTTGACAGTGCTACTTAGAGAGTCAGCTTGGTGGCCATGCACACATTTCCATTACACTCATTTAATGTAGATCACTAAAGGGTAACCAATCACTTTGCTAGCCTATTCTGGATTTGAACAACAGAGTGGAAAGGGTCTTGTGGTTGAGACGCTGAAAAGGAATTGAGAAGATCTGAGTTCAGTTTCTGGCGCTTTCCAACTTTCTTTATGACCTTGGGGAAGTCATTTCATCTCCACTATACCTTAGTTCCCCAACTGTAAAATGGAGATGGTAATGCTCAGTTTCTTCCTTTCTTTTCCTGCCATGTCGAGATAGTGATCTCTTCAGACAGCTCCCACTATATGTTTGTACAGAACCTAGCATAAAGGGGCCCAGTTTCAGTTAGGGCCTTGAGGCACCTGTAGAGCTGGTGGTTGAAAAATCCAACACATTTTCGAGGAGGGGGAAGTTTTGTTGAAATTCACTAGCCTTGATAAGTGTGCTCAGTGTGGAAGTCACTCTACACCGATTCTCTTCAGACATCCTAGTCAACTTTGTCCTAGGCAACTTTGGAGTCATGGACTTTCTGATTTTTCTATTTTGCTTCACGTAGCTACTTCAGTAACAGAGAAACATTGCATTGCTTTCACATCCTTTCTCAACCATTAGTAGAAAATGGACAAAAAGTCAGGCCTGTAAATTAGCATGAGCACTAAGCATAATTAGTTCAATTCATGTTGTAAAATAAATTTTCTCTAGGGGGAACAAGCTAGTAGATGAAGAGATTAAAAAAAATCTGTTATAAATATCTCTCTCCCTTTTTTTTTTAATCCAGTAACTAGCCCTTTGTATGTCAGACAGTTGCTTAATTTGCCGTCTGGTATTTCCAACCATAAATTCCTTCCCCCGTTTGTCCCATTCTTGCCATTAGGAGTGCCTGTTAGTTACTAAGCAGAATATATTTTCTCCCTTATAAACACACTCACTCTTTCTCCCCCTCACCTCCCCCCCAGGTCTTTTTACTGACCTTACTGGATTTGTGTGTCAGTATTTTTAAATAATGTGGTAAATAATGGTATAAATGCAAATTAAACATGCTGGGAACTGACAAGTGACTACGTTTGTTTATTTGGATAATTACTTTCCTCCCCCTGATATTTGTGTGTGTTCTGCAGGAGGTGTGATGATCTACTGGTTAAAGCATGGGATGACAAATCAGGATAATATGGATGATATTCCATATGCTCTCCTGTGTCACCTTGGGCACCCTTCACCCTTCTTTAATTTAGCCTATCTGTATAACTGAGATAAACTATCCTACCTCACACTGGGTTTGTGGAGCTTAATTAATGTTTGCAAGGATTATTTGTTATGTCTATTACCCTCCTCCTGAATCTTTTGACCCATTTCCTCTCATTGCTCCTATTTAAAGGAATACTGTACAAATAATAGATCTTTTCACTGTTTCCTCCAGCAGATAGGTACGTGCCGCTATCTATTTTTGTTTCCCAACCCTGGTGAGAAAGCCAGACATCTCTTCCTGAAGCGCTTAGGCTTCCTCCTTTAAATTTATTAAAATCTCTGCAGTTTCCAAACTCTTTCCAAAGCCCAAGATCAATGCCATAAGCAGCTGTTGATGTATCCACTCCTATGAATGCAGGACTTCAAAAAAGTGTTAAAACTGAAACAGTAGAATGATTCATTGGGAATTTCTGAGCGAGAAAAACAGATGCAAAAACAGACAGACAATCCTGTGTATTTACCTGGTTAGGGTAGTGGTTGGCCATGTCCACTGGTAGATTTTTCAAGGCAGAGATTTAAAGGAGAGATGATTGTTTTGTTTATATTTGCCAGTCTAGGGTGATGATGCACTTGGTGACAAGGAAAGGAGGAGACAAGTAGTGTTTTAAAGACCTTTTGTAATATCTGTCTCCCTTAGGTATTTCTATTCCCCCCTTACTATAGTATCTGAGTGTTTCAAAATCTTTAACTGCCCATTCCATCTTGAACGGTCTCTTGCAACATGTGATAACTCCTTATAATTAACAAACTGTTCCATCTTGTAATTAGCTGTGTTACTCTGACGGCCTTTCCCTGACCTGAAGAAGAGGTCTGTGTAAGCTGGAAAGCTTCTCTCTCTCACCAACAAGAGTTGGCCCAGTAAAAGATACCACCTCACCCACCTTGTCTCTCGTAACCCATAATGTGTTTATCCTGGCAGCATCTCGGTAAAGCAGAGCGGTGCCATTATCCCCATTTTACAGAGGGGAACTGAGGCGCACACGAGCTGTGACGTGCCCACAGAACACGGGAAATCTGTGCTGGAGCCGGGAATTAAACTTTGGCCTCCGAAGTTTTCGGCCAGCACGCTAACTGCTACAGCATCCTTCCGCAGAAGGACAGACTTCCAGGGGGCTCTGAAGAGTGGCCTTGTGCACAGACGGATGGTGCTTTTATGGCAGTTGCTCCATGGGAGTTGAGGGTGCTCAGGACTATGCCCTAATTTTATTTACTGAGCTGTACTTTAGGATGGCATCTTTGGATATGAAGGGGGCTGCCAGGCTTTGGGCTTGCCAAGGATCAGCATGGTGTTGTGAAGGGGACAGAAACCATCTCTTACTGGCAGGCTTAGGAACCCTCACTTATGTCCCTGAAACGAAAGGCCGGCCGGCCTTCCCTTCAGTCAGCTGCTAGACAGCCCCTCGTAGTGTCTCCGTTCCGGAATTTGTGTGGAGGTAAAACTCAGCGCACTGATGTAAGTCATCTGACTTACTCCCTTGCTCACGTCTTTTTCAGCAGCTTTTTGTCAACCTAGCATCTGCCTTGCCCTTCGGTGTGACTGAGAGCTTCCTCGCGGGCTCTGATTAGCTCTGTGCCACCCCTCTAGCACAGCAGGTTCTGCCTGGTCTTAAAAGAGAGTCAGTTGAATTATTTGGGTGTCTGAGACTTCAAGAATGCAGAGGGGCTGTGCTAGATGAATTCTGAAGTGCAGACTAGCAGCAGGTAGCCTTTGCAAAAGCCATCAGCACGAGCCAATTTTTGTATAATAAAAGAACAGATTGGAGTGGGGGGAAGTGCTCTCTTTCCCGTGCACTCGTTGGATGATGGCAGTGTGTCATTCCCCTGACAGGCCAGCTGCCACTCTCAGGTTTTGGCTTCAGTGGTCATAGAAAATCCTGTTTGGTTTGGGGTTGGATCAGTTAACTAGATAACTAAGTCTTCCGTGATAATTTTGCCAACAAACAGCATTACTGGTATAATGGCCGAGGAAAGGAGTGTTATCCACCCTTTAGAAAGGAAACCAGAGTTCTTTGATTCAACTCACAGCTAAATTACTGACTTCTCTCTCTGACCCTGGGCAGGGAGGGTGGGGAACTCTGTTTTAAGAAAATAATGACATGGTTTTTGTTTTTTTAATCTCCTGCCTTTTAATACTTATGTGAGACTTGCATGGGATTTGACCACACAGTCCGCAAGGTGACAGCTAAACCCCACCCCACCAGGAATGTATTGGCTCATTTCAAATGAATCTTTGTGCCAATCCAGCACAATATTGCCTGAAATGCAGTTTATTTTTTAAAAAGATTAATTTTTTCTTATTGCAAATTATTTAATAGGAAAGAGCAGCTGCTAGGAATTGCAAATGTTGAGAGTCAGACTGTATCCATTTTTTTCTTTTTCTTTTGATTTGTTTGCTAGAAATACATGGTGTGCTTCTTTTCCCCAGCAATAACCTGAGAATATATGTCCTCAACATCCTGCCCCCCACCCTCCCACTAAAATCTGGGCTTTTTCTTTCACTGTGAACTCTGTGAGCAAAGCCCTTGCCAAGATATGTAGAGAAAATTATGTCCGGAGGTGGGAAATCTGCTGATTTTTGCAGTTTGTGTCCCCTAATTACCATAAACAAAATACTTAATCCTTTCAGACTGTGGAAACCCATTCATTGGTGAGGCACTAAATGGGTCATTGAGGGCTGGCTGCTGACTCTGATGTTGAAAAACTATTGAGCAGGGCTTTCCTGTCAAAGCAAATAGCAACAGACAATAGCTTGGGAAGGAATTGGTACTTGATCACTGTACAGGGTGGAGTGGGCATTCCAGAAAGGGTGTTGTACTTACTGTGCACACGCACATATACACACACACACATCATCCATGTGCCGATCTCAAGCAAGTCTTCCAGAATTTATAATCAAAGGGTAGACATTATTTTCTATTTTTCTGGATCAAACTCCATGTTGTGGGTCTGTGGATACAGCTGTCCAGAGGATGACAGTTCTGTTCCTGACAACTTCTGAGGTTTCAAAATTTTTCATTCTGATGCAGAATGAAAACAAAGCCTTTTGAGTGTTTTCACAGAAATGGAGTTGTCACAACATCTGTCTTCTTACTTGCAAACCTGAAGGAAGAGATGTCGCAATGTCAAAGAAAACATACTTGTGTGTGGTGGGGGTCCTGTCCTGGGAAATGTTCCAAGCAACTCTAGTTGTGGATCTGGTTCATATTTTTCAGATTTGTTATCAGTGATGCATTGTATAATTAAAAGCAACGAGAGTCTTGTCGCACTTTAAAGACAGGTTGCAGCCCACGAAAGCTTATGCCTGCAGAAATTTGTTAGTCTTTTAAAGTGCTACAGGACTCTGGTTGTTTTTGCTGTGTACAGACTAACACGGCTACCCCTCTGGAACTTTTCACCATTGTCTGATTAAGTTCGTCTGAGGAAAGGAGAGAGCAGCCAGTTTTCCACAGAGCAAAGTACAGCATGACCTGTTTGTCTTCATGGTTCCTGTCGTGTGCAAAGCACTTTTTTCCACTGTGAACAAACATAGCAACTGTTCTGAGAACTCACTTTGTTTGTATTCCACATTTTTGACCAAATACAATGAATGACAATACATGAATTGTCTTCAGAGCACTTTACAAGTCTACATGTTTGCTATCTTGTAATATCCCTGTGAGTTAGGAATTCGTTTCCCCTTTTTATGTATGAGAAAACAGATGCACAGAGAGACTAAATAACTTGCCCAGGGTCACGCAAGAATTATGTGTTACAGCTGGGGGTAGGACCCTGGTTTCCTGATTTCAAGTATCTTACCTTAACCACATGTCCCAGTTTCTCTTGAAAAGTGGAGATTAACTCTCCAGTTTCCTGTGAGTTAAACGTCTTCAAAGATGATGTTAAGGACTTCTCTAATATAATACTGATATTTTTCAATAATCGCCCTATAAACCCATGGCTAGTCACCTGTTTAACCAGGTACGAATGTTAACGTTTTATTGTCAGAGAGTCCCAAGTCCATACAAAGAACTGATGTTTTTTATGCAGCAGCACTTACTGTACTTAGTAACCAGATCATTTGCTAATCTGGCAGAAGTATGCCAACACACTGGTGGTTTTGCCCTTGGTGCACCTCTTACTCCAAAATTCACGATTAGGAAGCTCATAAACAAGGCCACAATAATTGGAGGTTATTCAGGTTGAAAATGTTTCTTGTTTATTTTACATGATGGCGCCAGTCACATGACTGGAAACATACCCAACAGCTGGGAATCTGTGTTCTGAGATAGCAAATGTCTCAGTTAGGCAATGTGCCTAAAGTGGTAGAATGTTTAACTATGGCACTAATATTTTGGGCACAGTTGACACATGAGAAACTTGTGTTAACTTCATTTCCATCTGCTTTTTGGCAAAGTTTTGTCTGTCCTCTTGAATACTCAGTGTCTAAAATGACTCTTCTAGAGAATCAGGTCTGCTATTCTTTTTAGGCCAGGTCTACACTACAAACTTTGGTCAGTGTGGCTTTGTCAGTCGGGTGTGTGAACAAACCACACCCCCTCGCTGACATAACTTTGCTGGCAAAAAACTCAGTCTAGGTGCAGCAGTGCTGACAGATGGGGGCTTTTGTCAGGATAGCTAATGTCATTTGAGGAGATGGTCATATTATGCCGACTGAAAAACTGCTTCTGTTGGCATAAACTGCATTGCATCTACACTAGGGGGCTTGGCTGGCAAAGAATTTGTAGGGTAGACAAGACCTTAACCAAAAACGTAAGTGTCCCTTGGGTTAAAACACTTCTCACCCTTTTGATGATCATCAATAAGTTTTTTTTATTTTTCAGTCGCAACAATCAGCAGAAATGCTTTCAGTTCAACATGCTCTGGTAAACAGGATGTGCTGGCTTCAGTCTGCAATGCGTTTTGGATACAAGCAGGCAATAAGAAAGCATACAAGGTTTAGTTGTAATTGAGGATTGCAGTTTCTCAGGGGTTATATTATACCACAGTGCTGCCCATATGTTTCCTTTATGCCTGATGCACTTAGTACACCAGCAGGTATTGATAAAAGTAAACATACAAGTCAACTGTTCTTCCAAGTCATTTATGCAGTTTGGAAAGTGTGTTAGCATCAGGTTACTTTAATTATATGTGGATTTGGGATTTGTGCTTACGATAGTTTTAAGCATTGAATGATGCAGATCAATTATTTTTAAATTGCCTTCCATGATACTAAAAAATGAATCCTTCACCTCCTCCCCCCAATTCTTTCCTAAACACAGTGGGGGGAGTGTTAATAAATCACTTAAGATTTGGGGTGTTTTTTAGTGTTTACTCCCAGTGTTACTCCACTTTTAGAACTCAAACCAAAGCATACAGGTGGATGAGAACTTGGTTCTTGCAGCAATTTCCCTGCCAAGCCAGTGCACTTTTTATACTAGTCTTACAGTTTTTTCTTTAAGAAACATCTTACTGTCTTAAGATACAGTAATGGTTGCATAAATGTCATGTTCCTGTGTAAAAGTTATGACAACTGAATTAAAGACAGTTTGCTAATTTAAGGCTACAACAAGATTAGAACCGTTTCAGTAGCCAAAGGGTCACTTGCCTGATTAAAGATTGCAAGTTTCTGTTTGACGCCCTTCATAGCTGTGTAAGGGACGGAAAGCTCCTTGCACTTTCACTTTTTCCCTAACCACTCATGCACTATGCAGCATACAAGCAGAATGTGGCCCTGACAATCTTGCAATAGACATGTTTAATGTTTTGCATAAGCCTGAGCTTTGCTAATTTTCTCCTGGGCTTATTTTCACTGGGGTTTGCATAATTTATAACTCATAGTGGTTTTTTAAAAATTATTTTAACCATCTACTCATTCCTCTTCAGTTTAAGCTGCCTTGCTCCATTCTGAGATTTAAACTGTTGGTCCATTATCTAATTTCTGCAGTGATAATTAACTGTGTAATTGGAATGAGAAATATAGCACATGCAGCTTTGGGAGTATATGTAAATTAAACAGTGCTATAAAGATGGGTTAGAGTCCTCTTCTCAATGGGCTGGAGGTGTTGGTAATACCAGCTATGTTGGCTGTAAGTCCCTTGAAGGGATCCTGTTACCTTGAGCTCTAGTCTCCTCTGAGCATGTCTTGCACAACACCGATCAGATTGTTGGTACTAAATAAATAATCTCTCTGGTCCCGACCTAATGTGTCTGCTAGCTCTTGACTTTGTGTTTTTGTTTTTTGGTTTTTTTCCTGCCTTTCTTCCTCTTGGGAAGAGTTGTAGAAAGGGTGGTAATTTGTAGAAAACAAAATGTTTTAGGCTGATGTTGGAAGTGGAACAGCAGAAGACAGAAAAGAAAAGGGGGGCATAAGAGAACACTACACACAGTTTTGATGGACAGAAAGCCCCACAGCAGGAGTCAGAGGACAGAGCATAATGACGACAAGAGAGGAGGAAGAAATGATGTGATGAGGCAGAGAGGTTTAGAAACTGAATGAAAAGGAGCTGGGTGAATGGGCTTGAAATATATAGCAGAGAAGATCCAGCTGGGATTTGTGCAGTAGGTCAATGGATATGTCTTCCTTCAGTGCTCTTTTCTTCCTCTGCCTTTTGCTGTTTTGTTATCAGTTTGAAAACACTGCAGATTGAGTATGTATTTGGGTCACTGTGTGGATAGGTCTCTGGTGATATTTGTTCTGTTACCTTCTGCCTATTAAGATTTAAAAAAATCAGAACAGCCCCTTCACACACACACACACACACACACACTCTGCTGTCTGGAGAGGACAGAAGTGTCTTTTCCGAGGACACTTTCTGGATGTTTACAATGCCTCTCCATGCTCTAAACAGGGAAAAGATATTTTTCTCTGCAGCCAAATATGTTTTTAGAATTTGTATAAACAAATTTTGACCTATATGGACGCACTGACATGCCGCAGTGCTTCCTGTTCTTAGTGGTTTGTGTGTACTTTTATCGCCCCAAAGCCTCAAACAGGGATATGTATTTATGTGTTCAGGAAAGCAAGGGCAATCTATGTCAGCTTCTCAGATTTTCTCACAGTGGGGTGTAAGAAAACTAGTCAGAAACCAACATAGTTTTAAAAGCACAGTCTGTGTTGTTTAAATACAGAGTTTGAAGTAGCTACAGAACACACCATCTCCAAAGAGAGATGCCCAAGAAGATAGGAGGATTAATAATCATTTCTCTTACATAGCAATGCTTCACAAACTATGCGCTCTGCTTCTGTAAAGACTTATGTGCCTGTCTAATTTTAAGCACGTGAGTAATCCCATTGAGGCCAATGGAACTACTTGCATGTAAGTCAGGACCTAGCCTTAGCCCCAGGACTATAGCCCCATTAAAATGCAGCCATCTTTTGGGGTGGATAGAGGCAGCCAGTGGAACAAAGCAAGACTCCTTAGAGTTGGGAGGAGGGAAAACTAAACAAGGACACGGCGGCAAAGCCCTGCTTTTATGGAAAGTATCAGTGCGGTGTTTAATGCCCATGCTGAACAGGCAGGACTTTGGTTTGTCAGCTCTCTTAAACCCTTGCACAGATAAAGACTCGTAACAGGGAATTATTTAACCACCTTCCAAAGGGGGATAAGTTCCTACATCGGTACCACAGAGGGTAGCCTGACCCAAGCTGATTGTGTCTGGTAAGGATGAAGGGCTACCTGGATTTTAGAGCATGGTTTTCAGCCTATCAAACCTGATACTTATTTAAAAGTTTACTTCATGGCAATGGTTAAAAAAAAAGATTTTTTTTTTTTGGACATTTTGTGTGTTTTTTCCTCCTTCAAGAACCAGACTGTTTTCAGACTGTTATGAAAAGCAGCTGGATGAAAATTGCTTTTAAATTTGCTGCATTTTTTTTTCTATTTTTCAGTGAGCTCAAGGCAATGGGCTCCTGGTCCATGACTGGGATTCTTAGCCACTACCTTAGTATGAATGGTGTTTATTATTTATTAAGTTGTTCCAAATACAGTTCCTCTAGTCTAGAGTGTCTTGGGTGTCTTGTTTTGGAGTGGGTGAAGTATCTTCTGTAGCTTCTTCAAACCCTACGTTTAAACAACACAGGTTGTGCTCTTAAAACTAAATAGATTGTCTACTTAAATATGCTGGCAAGTTCTACTTCCAAAGCAGCCACTGCAACTCGCATGTTCTAGGTGGCAAGAAAAGGATTGTATTAAATAGCACACATAACAAGGCATCTTATTTCAAAGGTAACCACAAGGAAAAGAAGCTTATTATGTTTGTTATACACAAATATGCAGGCTTAAAAGAATTTCTTTATAATGAGCGCATAGGATAGACCCTTTCGGAATAGTTATTAGAAATATAATTTCTGTGATGATTAGATAGGGCAATAAACTTGTTTTTTTCCCTGCTTGTGTTTGCAGCTTTTAAACCTTTTGACTAAAGAGAGAAACTAATGCTGTCAGGCTTAGAGAATAAAATGAATGTGGCCTTTTTCCAGTGAGGAGACTAAAACAAGGCAGTCAGTTGTTAATGTAGGTTCGTCGTGACCTGCCCAAATCACCAAAGCATATTAAATTAAATGGCCTAAGCCATTCTGCCTAAAATTTGTAGCACTTAGCAGAATGGGGAAGCATGTGATAAAAAGAAGGCCCTTGTACTTATAAAATGCCAGAGATAAACTGTGTAGAAAATTCTTTAAACTAATGATCTGAGAAATAGTCTGCAACGGCTATTTTCTACCTTTCGTTCTAATCGCATCTTAAACATTCATAGCCGGAGCAACCGGAGAATCACACACACTAATGTCATAGTTCGCTTGGAGCAATTTGTTTGATAAGACAATGAACTGTATCAGCAGAAGTTTAAGGCAGATGAAGCCCTGCCTGTTATTAAGGTTGCCTGAGACGATCCATTATAAAATCCAGTTTTTTTCAGTTGCTTAGAACTTTGTCAAACTTTAACTGTCTGGGCTGACGTTTTCTGTGGTGGGTGTCTGCCTCAGGCTGAAATGTTTTGGAAAGTTTCAGACAAAATGGGTCAACCATTCCCTTTTATCAGGGGTTGGGTAAATCTGGTAACCTTTTCTTTTAAGTGTTCTCGGCTCCAAAGCATAGAGGTACTAAAGTTGAAATTTGGCCGAAAGGTGGCCTGTGTGTCCGCCACATGCCCTTTGCCATGCCTGTGAAAATCCACCCAAACTTGGCCAATTTATAAGCTTTTTGAAGAAACCAGAGTTTGTACCTGCTGAGTAGAGACCAGCAAGAACGTAACAGCTCAAACCTCTTTAAGCATGCTCCATCCCCCCTCAGCTCCTCCTGTTGATCTGATTGCATCTGTCACATCCCCACAGAGTAACAGAACTTGCTATAGACCAGGGCTACAGGGTCTCACAAAGTTTTTCCATGTAGTGACTGCTCTGGTGTGGGACGACACCGGGCACTGGAACTGAGAGCAGGACGTCTGTCTGTCCTGAGTTCTCAGTGACACGCACTCCCCCTGTGGGCACCCAGGCAGCGTGAAGCATAAAGCAGGGTGATCTGAATATAGTGGGGACAGAAGCCGGACCAGAGGTGAGGGAAAGTAGTACCAGAGAAAAAGCTTTCCATTGAGACTGGGATTATTGAAGCAGGGGAAGAAAAACAGGACTGGGCCTGGAAGCCAGTGAAGAAGACACAAGGGCTGGAGGTGAATTTATTGACTTGGGGGGTGCGGGAGGCAGCTGAGATCAGACGAGCTGGGAAGAAAGGAGAGAAGCTGGGATTGGCTGGACAAGGAGGTTGGGTTTAGGAGCCAGTGAGGTGGGAATACAGCAGGGCAGGGAGAGGAGAGGCAGATCTGACAAGGAACTGAGGTGTGGGAAAAGGACGGGGACTGGGCTTGGCAAGGAGACTGGGATCTGGAGCCCAGGAATGGGGCCTGTGAAGGACTGAAACTGTAGCAGGCACCTGAAGAGGGAGACTGGAACTGGGAGCATGTTAATTAGTGCATTGAATGGCCCCCAAAAGAAAAGTGAGCTCGTCCCTCTCTCCGTCTGCCTAACTCTGTATCAGAAGAGTCCGACTCCCTGTGGAAAACGGCCATGCAAAGAGGCAGGTCTCTCAGTATGCCCTGAAAGACACAAGACTTGGGTGTAACCACCTCTGGAGCTGAAGCATATATTCCAGGTGGGCAGCAAATTGGTCATTTGCGATAGTTTGCTACCTGTTTCATACCAGACGCATTCTCTGGCTGAGGATGCTCTCCGTGCTTCATTTGATCAGTCCTTGGAGCGGTGAAACAAATCTCAAGGCAATGCTTTGGTGCTAATAGTGGCTCCTGTTCTCTGAAATCTTCATTCTTGCACTGGAGAGTCCTCAGTGGGTTCTAGTTTGCTGTTGATGTCCAAAGAGCACTTGACCATTTCTTTTCCCTGTTACTGACCTAGCTTTGAAGCTCTGCAAAATCCCATCATGGGACGTTTTAGCTCTTCGTTCCTTGAAGCACATGGGGAAGAGGTTCTGTTTTCTCCTTCTCTTCTTAAATCTTTTACGTTGAATTTAATCCATTCCTGTCTGGAAAGAATCTCAGTGATAACCTAAAGTGCCATCTCTTTCTTATTTTGCTGTGGGAGTAGAATTTTCTAGCTAGTTCATACTGTTCTATTGTGTCAGATTAGATAAAATCTTGGGGACAGGAACCATCTTTTTGTTCTGTTTGTACAGTGTCTAATGCAATGGGGTCCTGGTCCGTGTCTGGACTCGTAGATGCAACCACAACACACAAAATAAATAAATAATACCTCTGCCTGGCTGCACCTTCTGGAGCATCTTGCTGAAGTCTCCGCTTGATGAAAATCTCTCATTGTCTAGGGATGTGGCTGACTTTGAGGCGCCTCCTGTCTCATGTGTGCTTAATGCCTGGTGCATGGGCACAAATCAGGGATGGCACACTCGTATGCCTATGCAGGCGTGCCTTCCTGGGAGAGGCCTGCACATTTGTCATCCGGCCCATGCTCAGTTTGGGTGCACACACTTGGACAAACTTGGGCGATGAGTTAGCTAAGTGCTCCTGAATCAACCTCAGGGCGCCCTGTCCCAAATCCGTCCTTTGCAGTGGGCCCATTTTGGGGGGTGATGTTTAGGATCGGCACACGCCTTCTATGTCTTGACAAATGAAAAGCAAAGTCACCAGAACTAAAATAACGAAAGACTGCTCTGCTTTTAGAGCACTGGAATCTTTTCCACACGTTTTAAGGCATTTGGTGAAATATCAATAATTGATAAGTTAGTCAGTCAAGTAGCCCAGGTGTTACAAACCAAGCTGCAGGCAAGTCAGTCAAATCCAATCACTCCCATCTGGTTCAACAGGTAGCAACTTTTGCCTTTGGCTTTTCTGTTAATGCTGTTCATTTGATTGCTCCCTCAGCCTCCTAGCCTATCCCCACTCTGGTACCTTTCCTCCATTTATTGCATCCTGTCTGACATGTAGTTGTAAGCTCCCTGGGGCAGGAACCAACTTCTTAGTTATCTGACTCTACCGTCATTTGTACAGTGAGGCCCTGTTCGGGCTTCATATTCAAAATCTCTAACGGGGGGGAGGGGGGGGGAAGGAGGAGAAGAGGAGCTCCCTACATGGTATTTCATCCTTTGTACATAAGAATCCCAATTATCCAAACCTCCCTTGCTAAAGAAATTTGACACTCGGATTCTGTGATGATAGATGATTCAGTAGGCGGGTGGATCTGTCTCTGTCTTTTTTAGATTCCAGATTATATGAATGTATTTGGTGTGCCCCAGAAGTTTGGATACTGACACTGTAGTGATAACTGTTTGATTTGTGTCACCCCTTTAACCTGAGTGTCTCAAGCAGCTGTACAAATATATTAGTGAATTTAACCTCCTAACACCCCTGTGAAATAGGGGAAGTATCTCCATTGTACAAGTCATGAAATGGAGGCACAGAGGCTTAGGACTTTGCCCGAAGTCACAGTGACTCATGAAGTCTGACACCCAGTTCCGTTGCTCTAATCATCAGTCCTCACTACCTTTTAAATTGTTATCGTATGCAGTGGTTTTGTGTCCATATCAGTCCCAGGATACTAAAGAGACAAGTAGAGTGAGGTAATGTCTTTTATTGGACCAACTTCTGTTGGTGAGAGAGACAAGATTTTGAGCTTACACAGAGCTCTTCTTCTCCAGAGTTTAGGTCAGTCAAAATTTTTCATAGCCCTGAGCAACATGGTTAAGCCAACCTAACTTTGTGGTGTAGATCAGCCCATTGTAAGAAAGAGCCCCTCCCACAAAGAGTTTTCAGTCGAAATGGTAAAGACGGAGAGAAGGTGGGAGAAAGGAAGCATTAGTCCCATTATACAGGTGGGACACTGAGGCGCAGAGAGATTGATTTGCCCAAGGTCACAGGATTTGATCCCAGCTCTACTGAGTGGTCCTATCCAGTGCCCCAACCACCAAAGTAGCCTTCCTGTCTGTTAGAGCCAGTTTAACAATATGTATTGTTAAATCCAAACTTCCATTTCCCCTTGGCTGAATGTCAGCAGCAGATCATTAGAGATGGCAGTGAAGTCTGGTGAAGTGTCTGTTTGACTAATAGTTCATATTGTTGCAAAACTTTCTTTTTATGTTGTTCTCTTATTACTTACCATTTATATGAGTTGAATATGTTTTAGTTTTGCGTTAAATACAGTGGAACCATCCTTACAGTGAACTCTCTTTTACAACATAGGGTCATGACTGGAGAGGGTCACTGGGACTGGAAAATGGAATTGTTTATTCATAATTTATTGCCATCCTGTTAGCGCTGGTCATCAACACGTTTTAGGAACATGAATGAATTAAGCCTCGGGACGCTCCCTTCAGGTAGAGAGGCATAATTGTACTCCTTTCATAGATAGGAAATTGAGACACGGTGGGCAAAATTCAGACAGTTGTGCATGGATGGTTGTAAATTACAGGTTGATGAGTTTGTTTGAGCCCAGTGTTGTAACATACGGACTAAGCAGGGCAGGCGAAGATATAAGTCACTAGCTGAGATACTCATCTCTGAATTTGGCCCAGTGGGGTTAAGTGACTAGCCCAGGGTCACACAGTGAGCTGACAGCAGAGCTGCAAATAGAACCCAGGAGTCCTTGCTCTCATCACTTGACTAGTCCCCCTTCCAATGTACAATTTGCAAAACACTGAACATTGTGCGACTTGTATACTACTATAAATGGGGTTACACACTTGCAGGGTTCCCTACAAGAAGCTTCCACTGTATAAGATGAAATAAGGAGTTGCCTGTGGACCTGTCACTGCTGCCCACACCACCACCACGGGCTTGGCTTGAGGAGGTAGCTGGATAAACAGAGAAAGAGAAGGTCAGGTTCTGCTGGTGGTAGAAGGACCTCTCTTCTAGGGGTCCAAATTGTTTTTCTTTAGCCAAACCCTGAATGTCATTCTTAGCTAAACACTCCTCTTAAGTTCAGTTAGTTCTCCCGATCGTATTCTATTTTATTCCCTTTTCAATTAAACATCCTTTTTCAATAACTCCCTACAGCAGGAAGACAGACGAGCTGCTCTTCATTGTTCCAGCGTGTTTTACAGGCGGGCTGTTTGCTGTGGACTGAAACAGAAGCGTTGCAATACCAACTGCGATCTGCTGTTTGATAAACAGCACCCAGACCATATGTTCCGCTGTTTATTTCCAAGGATGCCTTTTCTCTTTCTCTCACACACGTGAACAGATAGGAAGACATATGCACAGCCCCATAGTCAGGTTCATTAAAAAGGAATGTAGGGGTTGTACCACTTTGTACAGTTGCCTGGAAAGTAAGAGCTTTGTAAAGGAGAGTTTTGACACTTGCCGGACTGTGCAGGTTTGAAACGACCTATGAATGTTTGTGTATCCTCAAAACTGTGAATGTTTGTCTCGGTTGAAGTGGAGGGGGGCAGGGATTCATCTCTCAGTGTTGTGAAGTGATCAGATATTTAAAAATCCATTAATTGCTTTTATGGGGGAGAAGGATTCCAAGTCAAATGCAACAAAACCACTCCTCTCTTTCCTATTTTGAGATCTGCCTCTCTAATATTTGTCAGCCTCTAACAATAAACTCCCTTATCCTTTCAGTGGCTAGCACGGACCGCGTGTAGAGCACTGAGGAATGGAAGTATCTTGCTATGCCTGCATATTACATATTTGGATAGCTAAAACCTGAGCAACTTTTTGCAACACCTTTTGTCAAATTATTTTACCAGTGCGTTTGGTCAGTTCGTCTGAGCTCTTCCTTTTCCACCTAATTTGGACTAAGCCTGTAATTTTGCACACTCCCCTGCCAATATGGCTCCCTTTCTGTACACACGATGCTGTTATCTTTGTCATGTTCTCCTCTGCTGTTCATTACAGGTTCAGTTGTACATTTCTTGCTTATATAAATGGCCCTACAAGACATTCCTCTTGCATACAATTGTGATTGCATTCTGCAAAGCTCTGACGGGTACTGGCTCCCCAACTGCCCTGTGTAGTGATAGGGCTTAATGCCAACCAGCTTCTCTTTGGCTTTCCTCGGTGTATACTGAGCAATGGCAACAGTATTTCTCTCTCCGTTCAGTGTTAGGTTTTTCAGACTGTGAGACAACCTGTATTGTGACTGTCTGATCTCCTTCACATCTAGCTAGCTGAGGATTTGTTTTTATTTATAAACCTAGGGCCAGTCAATGAAGCATGAGAGGCGTTGTAAGGTTCTGAAGTTGGGGGAGAAGTGGGGTTTGGAGGATGAAGCGGTAGAAAGGAGAATCGTTAGCGGCTTGCTACCTAAGGACCAGTTGTCTCATGATTTTCTTTCAGTCTTTCTTGGAACCAGCTCATTTATTTGAAATAGGGCTGACTTTAAAAACACAGAGTTACTCACCTTACTGTGATGGTCAGAGAGAGAGGCTCTGTGATGTTGGGATAACCAAAAAAAAACCCCTTACAGAAGTCAGTAGTGTGGTGTGATGAGAGCCCATGTCATGCGAGTGGGCTGATTTTTATTTTTACATTCAGAGGCAGAGTTTAGCACTTGATGCTGCAATTTTTAGGTTCAGAGATGTGAAATGATGGAAAGGGAATATTTGCGGCTTTGAAAAGCTTTTATCTTTTGGTGTTTTTTTTAATAACACCTAGTTTTGGAAGAACTAGTCTCTGTTGCTCAGCCCATACAGCTGTTAGGAAGAATAATAAAAACTGTGCCAAGGGAACATTTTAAAGAACGATTTGAGATGATCCTGTGAACAGGCAAAGAAATTTCCTTCAGTAGCAATTTTTCCTCACTTTTTAAAAATCACTGGTTTGTGCCATCATCAGGAGATGAAAACCCCCTATGTATTGAGAATTTTGGTGTATGCACAAAATCCCAGTGTGTCGCTTCAAAGTACAGATAAGCTTTAGTGGAATTTCTATTTTAGGAATGGTTAATTCTGTTTGAGTTTGGCCGAGAGAGAGAAAAGTACTAGCAAGCTTGGCAACAGTATTTTTACTCCATTTGATTTTCTTATAAAGATTTGCCTCTCTCATTTGATGGAAAATGCACTTATTGATCAACTCTCCAGTAAGGAGATTTTCTTTTTAAAGCCATTTTTAGAGGAATTCTGTTTGGACAACTACATATTAGGCTTTACCAAACCAAACAAAATATTTGTGTCTGTAGTGTTGTTATATAATAGCTATTATATAATGGCTGTTGGTGCCAACTAAAAATATACTCCAAGATAACTTCTAATTCAATGAAGCATTTAACTAATGTCCTCCCAAGGTTTCTCCTTCCAGATAAAGGTTCTTTTGCAAACTTGGAGGAATAAGGTTTGCATGGTCATTATATCAGTCTCTTTCTACTTCATACTCTTCCTATTTCTCATTCCTCCTTCTCTCTTTTCGTGTCTCCCTTTTCCGATCTTTCTTTCTTCCTTAGAATTTCTCTTCCATAGAATTGTAGAAAAGGGAAAAACCTATAAGCCCACCTCTTCCCTTAGCAACCCACCACTCCTCGCCCAAACGAAGGATTGTTACCTGCAACTCCTTTTCAAATGCTCTGTCCAGTTCAGTTTCAAATGTACATGATGCATGTTGAATGGTTAGGCTTTACCAAACCCAACAAAATATTTGTGTCTGTAGTATTGTTATATAATAGCTATTATATAATGGCTCTTGGTGCCAACTAAAAATATACTCCAAGATAACTTTTAATTCAGTGAAGCATTTAACTAGTGTCCTCCCATTTATCCTGTGCCATATTTTCAGAGTAGCTTTTCCTTCTGTAGCAGAGATAGAGTTAAAAGGATGGTGGCTTTTTTTCATTATGTTCCGCTTTTCACAACTGTTTTAAGCTGCATAGAGCTGAAATCTGGTGCACATGCACTTCACGCCAATGTAATTTTTTTTGTTTATGCTTTTCTAAACAAGTAAAACTGTAACTATGCCACATTTAAGCACTAGGGAATTGAAGATCTATTGCTGGATCGCAGCATGTAACTAAAAATCAGTGATGGTTAGATGCTGAAGTTTTGTGTACTATTGAGGCTCAATTCTTCCCTGACTCATATCTCTATCTTCACTGTGTCTGCACAGGGTGCCGTGGGAAGAATTTGCCCCTTCTACCTTCGGGGTTGTCCTTTGTTGTTTTTATTAATCTTAACAGCTGTGTTATTCGACCTGTTTAAAGCTGGTATAATGCTTCTGCGGTAGCAATCCTTAGTCATTTTTATTTACTCACTCTGTTGTTTATACACACATGTACATTCAGTTAAGATTCACTTTGAATGCCGTAGGTAAGTATTATAACCCTCAATAATTGAGACACAGAAACATGCAGCAATTTACGTGAGGTCACATAGTGAATCGGGGAGTAGAGCCCTGTTTCCCATTCTTTCACTGTAATCAATATATGGTGCCTATGGTTTCATAACCAAACATGAAGGCCTAAATTTTCCAAGTTGGGTCCTTAACCTTAGCTGCCTAAAATCAGTATTTAGGCCTCTTAACTTGAGGCACCTGAGTTGGAAAATGTTGCTGTGTAGCTGCACCTTGTGTGAGTACAGGCAAGTCACCTATTCGCTCTGCGCTCCAATGTTTGTTTGGGGACTTTGGGTGCTAGCATTTGAATTCATAAATGCTTATGAATAATCATCATAATATAAGGCAAAGAATAATTGTTTGGGGCTCTGGGAGCTGGCTTTAGGACCGCACAGCCTCAGGGTTCTGTTCTTATATTTGGTGGAGTATATTAGGACACTGTCTTCAACCACTCACGCCCATTGCTTTTTCTTTAAAATAAAAAGCGAGCAAGAGAGAGAGAAGTGAGTTCCAGGCAAAGTGCTTTCTGCTGGTGTGTCTCTTTGCAGAGCTCACGGACAATTTACTCCTGCCTGTGTGTGTTAAATACCAGGGAGCAGACGGTTCTAGAAATGAAACACAAAATCTGTAGGGGGAAAAGAAGACATCAGTTTTAACACTGCCGGGCCAATCCAGCCAAGCAGTCATAGCAATATTCTTGCTTTAGCTCTATTCCCTCAGCGACAACACCAGTGCACTGACTCAAGTGGTGGCCGTGGTTTTTTTTTGGTGCCAGCAAAGTCCTGAAAGACTGAAACATTCCAGGCTAAGGTCCTGCAAGTGGACCCCAGTGCCTGTCCACCGAAGGCAGCGGGTATCACTCCAGCCCTTTCTGCACCTTGCCTGAAAAATCCACTTAGTTTTCCAAACAGAAGAGGCAAGGCTGGATTTAGGGGCAGGCAACCCAGCCACCCCTGGGGTGCCAAGCGTGGGGAGCACTGAGCACGGGGTGCAGTTTTTGAGGGTTACTGACGAAAGGGGAAATAGGATGTTTGAAATAAAATGTTTTTGGCGTTCCGCATGTGGATTGATTTTTTTTTCCATTGCCCTCCTAGTGTCACGCATGCAAATGAGGCACTGAAGTTGTGAAATGGGCTACAAATGCAATAAAAAAATAAGATCTTAAAAAGTTGAATGAATGGGGGGGTGGGCGCCGAAGATACTCCTCGCTTGTGGCGCCATTTGGTCTAGTGCTGGCCCTGAGATATTGCCCAGGGTGCTCTTACTGTAGCAACTCCCTCACTTCTAGATATGCCATTAACCAGGGCAGCGTCCTGTGCCATGTTCAGGGGCGTGATCCAGACCAGTAAGGGGTTGTCACCACCTGTGGCACCCAGCCTGGACGCCAACAGCCAGTAAGTAAACAGGCAGCGTTCTGAGTGAATGCGTCCTCTGCAGCCCTGCTGTGGTGCTCTGACCACGGTATCCAGCCTACGACACGGCAGCCCCTCTGTAGGCTCTGTCTAGCGACTTTATGCAGCAGTGACGCCAACACACTCCCAGTCCTGGATTTTTTCAGAACCATAGAATCACAGGAGATGAGGGTTGGACGGGACCTCAGGAGGTCATCTAGTCCAACCCTCTGCTCAAAGCAGGACCAACCCCAACTAAATCATCGCAGCCAGGGCTTTGTCAAGCTGCACCTTAAAAACCTTTAAGGATGGAAATTCCAGCACCTCCCTAGGTAACTCATTCCAGTGCTTCACCAGCCTCCTAGTGAAAAAGTTTTTCCTAATATCCAATCTAGACCTGCCCCACTGCAACTTGAGACCATTGCTCCTAGTTCTGTCATCTGCCACCACTGAGAACAGCCTAGCTCCATCCACCGTGGAACCCCCTTTCAGGTAGTTAAAGGCCACTATTAAATCCCCCCTCACTCTTCTGCAGATTAAATAAGCCTAGTTCCCTCAGCCTCTCCTTGTAAATCATGTGCTTCAGCTCCCTAATCATTTTCATTGCCTTTCACTGGACTTTCTCCAATTTGTCCACATCCTTTCTGTAGAGGGGGGCCCCAAAACTGGACACACTAATCCAAATATGGCCTCACCAGTGCTGAATAGAGGGGAATAATCACTTCCCTTGTTCTGCCAGCAGTGCTCCTACTAATGCAGCCTAATACGCCGTTAGCTTTCTTGGCAATAAGGGCATGTTGTTGACTCCTGTCCAACTTCTTATCCACTGTCCTTTTCTGTCCAGGTCCTTTTCTGCAGAGCCATCTGCCCTGAAGTGTCCAGCTGTCTCCTGGAACAGTCAGAGAAATAAGGATTATCTGTTTACCCTTTAGAGAGACAAAAGCCCATCACAGCTTATTAACTGAACTGGGTAAATAAATACACCCTTCGCTTCAAACACAGCACCATGTTGGCTTATTGTAAGAAGTAAAACAAGTTTATTAAACAAAAGTCAGAGGTCAAATGAGACCAAATAGAAAGAATAAAGATTAGAAATGGTTACAAACAAAAGTAGGAATAAGCTTCTAAGCCTAAAACATAATTTCAGCCAGTTTCTAATTGTTGCCTAAGCAGGTTTCTCATCTAAAATCAATTCCCAAAGTCTTCAACCCCCTTGGTTGAAGGACCTATTGTTCTACCATCTCAGGAGCTCTGATCTCTTTATTCCTTCAAGAGGTGGATAGTTTAGAGGTTCTCTGCTCCTCCATTTCTAGTCCAGTATACCTTTGAAAAGCATTTCTCTGAGTTCATTGACCATGCTTCAAGAGGCAGGAAGGATTCTGGGGGCTGCCATCTCCATCCCCTGCCAAGGTTAAGTGGTCATCTTTCCCCACTTGCTCTCCTGATGGCTTTTTTTAATCTTGCATGTAAATTCCTTCATTATTAAATGCACAGTCCTTTGTGACTTAGATACGCGGACTCCCCAACTGTCTTGAGTGCTTTGGTTCTGTTTGCCACATATGTAAATTGCATTCCCTTTGTCACTAGACACCCTGCTTCATTTGTATTCAAGACTTGGGCAGACCTGTTTTCTACTTTATTCAAATACAGACTTTAAAATGCGGTATCGGAGAATGTCCATAACTCCCCTTAGAGCGTAAATATATACATTTCACAATTATATTAATCACCAGTGAGTCATGCATTTTCCAGTGATATGTTACAGGATACCTTTTAGATACAGATCGTGATATCAATGAGCTGGAATACACTGATCAAGCCAGATGAAGCTCTCTCTACGTATCAGGGAGCCACTTGCCTGCTGGTCTTGGGATGCTCTTAGGTTCACACCTCCACCCTGACAAAACTGCAGGAAGATTAGCCACTAGCAGGTCAGAACCCTCTTTCCTGGACGGGGTGTCTGCTACCATATTTTATTTCTCCTTTATACAGAAGGAACTTGTTTTGTCTCCTTTGTCTGTTTACAGTATCAGGACATAATACCAGAGTACACATAATTTCAGCTAAGAACTGTTGCAAGCATTTCACCAGTGTTATTAGATTTCATGGTATATTACATGTCACCTTTTAAAATAAATATATCCCCAGTGTGTGCAGTGTAGTATGTCTGGTCTGACAAGCATTGCTGACAGAGTAGTGAACAACAAATGGTCCTCTGTGTCACACCTGCATATTTTTAAGTATTCAAATGAGTTCTCCAAATTAAGCTTTTAGGATTAGTCATCTTAGACGTGCAGCATCATTGATGGGTTGCCAAGGGCCCAAATTTTGTCGCTATGACTACTAAAACATGTTATTGAGACACACAAATTGCTCTAAAGTTTATTAAACAGAAAATTCACATGGCAAAAAAGGAGTGGGTGAATGCTGAAGGTGCATGTTATTCAACTGATGGGAGTCTTGTGGGTTAATGCTAAAAATTCATCCAGCCATCAGAAGTGGGGCTTCTGAAAAACACATTCCTATTTTGCATCATAAGAGGCAAAGAGTATTATCATGTAAATTTCATATATAATAGATCTTTCCTTTTCAGCAGAAGATGTTTTCAGATATTGTTTTGGATTTGGAAAACACAGAATCAGGTTAGGAGAATGTGTTTTAGTTCCCCAAGGGGTACTGTATGTTTTATTAATCCTTAGGAAAACTCATCCCCAGGTTGATCAGCAGGCTGCATGTTATTAGAATACAGGAGAAACCAAACTTCTTTGAATTTACTGCTGTGATGGAGCAGTTGTAATTATAGCAAAAATTTCTTGCACTGAAGTTAGCTGATGTGTTCTGAGAACCAAGAAGACACCCTCTCCCTTCCCCCCAAAAAACAAGGAGATGGACTCTTTGGATTGAAGAATGGTGTTTGTGCCGTTTGTTTTCATTGTTATGTGCAACACAGCAACACAGCTGTTCTTTTTTGTCATCTTGTTTCACTTTCATGCATGCCTAGAGCAAGAAGCCAGCCCACTGAGTGCTTTGTCTCCTGACTGGAATTCTAGCCTCTCTCTCTCTTTCTTTTTTTTTTTTTTTGGTATGTGACAGAGACTTTAGAACTTCACAGGTGGGATTTTCAGAAGCACCCAGTGATTTAGGAGCACAAATCCTATTGACTTTCTTGGGACTTGAGCTGTTAGTTCATTTAGGTGCTTTTAAAAATCCAACTCTACATCTTCTGCTCATTCCTTCTATATTTGTCCTCTGATTCCATGAATTTTCTCCCTGTGGTTAATCCTAATAAATATTTATATGGTATCATTAGTGTGCTTGGAAGATAGAAGGTAAGTTCCCTTCCTTGAAAAGCATAAAATTTAAGCAAGATAGATGATAGAAGGGAAAATGTCAACAAATCCTGGTGTACGTGAGGTGTTAGCTTCAACCCAAGATGTTCTATGTTGTTGAGACTCTGGGAATTCTACGTTGGTAAGACACCTGGCTCCATCTGTGAAATGGTTATCTCCTGTCCATCTGCTGGACTTGACACTATCAAATGTAGGTGACATGGTAACTTCCTATTCCAAGACAGAAGCCCTCCTTTTGCGTGAAATGTCCTGTTTGTCACGTATCTATCACTTTCCTTAACTTCATTCTTAATACTAGAAATCTTGATGTTATCCTTGACCTACAGAAGTTTTCACCCCACATCTCTTTCACTTAGCCACACTGTTGCCAGTACTCCACCTTGGGCAATCTGTTATATCTGTATTTGTGCTTTAACTATTTCCTGTCAGCAGTACAGAACTTTCTAGCCCAGCGGTCAAGTAGGCCATGATGCTAAATTTTTTCACGCTGAGAAGTTGGACACACGTCACCTCCATTTTTCCTGTACGTTTCCAGTACCAACTGAAAATCTCCTTGCTTATTTTCAAAACTTTCCGTTGATTTGCCCCACCATAATTTTGAGATCTCCTTTCCTTCCCTCTGCTCACCTTTCATTCAAAGTAATGTACAAATTCATAGGTGAGGGCAGCTAGCAGGACATTCTTTTGGGTGAGGGGCTCCCGGACATGACCTTCTGAGCATGCTACAAAAGACCTCTGTTTGATAGGGGTTTTGGAGAAGTCTGAGAGTACACTTCCTGAAATGATCAAAGGAGTCTCTGTAGATGGTTGGTTAGTTGCATTCCTGATGCAATGATTAATGTTCCTGGGATTTTATTGTGTTTGCTAATGATGTTAGGGCACTGAGAGCCTGGGATTGGACATGTTTATTATTATTTTAAATCCAAACAAACCAATTGTTTAAATGGAAGGTTTCTTTATTTTTGGATTAATCCATTATCTGGCCAAAATCTCATGAAGACGGCTCACATGTTGAACCCAAATCCAGACCCCAAGTCCAAGTACTGACCACCAATTTAGCCCAATCTGCAAAAGATCCTTGCCTCCTAGGTTGATCTGTAGTAGAGTTATGTTCTAGCGCTCCTCACCCCCATCCATGCATGTGGGTTAGCTACCAGAGTGTCAGAGCTTCCTCCGTTCGGAGGTTTCCCACTTAAACCATTTTGGTTTCCCTCAAGTTTTGTTTATAATTCTAATTTCCCACAAATGGGCAGGCAGGGAACTCTTTCTACCACACTGCACAAAATGAGCTAAACTGGTTTTGCAGCGGATTTTTATTTCTGCAGCACAGAGCTCGTTAGAGGTCTGTATGGGTGAGTAAATACTATTTATTTTCCAGTTTTCATGCTGCTTCTTATTTGCATTTGTCTTGGGTGGCTTTGAACGTGGTAGGGAAACAAAGAACATGTTTTAGGTTCAAACCTAGCACAGTGAAAAAGGATTGTGCTGATTTCTTCTGAAGCTGGCTGTGTTGATCTAATTGTTAAGGGGGTAGGAAAAAAAAGAAGTAGTCTGGCCTGCTGTAATTCTGTTTTGGGGAATGGGTGTCTCCAAAGTGTCCAGCAAGATTTTTGGAATCTCAATTTTAATTACTGGCAATGCTGCTGCTTCTCTGGCACTTAACATTGGTTTACTTTGAAGCTCGACTTTATTTCCATTCTGAAGGGCATAAATACTCCCTCCCTTACTTTCTCCCATACATACCCACATGTGAGAGAAGAGAGGATGGCGTGGGAGTGAAGAATAGAAAGGGGAGGTAACAGTGTGGTCCAGAGGATAAAGCATTGGACAGGACTGGAGAACAGTTCAGTTCCTGTCTCAGCCATTAGCATATTGTGTGACCTCTGGCTAGTTGTTTTACTTCCTCCCGCCCATGGGGTGTGTCTGTACGACATCCCAGTGTGTGATTTTCCAGCTTGAGTGGATGTATCCGAGCTTTAATCTTGCAACCTCGGGTTGCAGAGCAGTGAAGCTATGATAACGCGCACTTCTGACCAGAACTTGTGGGTAATTATTAATGGCACTGAAGCTAATTTAGGGATGTCTAGACAAGCTGTAATCACGCCCTATTGATTGCAGTGTAGACATCATAGACTTCAAAGCCAGAAGGGACCATTGTGATCATCTCTGACCTCCTGCGTTTTGCAGGCTACAGAACCTCTCCAGCCTCTCCGGTGATAGACTCCAAACTCTGGCTGAGTTACTGGTGTTCTCAAACCATGATTTAAAGATTTCTCGTTATCTGTCTTGTCCATTTAGAGCAGCAGTGCCTGATGCTCACTAGTGCATGAACAGCACCTAGCACGATGGGGCTCTGTTTTCAGTTGGGGCATTTAGGTGCTGTCATAATAGTTAAAATTAACAGTAAAAAAAGGAACTAAAATGTAGCTAAAAGGCAACCTAGGCCAGTGGACTTCATCCCTCTTGTATGGAATCATGGTGATGTTTTAGAGATGAGGTGGGTGAGGTAATGTATCGTTCATTGGACCAACTTCTGTTGGTGAGAGAGACAAACTTTCAATCTACAGCCTAGAATTGAAGGACTCTGTCTGTGTAGCTCAAAAGCTTGTCTTTCTGTCTCCTCCTAGTCTCTCTAATATATTCTTTACCACTAAGTGGTAGTGGTAATATGTAGATTGCCCATTTCCTCTTCAAAATGCTTTGCCAGTTTTAGTTAATCCTCACTGCATTCCTGAGTGGGAGGTAGGCAGGAATTACATCCCCGTTATACAAATGGGGAAGTTGGAAGGAGAGAATTTAGAGACAAAGTTTTGAAAGATGTCCACTGACTCAGGGTGTCTTCGTTTTTGGATGCCCAGTTTATAGCCTGATTTTTTTTCAGACGTCGGAGCTACCCAAAGCTCTCCGTTATGTCAGGTCAGTTTCAGCTTCTCTGATAAATCAGGCCATAGGTGTCTTACTGGACATTTTTGAAAATTTGGGCCAAAGACATTGTGGACATTGATGAAGGAGCTAGGATTAGAGTTTACAAGTTCCCAGCTCCCAGGGTTATGCACAAATCACTAGACCGGGCTTCATTTTCCTGTGCCTTAAATAATTTCTTTTAGTCCAGCCTTTTTCAAACTGTGAGGCTAAGTCGTCTTGAGAAAAATTCTCTGCCGGGTAATGACAAACGAACTTCCAGGAAGCGACGGTGGCGTGCAGTGCTTAATTTGTAATAAAAGAGGTGTGGCGCTCAAGCAATTAGGTGTCAGGGCTCTTGCGTTTTTGTGGGGTTTTTTTACATTCATAACTGATGCAGCAAGCCCTGAAGTGCCGAGGCTATAAACTGCCATTCCTAGAGGTGCCAGGGCTCAACCCTCGCATAAACTAAGAACTGGTGGCATGGGGAAGAAACACATTTTCATTCTTGTTGGATGGCCCAAAGCATAAAACAGAGCCATCTACTTAGGCTGGATTGGTGGCTTATATTCTGCTACGTGCTAACTAAATGCTACAAAAAGTAAAAAACAGACTTCTCCTGTCTCAACTTTGTTCCCAAATACCCCAGTGGTCACAGTATCTCTTCCTTTTTGGGGCAGCCCTCCACCCACACATACACTCCCCCACCCCTCCCATCTACGTATATACAGTTTCTACCATCTCTGTCTCTTTATCTAAGTCTGCGGGCAGGAAATATTGTAATAAAAGGTTGACATTTAGGTGAGCCTAGCTGTGAGCAGCAATGTTCACCTCTAACGATTTCATTTTTCTTGTCACAGGCTACATCAAACAGTGGTCAAGGCAGAGTCTGGCTTTCCCTGTTGCTGAAGGCAGCCAAGAGTTTCTCTGGCACAGCATCTGTAGGGAACAATGTTAACCATTATTGTTGCTCCCTCCCACGGAGAGCTAAATATGCGGAATGTCCTATCTCACATGCTCCTTATCAGGAACCAACTTTGTTTACCCGCATAATTCCCGGGGTGACTTATCAGATTAGCGTGATTTCAAAGTGTTAAGAGCATCTGTGCTTGCAAGAATTTTGCACTTGGCTCGCCTTGGACTGGCTGTGTTCAGATTAGATGTAAACACATTCCTGACATTAGAAAACCGTGCTGGGCAAAGGTGATGTGCTTTCAACAGAGCCTAATAATAGAAGTGTGGGGACCTGCCAGAGGAGTAGGGTTTAACTCTGCAGTTACCCAGCTCGTCACATCTTGGGCCTGCAAGAGTGACCAGGAAAGTGCACACCTGTCATGGATTCACAGGGTCTGGCCTATGCTCCAGCCTATAAACAAGCCCTTGGGAGCGATCCCTGAAGTGTGCTGGACCCCATGGATCCACACAGTTCCACAGGGGCAGGCTCATAGCCTCTGCGGCTCCAGAACTTGGTCTACAGGCAATCCCTGTCTCTTTCCACAGCTTCATACGGTGAGTCCTGCCAAGCCTGCCTCCTGTGGGAGCCTTGTCCTTACCCCTCTCGGGGCGCAATGCTCCCGCTGAGAGTTTGCAATGACACAAGGCAGCCTTTTCAAAGCAAGGTATGCGTTTATTAGTCACTTGGTGTGCAGCATGGGCAAGTCCTTAGGTCAGCAGAGAAACAAAGGCTAACACCGAGTTTAGACTATCCCTTCCTCTCTCTGTCACTGGTGAGAGCCTCCTTTGTCTCTGGGGTTACGTCTACATTGTGATTAGAACCCGCAGCTGGCCCATGCTAGCTCACTCGGCTGTAGGGCTGTTTAATTGCAAGGCAAGGCAAGGGTAAGGCAATTTTCCTCAAAAGTGGCTGTTCCTTCTCTGACAAGTCTTCACCAGTTAGCCCTACCTTTGGCCCGTCTCCCAGTGTGTGATGTCGATGCCACAACTCTTGATGTTTGTCTTGAGGATGTCTTTAAAGTGTTTCCTTTGGCCTCCGTGATTCCTTTCTCCTTGGGTGTGTTGGGTGTACAGCAATTGTTTTGGTAGGTATGCATTAGGCATATGCATACTCAAAGTGTAGCCCAGCCCAACACAGCACAGCACAAAGACCTCCATGGCAGAGCAGATGAAAGAAGCAGGACTTACCCTGCCAAATAAGTCTCCGCTATGTATGGCATTCATAAAACATTACAGGAAATTCCCGCTTTTGTCATAGCACCCAGTGAAGAAGGCTCAATGGCCCTGTATAAGGTTGGAGATTTGATTTGATTTGTTTCATGCATGCCTCTTGACATCTCTCAGGCTTATTCCTCACCCCCCCCCATACCTCGGAAACAAAAGACAAAACACGTTACGTGCATGCAAACATAAGAGATGTGTAATGTTTATAATAACCACACAATGGTTTAAATTATTTGCCATTTAATATTCTAACTGTTTTCAAAATCATAGGCATTGGAATAGCTGGACACCTTGGTAATGCACAGTAAGATTAACATTACAGGTTGGAGGTTGTGTTACCAGCATAATTTAATAAGAAGAGAGAGAGAATTTGCTGTCAGTGGCACTTCAGCACCCACTTGAGGTGCAATTCTGGGTAGGGCTGCTTTTCTGAATTGGAGTTCGCTGGTTGCAGAGCTCTCATTGACCTGCTGTTTTGCAAGTTCTTTTATGGGTCCAGCTTGCCTTTCATACCCCTGAGACAACCAAGTTACAGGTCCTGTTTACCACCCAGATTTGCCCTGACCTCATTGCAGTTTCTAATATTGACAAGATGGTCATCAGCTAAATCCTTGGAGTGTGGACACCTGACTGGGTTATATGTTGATGGTATGGATGTGTCCTTAGTCCCCCATAGTCATCACCTTGAAAACGTCCTCTGCCCTCCAAGTTTGTGTGCTTTCTTTTCCTCCTTTTACCCTCTACGCTTGCGCAGCATTTTTGACAGCCTCTTATCCCTATACCATATCAGTTATGTATCTCAGCAGTCCCCCATGTCTGCGTTCCATCTTTTTTTCCATCCTCTCTGGCCAACTTGCAAGGACGTTGGACGGCAGGTTTCCTACAATGGTTTGGGTGATTACTCATATTCAACTGTTATTTCTGGAGTCAAGTATTGACTTTCATAACTGCGAACATCTATTATTATATCCTCCCCCCCATCCTCCCCTCGACTTGCTGAATAATTTCAAGGTGTTAATTGCTTGCCCCAGCAATCAGTCCATTGATATGGAACATAAACATTCTTGAAATAATTTTCTGTCTGAGCCGGTTTGTGGCTTACACAAGTGCCAGTGTTTGTTTCCTTGTTTTTAATTTCCTGCAGTGAAAAGCTTTTGTATTGTTCTTGACAAAATGCCTCTGACTCCTTTAGCGGTCGCTCCTTGAGGCCATGTGGTTTTCCAGGAAGTCTGACACCGACAATATCCACTTCTTGTATAATTTAAGTGTATAGATGAATTTCAAGGTCTGCTCAGTCATGTCCTTTCATAGAGATTGTTGACCTGTGTTTATCACATGCAGTAACTAGTGGCTCTATTACTCACTGGGAAACCTTAGCTTTGGGCAGGTTGGGAGGGGATTAGGCAATTTTTGCTGCAAGTCTCTTGAAGTGCCATTCTTTTATCCTGTACGTTTAGTATTTCCCTCCTGTAAGGTACATAGCATAAAGAAAGAGATGAGGGATAATTGCTCAAGCACTGAAAATGTGGCATGCCTGATGCTCACCAAAGGGATGATTTTTCATAAAGCTACTGCTTCCACAAGCAACCTGCAGAAAAGTTATGCTTTCCCAGTTTGATCAATATGTGGCAGGATTGCATGTATGTCGGGGGAGTGTGTCTTCTGATGATATAATGTTAGCAACTGGATGACCAGTGATAGACTGGTGGTTTCTGGTCTTTCTGCAAAGATAAACTGAATTAGGTTTCTCTCCCTCTTCAGCTTGTGTGGTTTCAGTTAAGCTAGAGGAATTGCTCTCTTTCTTTTCAGATCAAATCATCTGTAATTTTGTAAACACCCCCCCCTCCCCCCAGGAATATTCAGTACTGTTACTCCAAAGATAGCACATGCCGTTTGGGATTGTCACCATTTGAGGTAACTCAGATCAGATGCACACCTGTTTGTTGTGGTGGCCAAGGAGGATGGATAGAAATTACACTAAGGCTCCAGAAAATGACCAGAAAATCAAAGCAAAATGGAAAACAGATTAATGTGGATTTCTGTGTTTAAAATGGAGGAATTGAGGACTCGGAGGGGAGGTGGCTCACAGGGAAGGAGGAGCTTTTGAATGTCTTTTCTGGGGGTAGTCATATAACTGGACAGTGTGTGTGTGTGTTTGCATTCATATGTATATAAAATATCAATTTAGTTCTCTTCACTAGACATTTTAAAAGTACAGCATCCTTCCCTAAAGGCAGCCTGTATTTTTAAAGGAATTTAATTTGGAATTTAAATGGAAATTTAAATGGAATGGACAAGCGTGCCACTGGATCTCAGCACTGAGCTGCTATACCAACTCAAATGAGACACAGCAGTGAAACAGGATTGATGCTCAAGGATGGCTCTGAGGGGTGCATCCATGTATGTAACGGTATGGGGGAGAGTGGAGATGTTTGTGTCATTTTCAATTCCAGCCTTCTTCCACGCTTGCTATTCCATTTGGCAGATGTCTTCCTATGGGTTTTCATTCTCCGCCACTGGTTTGTGTAAAGCTACTGCAGTAAGTCATGGCTTTAAAGACTTCATCCAGGAAAAAGATGGCACTGATTGAGCTGCTGTGTTAAAGGGATCTGTCTGAGTTAGTGTAATGTTGACACCTGCACACTTGGCTGTCCAGAAATGGCATCTCCAGAATAATGCAACACATCCAAGCCGAGAAAAGACTTTCCCAGTTTAAATAGAGTAATGAAATATCCCCTCCATCTATCTACCAGGGCATTTCCAATTTGCATTCAAAGTAGAGAGCAGGGGGGAAAAAAGACACATCTTTCAGTCTGTAAGCTGAGCTGCTATGAATCCTCTCAGTGCCTAGAGCAGAGAGCCTTCCTGTGTCACCTGATTTTATTTAATTTGTTAGTATCTCATTAGCACCCCGTGTATTAGCAGAAGATCTGGGAGAGAACTCATATATTGTAATGAAGCAGGGTCCTATGGGGCTCTTCAGGCAGGTAGGTTCTATTTAACATCTCATCAACTTTAAGATAATGAACCAAGATTCCTTCTTCTCCTCCTCCCCCCCTGGAATTTTTCCTTGATTGGCTGTAAGCTGGGGAAGGCCAATATGTCCCCCAGTTTCTTTTAGAAGGGTGTGTCCACCGGACTCCCCCTCTTACTTGCAAGGTGTTTTGTCTGAGATCCCAAGCAGAGAGGGAATTTGTCTCTTGGTTAGAGCTGGGCACCAGCAGTCGGGACTTGTGGGTTTTATTACCAGCTCTTCCACTAACCCACAGCCTGGTTTTGGGTAAGTCACTTAGGTTACAATTTTCAAAAGCGACTTACTTTGGAGCCTTACTCCCATAGTCTTGCAATGAAAGTCAGGTGCCTAAGTTGCTTTTGAAAATAGGACTCAGGTTCCTGAGTGGCTTTGACCCTTTTGAAAATCTTACCCTTAATTTCTCTCGGCTTCAGTTTATGCACGTGTAAAACGGAGATGATTTACCTTCCTCACTGGTTTGTGTAGTCTTTGGGCTGGTCTATGCTTACAGGGCTGCAGCTGCGCCACTGTAGCGCTTCATGAAGATGCTGCCTTCACTAGTGGAGAGCTTCTCCCATCAGTGTAGTCAGTCCACCTCCTAGAGAGGTAGGAGCTATCTCCCGTGGACATAGCACTGTCTACAGTGGGCGTAAGGTCGGTGCAGCTACATTGCTTAGGGAACATGGATATTCCATACCCCTCAGCAACGTAGTTATACCGACATAAGTTGGTAGCATAAACCAAGCCTTAAATAACTAATATTTCTGGCGCAGTATGGAAGACAAAAGCATTAGCCCTGTCTATGATAAAAAGTTAGGTCAACCCACTTATTTCACTCAGGAAAAATCCTGAGCAACATAGTTTAGCCAACCTAAACCCCAATGTAGACAGCACTAGGTTGATAGAAGAATTCTTCCATTGGCCTGGCTACCGCCTCTCGGGGAGGTGGCTTACCTATGCTGATGAAAGAACCCCTCAAAGAACCCATAGCTACAGAGCTTCCACAAACTAGAAATTGAATCTCCACCAACACTGGTAGGAAAAGAACCATAGGCGGGAGCTCCACGGCTGGAGCTCCTAGGAGTTATGGTAATACAAATGAAATAATAATGGCCCAGAAGTGTGCAAGTTGGTGATATTGGTGTTATCTGAGCACAGCCATTGTGGGAGGGTGCTAGAGCTAAAGGACTAGCTCCACTAAGTGAAGGGTAACTGAGTGAAATTTAAGGGCCTGTTGTATACAGGAGATCAGACGAGAGGATCTAATGGTTCCTTCTGGCCTTAATCTGTGTCTTAATAGCAGCTGTAGTAGGCTCTTCTCCTCTTATGTGGAGAAGCTAGTAGAGTGGGACAAAGACCTGTCCTCTCGTAGTGTGGGATACACAAGGCAGAAGCTTTGGATGTCCTGCACATTTGCCAGACCGTGCAGTTTTGCTGTGTGGGTGACACAGTCACGTGGTAAAACTGCTATAAGGAGATGCATTAATTCACTAACTGCAGGTAGTTTGGGTCTCCTCTGCTCACAGGCGCAGGGAGGGATGGCATTGTAGAGCACAGCAATCAGGGATACACAAAGATGTAATCTGGGAGTTTCCACTCTCCATCAGGGGATCCAGATCCCTTCATGAGATTGAAAATGGGGGCGTTTGGGTGGGAGGTGGGTGAGGAGGGGCTATTTGCAGGCATGGGAGAGAATAGAGCTTGCCTTACATGGCTTGAGGTCTTTTTCTGGTGAGAGGAGCTCATTCACATTGCGAATAGGCTCTTCCCCCTGGGAAATCGTGGCCTTTCATTAACGAAAGGGTAATCCAGCTTCACTCAGCTGTTGATTCCAGGAGCATTTATTTGGGTGGTAGATTGAGGAGTTACAGTGAGGGCGGGAGGGCAGGGGAGGGAACTGATTGGATTTCTGCAGCAGCTGCTGTTTTTCTGCCTTCAAGGTGCAGGAAAGGGCCTGGAGACCCTCACTTTAGTGGAGGTGTAGTCCTGGATTAGCTGAGTGTGGTTCAGCTAATGCCATGGCTGTGCAAGCACAGACAGCTATTCAGAAGCTGCAGGGAAGGGAGGCATCAAGAAAACTGTAAAGAAGAATTGCTACTTAAAAGAGTATTTGGGCAGATGGCTAATCTGACTTCCTCTTCGTCGACTGAGTTCGCTGCTACAAACCCCTTCCTGGGTTAGCTTGTGTACCTCAGCTGTTCACAAGTGCCGGGGTGCCATACAAAGGGAGAGGTGATCTCTTAAATAACCGGGACCTCCAAATCTTTACGGCTTTATAGATCATACCCAGCAGGTTAAAGTTCCCTGAGAAATCAATTGATTAAGTGAGCAGTTGCAGTCCGTACTGGCTTCAGTTTCTAAAATGGCTTAAAGGTTCGTCTCCACGCAGAGCACGTCGCAGAAATCCAGCCCGAGGTGACAAAAGGCCAGGATAACAGAAGCAAGGGCCTGCCCCTGTGACAAAATAGCAAATTGTTAAAATCACTCTTAGCAGCCCCTGGTATGTAGATGTGCAGAGGCAGCTGGGGATCCAGCAAGAGATTTGGCTTGCTAAACTGTGTCATGAACGGTGGGCAGGCATTCCTAGTCAAGGCTATGGTTTTCTTACTGCTATGAGGAATATCTCTGTCTCCTCTGGGTTAAGTCAGCCAGCTATCTCTCAGCCATGTCACATTCTCCCTGAGACACTGGGCAAGTCATTCCACTGCACATTGCAAGAGATGGAAACCTAGAACCGGGCATCCTCATTGTACTGAAGGGTATCCTCATTTCAGGCCAGACCTGCTCACTAGTGGCCTCATGTGCACCTTGGGCAGGAAGGGCAGCAGTAGAGTTTTATGGACCTCTACACAAGAGAGCCCTCCATGGCAGATAATCAATTGCCCACTGCTGCCTTCTGGGATCTCCCAGAAAGAAAGGGGAAGAGCAGTTCCATTATTACTGATTATTTTTGCATTGCAGGACAATCACAGACCCAACCCCATTGTTCTAGGCATGGTATAAACATAGAGCAAAAAGACCACCCCTTCACCGAGGAATTTACAGTCCAAGCAGAAATCTACAGGCTGCTGACCTATCTGGCCTTTGCTAGCCATCTGAGTCCTCAAAATGCCTTTGGATGCTGTAGGTAATACAGCTGCCCCTGTGTAGTTCTCAGTTTGGGATAGGCTTTTCAGTCTGTACTGTTAGTCTCTTCTTCATGCGTCTGAAAGAGCTGGATAGTGTATAGTGGGTAAAAGTAATTGATTTTTCTCTCCAGTCCCAGCAACGTGCCAGACACGTTGGTTTGCTGGAACCAGTCCAAATTCCTGTGGGCGCCTTTAATTGGGAAACAGGGACTGGGATAAACAAGAGACTCCAGAGGTGTAAATAGATCAAGTGGCCACATGGCATCATCTCTGCTTTATACAAATGCAGCCGAGGACTGGTTGAGCGGAGAGTGTCATTTTAAGAAGCTTCTCCCCTCCTCCTCACTCCTCTCCTGCCCCCCCCACCAAGCATAAATATGCCGCCCACCTCTGCTTCCACTAATCAACTCATTAATAAAAACTTCAGTAGCAGACCCTGCCTGTTCCCCAGTGTGCATGCCATGCATCCATTCCGACAGACAGGTCTGAAATGAAGACCTCTTCTGGAAATCATTTGGAAAATCGAAACTGGATAAGCCAAAGAGGAGCAGATTGTAGCTACTTACTGACAGTGCACCTCCTCAAGGTGTTGAGCTGGAATGTCTCACATCACACACACAAATGGTCTGTAGTCAAAATAGTCTTGGGAGGGACTGCTGCCTCCTGTTTTATAACACTTCCAGCACCACAAACAGTCATACCCAGAAAGCTGGGACTGTTCCTGACCTTAGACTTCCTCCTAGCAGAGGGTGGAATAAGTAAGCAAACACCAAGTACACTACAGCGTACTGTTCTAACTTCCCAGGGAAAATGTTTTCCAGTTCTTCATCCAGGCCTTTTATCATTACTTCTCTAGATATCTGCAGCTTCTATGAAATGCTGCTAGCTGCAGCTTCTGTGAAATGTAGATACATTGTGGTTGGTACAGCTTATCAGAAAATGGGAAGTATTTTCTTGTAATAAATGTTCAGTTTTATTTCATTTTAGGTATTCATTTTAGTTGTTTCAAAAACCAAACATTTGTACAGGAAATTGCCAACTTGCTTATGGGGCCATTGAAACAACAAGTCACATTGGTAGTAGATGACAGAACTAGGAGCAATGGTGTCAAGTTGCAGTGGGGGAGATCTAGATATTATTGGATATTAGGAAAAAAAATTTCGCTAGGATGGTGGTGAAGCATTGGAATGGGTTGCCTAGAGAGGTGGTGGAATCTCCATCCTTAGAGATTTTTAAGGTGCGGCTTGACAAAGCCCTGGCTGGGATGATTTAGTTGGGGATGGGTCCTGAAGTCTCTTCCAACCTTCACAGTCTTCTGTGATTCTATGATTGAGCCAATCCAGTGTTCTTCTAGCAACTCTCTCCAGGCTGCTGCTGGTTTTTGTTAAGCTACTTGATGATACTGGTTATGAGCCACTTTTCTCTGTTTGACATCAGAGCCAGGTGAAATGTTTTGATTGCTCAAAGTGGGCTTGGAATCAACTTTCTGAGTCTCCTGGGTTTTTTTACAAAATAAAGGTGGGATTAATGAGTTTGATTCACTCAAGTAAAGGGTGTAAATTACTCCAGTGTTTGTGAATAATAAGCACTCTGGCAGTCAGATGAAGTTGGTAACTCGGGGCCACGGTGTGAAATTCTCTGTGTATGTAATCTGTAGTATCCACAAGAACAGTATGAAATCCAAGCCTGTTATTAGACAGAATGTTGTTTGACTCAGACTGTCACTGACGCACGAGACTATTAAACGGGATACAGTCATTTGCTTTAATGTAGCCCCTCAGATTGGTTTTTAAGTGAAGTTCATCCTTGGTGTACAAGAGCCTGAAACAGCATTTGGGAATTTTGACTGGGACAAATTCCACTTGAAAAATATGCCGGATATACCACAGACCACTAAAACAACATGCATTGCAGTTACCTATTGTCCCAGACTGAGACGTGGGTGGTCAGGCCTCGGGGTGGTCGCAGTCAGGAGCTGAGCCAAAGGTCAGACAGCCAGAGTCAAGAACCAGGAGGATGGCTGGGACAGGGTGAAGGCAGGGCTGGAGAAGAGGCAGACACAAGAGAGAGCACAGCTGTGGGTGAGTACGCTGAGCAACTGATGGCCAAGTGCTAGAGCTGGGTTCAAAAGCAATCCTGACAATGCTGTGTAGTGGGGATCTGACCGATTAGGGGCCTCGGCTGTGATTAACTATCTGATGGCAGGGCTATCTGCAGTTCGGGACACTGATCATGTGTATTATGGTAGCACGTAGGAGCCCGTCATGGAGCGAGACCCCATTATGCCAAAGGCTGTACAAACACAGAGCCAGGGAACTTGGGAAGGGAGATGGCTGGGCAAGTTTCTCTTTGTGGTTTAGTTTCATTTCAAGGAAACCAATCTTTCAACCCCTGTGAGCTGACAGTCGTGTGTTTTGTTATTCTCCATCCCCCCTGTCCCTGATGCAAAGTTGTGGAACTTTCCTTCCTGGTCTCATAACCCCTATATTGCACTCCAAACCTGTTCCCCTAACAATGAAAACATACATCTCTCAAGGAAAGCGTTAGGAGAGTGATGCGCACATTATAGGTGCGGCTGGTGGTACCACTTAAGGTTGCCTGACATTTCCCATTATAGACCCTGTTTTCGGTTGCTTATAACTTTGTCAAACCTTTACCACCCAGGCAGAAATTTTCCATGCTGGAAGTTGGCCTCAAACTGAATTGGGAGTTGCGGGGGAGGGAAGCAGGAAAAATGTCAGTCAAAATGATTTGGCCATTTCTGAGAACAAGGCTAGGGAAAAATATGCTTTATCGATGTTAGAATTTTTTTTTTTTGTTAACACGTTTAGGAAAAGGGGCTTGAAATTTGGCATGGCAATGGTCTTTGGTCAGGAATGTGGTTTCCTAACTTTTGAGTGCTTGATTGTGCGACCTTAATAATGTTCTTTTTAACATATCTGTGTCTTGGTGTGTGTAAGTGCGTATTAATATCTAAATAGGTTACTGAAAGTTAAGATGTCACAGCTTGCTTGCTCGCGGGAGGAGTTGGAAAGAAAATTTCAGTTTTCTGTGCTACATTAAAAAGAAAGCATTTAAAGCACAGAGGTACACCTTTAAAGTTGTTGAAGTTTTAATGGGTGTTACGTCACGGAAGCTCACCCAGGAATGAATGTGGAAGATGGAAAGAAATGTCTGTGGTGGGGGAGGGTGCATGCGCACGCACACACCACACACAAAAACTGAAATGTTTATTCCACCATGACCCCTGAGAAACCCGCAGTCTTGTTTTCATGCAGTGTTAGTTCTAAGATGAGTTTTCTCTCTAACTAATGCTTCAAAAATTCCTAGTGAGCGACTGGGTCAGATATTACCACTGATTTGCCAGGTACCACCTGGGTATGACTATATGTCTTTATGTTCGCATTTGTGAAAACGGAGTGCCCACACTGTGCAGAAATGTGATTCCTGACCCTGTCTTGCTTGAACTGTGAAAGGGGCTGTTCACACCATTACTTTCCTGGCTCACACTTGAGGTGCTAGAATTGATTGTCAGACATGCTGTCTTGATGGTAGCCATCTGAAGAGAAGTGAGAGTGACAGCTAACCAAACTGGCCGGAATACATTTTGGTGTTTAGCTTCAACGGAAAAAATTGCAGAACCTGCCTGCTTGTGTTAAAATTGATGCATAGTTGTGGAATACAGAAACCATTTCCCAGAGCAAGCCCTTGATGAAATCAGAATGAGAACTTTGACGGGGGGGTAAGGTGATTTTTAGTTGATCAAAGTTGTTGTGGGTTTTTTGTTTTCCTTCCTCTGTCCTTCATGAACTGACACGTTCATTCTTTGCATATAATCATTTTGTTTTCTAGCCCTAGACCAGGCGAAGTCCTTTCATCCATTTGAGCTATTATGTTCGAGGAAGTCACTCAGAACAGGAGCTAAATATGGCATTCAACTCAAACTGAAGCCAGGGACTTTTCTGCCTAGCAACCGTTTTGCATCATGTTGGTGCCTGGAAACGGCCAACTGTGTCCATGTACAGTTTGTGTAGCAAGAAAAATGTCTTTAGTGACCAGTTATTAAGCTAGAGGCCAGCAGACATTTATAAAAGAAAAGGATGGGGGAAGACATTTGCATCCCCCAAAAGGTTACTATTTGAATTGTAAAATCCCTGGGACATTTTATCTGTTGTTAGATGTTGCACAGCGGCCCTGATGTGGTCCCTCTGAAGAGACTGGCTCATGGGTTGATTTTGCTTGTCTTTGTTCACTTTTGTCTCTGTGCTACACTGCATCGTTTCCTGAATGGTAAAGGCTAGCTCAGAGTCCCAGCTGTGAACGTTTTTCTGTGTCTAGTATAGAAATATTTCTTTACTTCCCTTGCCCAGTAAAACCTTTCGCATTGCTTTTATGGTGGGGAGAAACAAGCTGCTTCATTTCCTAGGTCAAAGGTCAAAATAATTGATTTCCCCCCCCTTTTGTGCATTCTTTCCAGTTGTGCCATGTTACAACATCCAGCAAAAACTTCCTTTAAAAACAAAAAAACAAAAAACAACAACAAAAAACCTTTTTATTTAAATCTTTTTGAAAAATGGTACTTGCAAATACAAAATGTGGACAACTCTCATGGATTTTATCATGAGTCTTGCAGTTATTAGTGCTTTTCTTAAAGTTCCAGCTTACCCGAGTTATGAGGTTGCATGATTCGTTAGTCTTTAAAGTGCTACAGGACTCTCATTTTTTTCTTTTAATTAGAATCTCAGAGTTCATGTTTTTAAAAGTAGGTTTCTAGACCTCGTGATCGCAGACAGAAGCTCGAAAACATGATGCAATCATGCCCTAAAGGCTTAAAAACCAGAAGGTATTTAAAAGAGACACAACATTTATTTTAAAAAGCTCATGATTTTGGAGGGTCAGACTCATGATTTTTGAACATTTAGTTTTGGCAGTACAGCAAATAAACATTCAACCATACAATGAGTTGAGCAGCTGAACTGAAAGACTGTGCCTTTCCCAGAAAGCACTCCCTGCAGAACATTACACTATACAAACCTTCACACACAATTCAAACCAAAATCAAACCTTATAAGGACCTCATTTAAAAAAAAAAACCATGCCCTCAACCCAAACTTTTTGAAAAAATATTAATTGTCACACACCTTCCAAATCTTTGTTCTGATCTGGAGCAGTGAGAGAGGCCACTGTTGGATTACAAGTGGGAAGTATGGGACTTCTGGTTATGAGATTTCCATGCCAGTTTTGCAAACTTGAGAACTTGGAGGTAGCCTCTGAATTCCTAGGTGCTTTTCCCATCTGAACTTGCTTTGGCACTCACTAGTGAAATGTTTCTGTCGCTCAGCTCCATCCAAAGTTTTGCAGGTTGCCATTTGATATTTCTCCATCCTTGTTGCTGAGAGAGGCATTTATAGGCATGATTGGTTGCTGACTTTCCGCTGGTGGTGAAACACCAGCACGCTCTCACTTTCCTTTTTATTGATTAGCTTATTCTGCCTCATTGTGTCTGTGCTAATGTTGCATTTGGTATTTTCAGCACTCTTTCGACTTAGCACATTTTACAGCTCTTTGGGCAAGGCACCTTCAGACGCTGCTTATTTGATGCTATTTAGAAGTAATTGTCAAACCTCCCATCTGTGTTTGTATCGTTCAAATTGGCGTTGTACTTTTACATCTGCCTGCCTATTGGAAACCACGGCGCCCAGAAATGGTAATTTAGTCACTTTCCATATTATTTTTTTTCATGTTAATTGAATTACAAGATACAGGTTACTTCGGCCAACGAAATAGCCATAGGCGTGCTTCACAGGTTGGTTAAACTCAATTAAACAAACATCATAAACACTTTACAGTAATCACAAACATAACTGGTGAATGGGCCTTTATCACTCTTGAGGAGAAGGTCATTGAGGGATAAAGGTTGGGTCTTCCCCACAGAAGCTCTCCGCTTCCCTGACTACTTGTAATATGCATTGCAGGCTCGTTCCACAGAACTTAGAGCCATAGCGTTTAGTGCCAGAAAGGATCACCTGATTTTCTAGTGCTGTCTCCTGTATGTGACAGGCCACCAACACCACCCAGCAACCAAAATTAGAACAGCACGTCACAGGCCACTTAACTAACGTTAATGAATTGCAGTAAGGCCCACACCACCTGTGTGAAGTAGGTATCCAGTATTATCCCCATTGCACAGAAGGGAATTCAAGGTTCAGAAAGATTTAAGTGCCTTATCCAAGGTCACATTGGGAGTCCTTGATCAAGCTAGGAACACAACGGTTCCCAGAATCACTAGGCCAGACGCAATCCTTAACCCTTTGAGTTCCACAGACATTCAGGAGAGGCTCATGTTCCACTGAGTGTTGTTCATATTAAAAGAATAGAGAGAGGCGAGAGGTATAACGTGAATCAGTAGGGTCACAGGGGATCCCCTCTCACATTGGCAGAGCAGAAAGAGTTCATTGTCATTCACTCCCCTGGCTTTTTAGGTCCATTCGTGTGGGGTGCCCAGTGAGGGCACAATATAAGAACCTATCTGTGTCTGCTGAATTGGGGTCTGGTGGGAGCCTATGCGTTCTTCTGCAACTTTCCACATGAACGGGTGGTTCTTCCTGTCTCATCTTTGCTGTGCTGTCGTGTTGGCCATTGACATGCTTGGTGGAAAGGAGTCCAACACTGCTACCATTCCTGCATTGCAACATCCATCAACATTTGCTGTCTCACCCTGCTTACTAGAGTTTTTCCTGCTGCCCATTGACCTGATGGGAAGCTCTGTGACTCTCTGTTGGTATTTATCAGGAGGTAGAGCACATCAAGCAGGTCTTGACTTATCGCCTTTCTAGCAGACTGGCCTCAGGGGGGGATCTAGGAAGGGACAGGAGATGCTCTTCTTTTTTGCTCTTTGTAATTGGGCGGCTTCTCTGTCGTGCTGGGAAATTGGACAGATGGCTTTCACTGGAGGTGGTGATACCCTGAGGCGCAATGCCAATCAGAAGTCAAACTAAAGAGAAGGGTGGGGGAGTCCACTTAGAAGGAGAGCTTTCTCTGGCTCTCCCATTGCTCTCCTCCTTCCTTGGCTGGTCCAGCGAGAGCTCCCTCTACTACTTCGATCTCATTGAACCACTTCCAATAAGGTCAATCACTGGCAATTGGAAGCGCCAGAGGTATTGCAGCATCTCGCAGGAGCCGTCAAACGGAGAGCTACTCATTGCCAGAGAGCAAACGAGTAACCTCAGCCTCGGGAATCCGTATCACCCTTGGCTTCCACAAGCTCCCATAGCATGTCTCTGGCCTATCTCAGCCCTGTCCCAGGAGCCCTTGGACCACATCAGTGCGTGAGGCATGGCATGGCTGCTTTTTTGGACAAAGTGCTTACATAGGACTGGAGACTTTGGGAAAGAGATGGGGGTAGCTTGGCTTTTCCGTGGCTTAGTGAGATCCAGGGGAATGTCTCTGCTTTAGTGGCTGTGTGATGTTGGAGCTGAACTGTAAATATGCATGATGTGCAGGTAACCTCAGTGTGAGCTCCTCTGCCTGCTGCTGCCAATAAGTAAATACCTGTCCTAGAAGGAACACTGTTTCTGGAGAGAAGATCTGGGGTGGAACAGAGGAAGTAAATGCATCCATGGCATATTAAGTCAGCTCTGATAATTTTGGGACCTAGTTTCTCCCTGCCACTTGTTCTAGTGTTGGGTTTTGTTTTTGTTTTGTGATGCAAAACATTGTCAGATCGGAAAACAAGCTGAACATGGCTGAAATAATTCTCCATATGCAGCTTGCACTGGAGTCTCAAAGGGGCCATGCTAGTGATTGATACACCAACTTGTCCAGCTTCCCAGGTGCCTAATTTCAATATTATGCAGCTAGCTTTAAACTCTGATTTTTCAATAATTGGCCTGTGAAGCGAAATATCAAAACACAAGAGCAGAGCTCTCAGTGCCCTGACTGTTTGTCATTTGTTTGTTTAGGGTTGCTTTTATGCTATGTACAATTGTGGTTACTGAGGGAGGCAAAGTCAACACAATATTTGTCAATCAGTCTATTAATGATTTGCAAAGCTCTCCTTTCTTATCCTGGTGGTACTGTGTCTTAATTGAATTCCAGTGTCACTGCGTGGCTGCTTTGTGCTAGGCACTGTACAAACACACAGTAAGAAATAAGCCCTGCCCCCAAAGAGCTTACAATCGGAAAAGATGGACACTACATGGGATGAGAAACCAAGGCACAGGGGGCGAAGAGACTTGTCCAAGGTCAGTAGCAGAGCCAGGAATAACATTGTTCCAGCCTGTGCCCATAGCCCCTTAGTGCTGCCTCTCAAGTGTACGAGTGATTTGTCTCTGGAAGGTATCCAAGTGAAGTAGATGTTTTTTGCATTTTACCAAGGACCACATATGGCTAGATCCCATGACTGGGGAGGAAGGGGGGGGGTGACTAGAAAAGTTTGTGCACCACTGTTCTAGTATGTCTTAGGCTCATAATAAAAGTTCTCTACGCCATTCTTGTAAGTCCATTGTCCATGTGGATTCAGAAATGGAAATGGATCTGATGTGACATAGTGGATCAAGGTTTCTCTAGTGGTGAAATTTACATCTGTTTTCTCTCCATCTCTTTTCAGAGCTCCCTTCATCAGAACACTTGAGCGTCGCAGATGCTACATGGCTGGCTCTCAATGTGGTTTCAGGTGGAGGCAGCTTCTCCAGCTCCCAGCCCATCGGGGTGACCAAGATCGCCAAGTCCGTGATAGCGCCGCTGGCTGACCAAAACATCTCCGTGTTTATGCTCTCCACCTATCAGACGGACTTCATCCTGGTAAGACCAAATAAGATCCCTAGCACATGAGAGTTTGCAGGAACGGGGGCAGAGGAGAGGTCCCAACTACATCTTGAAAAAAAAAGGCAGCATTAATTAAGGGATGCTGGAACAGGGGGTGAACCACCTTATTATTGGTAATGTCCTTGGACACGTCCAGGGACCTGTCATTCTGAGCGTGGGTTGTGTGTACGTTTTCCTAATGCTCAGCAATGCATAAGGGCATGTGTGATATGGTCTGTTGTCCAGTTCAGACAATGGAAAGCAGGTGCATTGTCACCCGCAATCTCTGTTGTTGTCCTCAGATCCGTGAACGGGACCTGCCCTTTGTGATGCATACGTTGTCTGCTGAGTTCACCATCCTCAGGGTCGTGAATGGGGAGACAGTGGCTGCAGACGACTTCGGGATAACAAATGGGTTTGTCAAGCCAAAACTGGGTAAGGACCTTCATGGACCCTGCTCATCAGTGCTTCTGCAGGGGAGTCAGTAGGCTCCACAGTTACTGTGAGATGTGGGGGAGAATGCGTTTTCTGTATTCCTCAAACTTTTGGTTGAACGTTCAGGCTGTTAAACCCTTTTCAGCATTTCAGAACATAAGAAAAAAAAAATCTAAAGATACAAATTACCATATTCTGGAGAAAGCAATATTGCCTGTTTTTAGAGGACGCTAAAGTTGAGTAGGAGGACGACTACAGAGAGAGAGAGTGCTTTTTCCATCCCTATTACTCTAATTCTACCGTGGACAGCCATGGTAGTTTATTTCTGCTTAACGAAGCTCTAAACAAGGAAAAGATCCCAAAGGAAAACACAGCAGGAGCTCTCTGACCTATCATAGACAGGTCACCTAGAAGGACTTTCATTTTACTTTTTCTTCCCATCTTTGGTCCATTTTGAGAAAATATTTGATGCTATTAGTGTTTAAGAGGACCTGTCAAAGTTTCTTGACTCAACATTTGACCTACATTGTATGTTTCACGTGCTTACACCCATCCCTATTAACTTTGTAAGCACTTCCATAATTCCCACCAATGGCAACGGGACTTAACAAAGTGCTTGAAATGAAGCACGTGCTGAAATGCTTTGCTGGATTGGGGCCTCAACATTTGGGAGCCTGTATTACTATGTGGTTATTTTCATACCTCTAAATAACTAGAAACCCTCTGTAGTCAGAGCACTGCTGCCTTTGGGGAGACAAAGACCCAAAAGGGAGACAAAGGGAACAATAGAGCCATGATGTGGAATTCATTTCTCTGGCATAAATAACATTGGCTGTAATCCTCAGTTCCATGGTTCAGCACGTCTAATGTGAATAGCTTCACGTAAGTTGCGCCTGCGCATTACAGTGACTAGTACATGGACAACACTATTTAACATCGATATTAGCAATTGGGATTGGGGATGCACCATGCTGGGGGCTGTACGTTTATTAGTATGACACCATTCCTGTCCTGAGCTGCTCCCAATCTAAGGAGACAAGAGACAGACAAAGGCAGTGGAGAAGAAGGAATAGTCAATTATATACAGTGATCATGAATAAAGTGAGAGTCCGTTATCCCCAGCTGTTGCTCAGACGAGCTATGCTGTAATCTAAGACGAGCCACTTACAAAGAGCATGGGAAGAAGGAAACAATGTGTACATCAAAAGCTTGTGTCTCACACCAGCAGAAGGTTGTCCAATGAAAGATATTACTTCACCCACCTGGTCTCTCTCTCAACATTTATATGAAGATGTGCGTTTGCTGTTGCTTTGTTGTGTAATTGCATACATAAATACCCACTTCCCCACCAACTGGCACAAATGAGCCTTCTCAAAGGCATTCAACGTTGGCTGGGGTTTTTTTTATTTGTATTTCTTTACTTTTTTTTTTGTAGCTGTCATGGCAAAATAAGTTTTATGAAGGAGGAAAGGGTAGAAGCTTTATGGAGGGATTTTATACATGTATGGTGAGGATATAGTAAAGATGATCTTGGATGGGGGATTCTGTCTATGATCCACACAGCTGTCAGTTTTTCCCCAAAATGTCATTTTTCATTTCCGTTAGGAGAACATTCTAGCGTGGTCTCCTGCTTCGTTGGAATTTGTATTCCAAGGCCTGTGAACATTCATCAGTCAAATGCCGTCTGAGACCCTGTGCTTATGAAAGATAGGAGGAAAAAACCTTTTTAAAAAGCATTACCATTTTAAGTCACCACCAGCTCTGCCTGCCTCTTCTCTCATTTGAGTCCATCTGATAGACTGATGCCTCAGGGAGGGGCACTATCCTTGTGTGTCAGACAGGGGGAAGCACTCCCAGGCCTGATGTAATCCACCCCCATTCTGTGTAGCGCGCTCTCAATTTCTAGGAGTCTGGGGGGCACAAAGAGACACAGAGTACCCAGACGAATGGGTACAAATTGGATATTAGGAAATTTAGACTAGAAATTAGACGAAGGTTTCTAACCATTAGGGGAGTGAAGTTCTGGAACAGCCTTCCGAGGGAAGTAGTGGGGGCAAATGACTTATCTGGCTTTAAGACTAAGCTTGATAAGTATATGGAGGGGATGTTATGATGGGATAGTTTAATTTGAGCAATTGATTTTGGATTATCGGCAGATAAGTCTGCTCAATGGTCTGTGGGAATGCTGGATGGGATGGGAACTGAGTTACTGCAGAGAAATCTTTTTTGGGTGCTGGCTGGTGAGTCTTGCCCATATGCTCAGGGTTTAGCTGATCGCCATATTTGGGGTCGGGAAGGAATTTTCCTCCGGGGCGGATTGGCAGGGGCCACAGAGGTTTTTCGCCTTCCTCTGCAGCATGGGGCATGGGTCGCTTGCTGGTGGATTCCCTGCAGCTTGAGGTCTTCAAATCTCATTTTTGAGGATTTCAACAACTCGGTCATGGGTTCGGGGTTGTTATAAATGTGTATGGGTAGGGTTTTGTGGCCTGCCTTGTGCGGGAGGTCAGACTAGATGATCATATTGGTCCCTTCTGACCTATGAGTCTATGAGTCTATGAGAGGTTGCTTAGCCCAGGGTGTAGCTGAATGGGTCACGATGCTCAGCAAATAAATATTGATGAAGTAGTGAAATTGTATCATCACTCAAATAGTCCTAGAAAGGCCTCGCTACCTCTCTTGCAATTTGAGATTCCTGTAGCTGTCAAAATTCACACACGGACCAAACCCTTGTTTCCAATGTGCTCCTCATTGTAGCATGTAGGTGCCATGTGTCTAATTAGGAAGAGACTGTTACTATTCGGGAGCACCTACCCCTCCCTTCCCTTTCTTCTTAGCCCTGGTAACTGATTACTCTCAATGACTGTCTTCTAAGAAGAAAATGGCCAGGACCTTGTTGCTATCCCGTTGCTAGGGGAGGCCTGACTGAAGAAAGCAGCTGTGTTTGGGCTTTAACTGTTCAGAACTTGGGCTTAGTCTGATTTCTAGTGTCGTTAGGGCAGCAGCCAAGGGCGTTCCTCCAAGAAGGCTTTGTCTTCCCTTTTCTGAAGGTCATTCTGTTGACCTTACGGAGACTGGAAGTCGGGTCTATAAAAAGTATCTGATGGGATATGAACTTGACACCAACTTGGCTTTGTACTTGTGTATTTTTCAGTTCAGAGGCCTGTTATCCATCCTCTTTCCAGTCCAAGTAATATGTTCTGTGTCACCAGCCTGGATCCAGACACTCTTCCAACTGTCGCTACACTCCTCATGGATGTCATGTTTTACTCCAATGGGTACGTTTACACAGGGACCGGTGCGCACAACACCAACTGTGCAAGCAAGGCCTGGGTTTGAAAATACAAATATGCATCGCTCTTTTCCAGACTGGGAAGAATCCAGGGCTGGCCTTGTGCAACATAAAATGCATCGTGTATGGTGTGGGCTTCTTGAGGGTTGCAACCGTAGGTTGAGATTTTTCAAAGCCCCATGGGAGGTTAGGATCTTTAAACGTTTAAATCAGCCGCACTAACTCATGCTGTGAGCTTGCATGGGCGTATTGCAGTGCAACAGCATTGCATCGCTACTATGCATTAGCACCTTGCATGATAGGCTTGAATGGCACCAGAGCCCTCTGCCAAAAACTTTTCCAATCCCAGGAAAAGCTGGACCTAAAAATAAAACCATTCTTCTCAAAATGCACCTGATAAAATTAGCACATTTTTCTGGTGGGAACGAGAGTGTTAGTCCATATAAAATTTTTGCCAAGGAAAAAATAAAAGGAAAAGCACAAAACTAGGCACAACTCACTCTTTCATGGTTAGGTGAATGCATGAACAGCTCTGATTTCATGGGCTCTTTGAAAGGTTAGGTTTTCCAGTACCCTGCTGGTTGGTGTTAATTCTGTTTTTGTTTTGTTTCTCTAGAGTAAAAGACTCGGTGGTAGGCAGTGAAGACTCGGGACACATTCGCTTTTTCTCCTTCTCTCTCATTGAGGGTTACATCTCCTTGGTGATGGATGTGCAGACACAGCAGAGGTGAGACCACGATTGACTTCAGCACAGGGCTCATCTGTATCCTGATGTAACATTTTCAGAAGCACCTACCTGCCTACGGCTCCTAACTCCCATTTTCAAAAATCATTAAGGCACATGGGAGCCTGAAAGTCTCATCGAAAGTCAATGAGATTTAGGGTCTTGGGCCCTTAGGTGCTTTGGAATATGTTACCCCACCGTTTGCAGGTTGAACTCACGAAGGCAAGAAAATCTCCCTATAGGAGGTTCAAGATCTCCAAACTATAAGAGTAGAACGGAAGCCGCTTTAAATGGCACTGTCTTCCAGCATCACTTTCTCACCCAGTTAATCAGGGCTGTGTCTCATTGTCATGGTAATGCTCTGCTCAGGGCAGCAGCAGCTCATGTTTGTTTATCCAGCAAGCCAACAAGCTGAGTGGAATAAAAATACTGTCCTGTAATATTTGTATTATTCTCCTACTTCCTGTCCCGGATGAGAGCTTGAAGGTCTGCGGGGCTAAAGGTTGCACCAGGTGTTGTATCTAGAAGCAGCCTGAAATGGTGATTGGGATCTACAAGGCCGTCTATGATTTGAGTCATGACTATCTGAGGACCTAATTCTGTGAGGTGCTAGTTGGCTCCTTGAGAAGTTCTTCAGCTTGCATTGACTAAAAGCCCTTTGTGCCTTGCACAATCGAGCTCTTAAAGGGAGGAAGCCACTTAGGGCACTTGCTTGTGACTCAGGGAAGCTGGATGCAATTCCCTCCTCTGCCACAGGCTCCCGGACTGTGGACAAGTCACTTCATCTGTGTGTCTTAGTTCCCCATCTGTAACCTGGCAATAACAGTGCTTCGCTACCTCTCTTCCCTGTCCTTATTGTGAGGATAAACACGCTGGAGACTGTGAGATGCTGAGATACTTTGGTGATGGGGGGCCTCTGAATATCTAAGACAGGCTGATTGGGGGCAACTTCTCTCTCCATGTGGTTCCACAACACATCAGCTAGGGCCCTGGAACTAACACTCTCTAGATTTGAGTATCTGGGGAGCAGAGTTCTTTTTCAGAATGCCCCTTCTGTGTCTTGACTTGCATTTATGTGCAAGTTCTCTCTCTCGCTCCCACACATACTCAGAGCTTTTCAGATTCAGAGAAATGTTTACAGTAGAAAACCTAGAGGCAGCTTCATCTGTACTATTTGCCTTGTTTTGTGGCCTCATCATTTTGTTTCTCCTGCTGCTCCTTGTCCATTTCAAGCAGGGCAGGGCAAAATTCCATGTTTAAAAAAAAATAATTTTGACAGGTAATATTGATGTTTATTTTTAAGCATTTTTTTAGATTTATATCCATTTTAAATTTTCACCGCTGCATAAAATCATGGGATTTAAGCACTTTTTGTTGATTTAAATTTTCACAGTTGCAAAAAATTGTCAGATAACTGTCAGACAGTAATTATTAAATGACCATAGATGTTGAGATTCAAAAAGTTAAACCTTTAAAACACAAATTGTCAACATCACGCATCAGAATAAACAAAATAAACATCCTTCAAGTTCTCAAGCAGCATTTTTCTTACTTTTCCTATCTGTAATTTTGTATTGCTGTCAGCAGAAATATTTTGACATAGGTTTGTGTGTGTAGAAATAAAAGTCTAATCCTTGCAAGCCTAGCTATAGACCTGGAAGAGACCTTTCCTCATTTTTGTGCAAGGGATGTTTGTTACTACTACTTTTAATTGCAGATTTCCCCCCCCCCTTTTTTTTTGGTAGATTTCCTAATAATTTGTTGTTTACAAGTGCATCTGGAGAACTCTGGAAGATGGTCCGGATTGGCGGGCAGCCACTTGGGTTTGGTATGTAAACAGTCAGCTGATCAATTAGGTGCCAATATAGCCTGTTGCACTTATGCGATGATGATGGAAAACAGTTGTGTTAGCTGATCCTGTTTTTTAAGTCTTTAGCCTATTGTGGATTGGAGGAACAAGATTTTTTTTTCAATAGTGTAATGCCAGCTAAATGCAAGGAGACACCTAAATAAATGGTGTGATTTTCAGAAGGACTGTGCATCCAGCACCTCTTGTTGAACCCCTTGTAGGTGAGATTTAATTGCTGGACTATGGAGTAAGCTAAATTTATGCCCCCTGGCTTTCAGTGTTTTGACCAAGAAGCTGTCATGTCAATGTGAATCTGGCAAAGGCAATCCTGGCTCAGTTCATTTTAGAAAATGGTAAGTGAGACCAGGGGACAGATATTACTCTGATTTACACTAGTGTAAAATCTGGGCAATTCCATGGCCTCGGTATGGATTTCCATAAGTTGTGAGAGCAGAATTGTAGCCCTGAATTCCCTCTTCATGGATCCCATTTTAAAATCAACATGGCTTTTACAAAATGCGTCTGGTAGAAACACTGTGGAGAAAATGCCCACGCTTTTCAAGCGACCTGGTGGTGTGGGTGAGTTGTCAAACTTGAGACATCTTAAAGGAGCCTGGCTTTCAGAAAACGCTGACTACCCACCCTTGAAAACGTTTTTCCTTTTAAAACTAGTCACTTTTGAAAATTTTGGCTGTCTGTTTAAACAACTGGCTTTTAGTGGTGGTAACGTCAGGTAAGAGCAAGGCGTTTTGAGGGCTTACCACCACATAAAAACTGTTGGTCTCAGCCACTGGAAGTTAGCCTTGCTACCGCAATGGCTTATTATTTGATTTCAAGTGAACAAGGTGCCGAGTTCACTATATTGAAGACCCGTCACTGTGGCAGGTCCAGGATTCATGTGAGCAGGGCTAGAGGTGTCCAGCATTTATTCCTTCTCAGATGCAGGAGCATTTTAACCCAATTCTGCAGCTATTTCTTAGTTCACACGGGAACCAAATGGCTGGCTGCGATTGTGCTATAGGTATGTGTCAAGTAGGAGATCACATCATAGGTCAGAAGAGAAGGGCTCCAAGTTACCATGTCATTTTTGATCTCGAGTTGTTACCTTTCAGTGACCTTAAACCAAACCTTCCTCAACCACTTCTGGCCTTCGGACCAAAGACTGGGGATGGGAGCTTTAATGATGACGGTTGTGGGTTAGCATGTAGATGTGCCAAAATATTTCCTGTGCAAACCTCAGACAGCAAAGAGATGTCTGGAACGCAAGCAGCCAGGAAACGATGGGAAAGAGCAGACTTCACTAATGAAGGAATGGTGTATGATTCAGGGCCGCCTCAGCTGGTAAACAGAGGGGATGAGAAGCAGGTAGAATTTGCACTCCCAGTTGGTTGAGTGCCCAGACTTCCCCTTACTGAAAAGCTGGAGTTCCAGCTCCATTTACCACTTCTTGGAATGGTGGCCGGGTACCAAGTACTTCGCTGTGTCTGTAGGTCTGTCTACACTGCAGTCCTGGAAGTGACTGCAGCTAGTGCAGACGTACCTGAGCTACTTTTAGTCTAGCTATCTCAGGTCCTGGAGCAGTTGCGCCGGGGCAGTGCGTGGGCCAGCTCTTCTAGCAGTTACTCAGGGTTCCGGGTAGGCTTGGGGTGTCGCCACGGCTTCACTTCTCCAGGATCCGAGCTAGCTAGATTCAAGCTAAATTCCAATTTAGACATATCCCATGTCAATCGAAGGGCCTTGGCAGAGCGAGATTAGGTATGCACTCGGGCTGCTGTGTCACTTCCAGCCTTATTCGTGCTGCAAGAAGGTCACGTCCTTTTACTACTGGGAGATGTGCCCTCTTGGAGCCCAGTTTATTTTCTTTTGCTTCAAGCATCTGACCTGAGCTGTTACAGGCCATAAATAACCAGCCAGCCAGCGAAGAGCGTGCTTTGTTCTGCTCAGTGTGTTTGGAGGAGGAAAGAGCCCGAACACCAAAGGATATTAATTTTTTGGGAGGACTGGGGGGAACTGATCAGGTCGCTAATTACGAAGCTACAGAGAATTTAGAGAATAAAATCGGAAAGAGAAATGGCACGTGAGAAATTATAAAACTGCCGAATAAATGGGTGGAATGAGAGAAGTGGGAAAAAAAAACACTAAACAAATCAGCAGCAATAGTCCATCATTTTGGCTCCTGCAGTGTTGTCTTTCACAAAGGCACCAGTGCCCGCTGGCCCACCCCTGCTCCTTAGTTCTTGTTGTGCGTGGTTGGTCAGTCCCAAAGAGATCATAGGTCTCTGCCCCAAAGGGCTTGCAATATAAAAGGTTTGCATCATTTTGCAGTTTGTAATTCTTTGGTCAGGCTAGAGAGAAGGAAGACAGGAAAGTGGTGGAGGTTTGGGTGTGGTGTTCTGTGATGGACATCTTCAGAGGTTGTCCTGCTGCCAAAGAGAGACCCCTCGGCATTTACAGGGTATTTTGAGTAGACACAGTGTGTCCACAGTGTCATTCATCTGCTGTCTGAATCCAGATCAGTTAAAATACTCGAATAAAATAGCCATGTTAGCATGGACTCTTAACCCAGATTCCTGTGGGAAACCCTGGGATTCAGAGGCCGAACAGTTGGATTTAAGCAGCTGTTAAGGAATAATACAAACCTGTTGCATTATCTTCAGTATTTCTCATTCCTTTTCTGACTTTTAATCACTCCCAAGCAGTGCAAAAGTGAGGGGGCCAAGCAACCAAAACGGACCAAATTTGAGTGGCATTGTGACCTGGCACATGGGTTGCAATACCACCCGCTCTCATGTGGTCTGCCACTGCCTTGTCATAGCAGCAGGGGAGGGGCTCCACCGTCATGCCACCCAGTAGCCAGGACCAAGATGCAAGCTTAGGCCCCCTTTCCCTCCCCCTCTCATTGCCCCTCTGGCAAGTTCAAGTTCTCAAAAGTTGAGGACCGTGGCCCTTTGCTCCCTCACCCCTATCTCCAGCTCCTTTTCCACAGGGTTAAAGTTGGTGTGTTTCTTAGCCCCTTTTGCCTCGTTTCCAGGGGCTAGTTAGACCTAGGAGTGTTCTCCTGTGGTGGAGCTCAGTTGGGAACGTTATTTTTGTTCTTTGTCTTCTCCTAGATGAATGTGGAATTGTCGCTCAGATTTCTGAGCCATTGGCTGCCTCAGACATCCCAGCCTATTACATCAGTACTTTTAAGTTCGATCATGCATTGGTAAGTATCTCAATAGCTCGGCGGAGTTGGGAGGAGAGCAGATCTAGTCCCTTTTCCCCAGGAGAAAAATATCCTTGGAGTTTCTCTTGACAGCTGCATGTTAAAGTGACTCGGACCTGATGTAGTCGAGTGTGGAGGGGCCAGAAACGTCTCTAGGGCATCTTATTGAACAGAGACTGCTTGAGCATGATCTTCCTGAAGATTTTTCATCAACTGCTGAGTGACCATTTAATTAAAGTCTGTGTCAGAGGGGTGGGAGTGTGGGAGGTGGAGTCATGAGGCATGCCTGGTCTCCAGTCAATTTTCACCGCTTCTAACCTGCTGCACCTCCGTATCTGAAACTTGGCTACCATCGCTGTTCAACAGGGCACATCAGCAGCTTGATGGCTGTCCACTGCTTGGGCGTGGCTGAGGTTAATGATGGTGGGCAATCAGAAGCGCTGGGTAGTTTGTACCTCTCTCTCCCATGCTCACTCTTTGCCCAGTTCCCTCTTTACAACTCAAGTGCTCCTTAATGAGTGACACCAGGGCTGTCTCTGTATCATCCGATTACCTGCATCCAAAAACCCTCCTCATTTGCCTGTAAATCAGGTTCAACTCAGCATGCAAGGCAGGTGATATGCAGCTCTTTGCGGCTGAGTTTCAGCTACTGTTGGTTAAACACTGCGTAAGTGCGATGAGGGCTGGAGCAGGAGGTTAATCACTATGGAATACTGCTGAGATGGCTTATCTTCAGAAAGGTGGAGATAAGTTTTTGTTCAGCCCATGCTGGCATAGTATAGCCCCTCCATCTGTGATTTTCATTGTTGTGTGTGTGTTGCTGCTTCTTCTATGTTGAGAAGGTCTACCGCCAGTGGACACCCGTCTATCCACACTGATTCTTTGCAAACAAATGGTCTTGCTCTTCAGCACAACGCTGCTAGGTTGCAACGCTGGCTAGGTTGAAGCTCCTAGTCATCCCTTCTGTTCTTGGAAAATTGTGCTCCGCCATACTTTTCTGGCCATCGTTATTTACAGAAACTGTAGAGCTGTGGCTTCAGAAAGTACCACAGTGGGAATAGAGTTTCAGGGGAAGTTAAGTTACCCTCTCAGTCTTTGCCCATTTTTAGAAAGAAACATTTTCTAGGGCTCTGAAGTCTTTGAATGCCTTTTCTTCTTCTTGTTGCTTTTCATGCATCTTTGTGCTTCCAGGTTTCAGCTAGGTCTGGCACCAAAATACTTCCAGTGTGTCTGATTTCATTGCAATCCAAGCTCAGTTGTGAGGACCTCTGATGAGCTCTACCTAAGCATCTGAACTTGCAAATGCCTAGCCCAGCTGAATTTGTATTCCATAGCTAGGACCCCAATCCTTGTGAATAATTATTACTTACATGAGCAGCGACATTCAAGTCATTAAGACCATTAACATGGGCCCCAGTCCAGTAAAGCATCAAAGCAGGTTCTTTACCTTAAGCCTGTGAGTAGTCCCATTGAAGCCAGTGAGCAAAGTTTTGCAGCTGTTCTGGCAGCACTCACATGGAGCAATTGAGGAATTAGGTTGTAGCCCTGACAAACTATGCAGTGACAAGAATCAGGACTCACTCCTTTAGCCATTGCAATGATCCGTAGTGCAGGTGGCTTATCCTGGTCTGACCAATACCTTCATTCCACTTCACACCTGGTGAAAAACTGGAACTATTACCACTCTTACTACTTTTTCATAAGGACGCGTCATTTACCAACACCTCAAGTCAGCAGTACTTTTTGGGAATTTCCCTGGAGAACCAGTAGCCTTAACTCTGTTTAGATTAGGGACACTTTGCTCTGTATAACCAGTGTTAACACTGCAAGTGGAAGCCTACAGTCTGGATACACTGACCTAAGTGGGGAAGATGGCACAGCTTTTATTTCCATGTGTATTTTGCAAATTCATGTGAAAAAGCTGCCACCTTGGGCCAACGCAGAAAGAGTCAAAAGCACCATTTCTCAGCTGCCTGGCCACATTACCTGCCACTTTAGAGGCCAGATTTGAAAACTCCCCTTGCTCAGTTTCGGTTTGAAGTCATACAAACAATGGAGAGGGAAAATCCAGATTTGGATTTGCTAGAAAACATGCATACAGTTGTGTGACTGCGTGCACAGTTACCATAGTTGCATGCAGAATCACCATAACTGTACGTACAAATTAGGTGCAGTGGTTTTCTAAAAACCTTTCCCTAGAAAGTGTGTGAATAGTGCTTCACCTGCAGAATGCAACCAGGATGGAGTTTGGTTTAGATTTGTCCCTCAGCAGGGCTGCAAATCAGCAGTCCATTTGATAATCTCAGCGAACAGAGATCTGTCACTGGGAGGTTTTTTTTAATTCTCTCCTTTATTGTTTGCATTGCAGCTCCTGTTACATCACCATAGACTTATTATAGTGCGCTGACTTTTGACCTGTAAAAGCTCAAAGAGTAGGTTCAGGGTTTTTGGTTTTTTTTTTAAAACTAATTACTTCAGCCTTTCACAGTTGACACAACCCATTTACAGCCCATAGGGGTATGTGTACAGAGTAAAAGTAAACATTATTCCAGATAGCAAAGGTCAAATTGTGGTATACATTTGGCTTATTTTCTTGAACATTAACTATACTGATAAGATAAGCCAATAAAACACCATTTTAAAGTCAATACTGTTAGCTTTGCCCTGCATTCCTGGTTGTCAGTGTGGGTCCAGGTGCGACATGCTTTCTGTGTGTGGCAAAAGATGCTGAGTGCTTCTAATTGCAAAAGGAGCTATTGGGAGAGTTAACTCCAGATAGTTTAAATTACTACCAGTGTATAGATGACCTACCATGCAATTGCAGTGATTCTTCAGGAAATTTCCTCATCTAAAAGTCTCTCTCCCCAGGCCACTTCAAACACCTTTAGGCTTTCTGCCTCCTTGGCCAGGATTAACTCAGCTATTTAGGCTACTAGCCAAGAGAAATCTACTCATCTGTCATGCTATCCAGCATAAGTCAGTGTTCTCTCATTTTCTTTGCAACATGCATTTTCCTTGCAACCTTTTCTTTTATAACATTCTCCTGATCTCCTTTCCAGCCAAAGAAAATTGTTCCATTTGGCCTCTGAAAACACTCTGCCAAGATGCATTCTCACAAGTTAGCCCTTCATGCACCACAGGAGAGTTTGCCAAGCTGACTCAGCTCGAGAGGGCTGAGCATCTAGCGTTGGGTCTCCTGGCTTGACTTGGCAAGCTTCGCCTTGATTCTTGGCCCTACTTCTCTAGCTTTTAACTCCACTTTTCAATAGTTTGCAGGGCTGCAGAGGCTTTGAAGCCTGGAGGCTGATTGCCTCTAAGGTCTTCCTACTGTGCAAACGCCCAGGATGGCTTTTGAGAGCTCTGTTGTGTTGGACAACTTTTCTTGAAGCACATCAGCTCCATTCTACTTCAGAGATTCTCCAGTTCCAAGGAGCGATCTCTCTAAAGTCTGGCCAACATATCTGGTATTCTCCTTGAGAGCACATTTCATCCTCAGTTAGTTCTTTTTAGCTTTTGGAGTCTGCCAGAGCTATTAAGATTCAAAAGAAAAAAAACAAAACTGGTAGTTCCTTCCCTGCTCTTCCTGATTTATGAAACAACTTAGCAGATTTTCTAATATTACTGTTGCATCCTCTAAAGGAGCAGCTGCTGTGGGGTCAGATACCTAGAGAGAAGTATGTCTTGTCTCCCCTCTCAGCGTGCTGAAGGCAGGAAAGGTCTTTAGCAGTTGTTACCGCATATTCTGAGTTGCTTTGCTCTTGTTTTGAAGCTTGTTTGTGTTAATAAAGCTCTCAGAGTTTGTTCCTTGTAAGATAGCTTTCCTTTATCGGGGGAGACTTCCACCCGACTCCCCATTATGCGGTGAACCCTCCTCTCCCTAGATGGATAACTAAAACATTTGCCCTGGCTTGGCCAGGCACTGCTGTGCATAGCTGATGTTTCTCAAGGATTAAATGCATGTGGTATCCTCTCCCCACTGCCTCCCTTCAAGGTCTGTGCACCTGGCAGAAATGAGAATGTTTTATAACAGCAGCTTGTTCTCTGTTCTGCCCTGCTCTTTTTCTCCCCCACGTACCAGAGTGCGAGAAAATGTGTTCATTTGAATGGGGAATACATGATTGAATATCTGTGTACAGATATTGTGTATCTGCCCATTAGTTGTAGGATTTGACATCACTAAAAGTATTTGTTCAGTGCCTGGGATTAAAGAGTCTGAGAGGAGAAAATCACACTGGGAAGGCGTGACAGGGCTTAAAAGTGCTCTGTGGCCCCATCACGTAAGGGGTCACAAAGAGAACCCAAGTGCCCTGCCTATTCCTGCTTAGATGATCTAGGGTGGGGATATAACAGCGAAAGGAGGGAGGGAAGTTGCTGCATGGGGTAGCTCCCAGGGAGAAGGGTGTATCCTCTCCCCTCCCAGTCTGCTGGCTGACGGTTGTTACTGGGTGTTGTAAAATTGCTTTGCTTTGCTCGTGTTTTGGAAGCTGCGTTGTGTTGTTAAAGCCAGTGCTGAGGAAAAGGCCTTGAACAGAGCTATCATTAACTTGGGGGCTTATTTTGCCTTCCCTAGCTGATGTATCTACCTACGCACTGGCTTACAGATGAGCTTGTTACACCCATAAAACTTGTTCAGGCAGATAAAGCTCTTACAGGCCAGGTGAGTGGTAAAAAGTCTACACCGAATGGCCGTGGGGGCAGACTTTTCGAATGGGGACTGATTTTGCATTCCTAGCCAGCAGAAAAATTTAGCCCAGCTCTTCAGTTGGTGATTGGCATACTTGCCTTGGCTCCCATGGACTTCTTCGTTTTTAAGCCAAGAGATAGATAAATGCATGTCCTCAAAGCCCCTTAGCCGAATTGGGAGTGGCTCTGCCTTCCTGTGATTCTGCCTTGTGCCGAAGACCTGATGCCAAAATAAATGCATCTTCACGCCTTGGTGGCCAAGAAAGGATTACTTTGCAAATGCTGTTGCCTAAATGTATCTTCCCATTATCCGTAAGAGAAGCAAGATATCTTCTTCCAGTCAAGCATTCAAGATGCTGGGCAAGATGAGAAGCTGAGGCAATATAAAGTTGCCACTGACAGAATAGCATCGTCTATGCCCACCAGGTGTCCAGCAGTTCCACGTAATATAACAGGTTTGCTTCCCCCCACAAGTCAAGTAGATAATTTCTTGCTCATCACAAGATTATTCTTCATCTGACCTTGGTTTAAACCTAAGAGTGGAGTGGCTGCTATTTCCGCTTTCCTGAAGGAAATTTGAAAGTGACTCATATCATTCCTCATCTATTCTTGTTCAGTTTCATATAAGGTATGGAAAATTTAAGATCAAATGATATTTCCAGTGTGAGACATAGAAGTTGTCTTCTGGGTCTTTAGTGAGTCTAGCTCTTGAGGATTCAAATGTTGGTAAGAGAAGGCAAGCTCCTCAGTAGCTTTCTTATGCTCTGATTATTTAAGCTGATAACTGCATGACTCATCAGTTTTACGAATGGGTTTATAAAATGGTCAGTCTTTCCCCTTCCCCCCTCCCACCTGATGTGAATTTTACTTGCAGAAAATCTTGGGGAATTCAATATTCATTTTTGCCTATGACAGTTAGTCTGGAAATGATCTATTTGCATTTTCATAACAATGAAGCATTTTCTTGCAGGAGGTGTAAAGGAAAACATCCTCCTACACACCTTGCCTCTGATGTGCTTAGGGTTAAACTAAGAGTACGTCTACACTACAGTCACTTGCTGTGATTGCAGCTCAGGTGTGTCTGTGTAAGCTGCAGTCATATCCTGAATCAGTGGGATTGGGCAAGAAAATCTGTAGGATGGCATTTTCAAAGGTGCCAAGGGAGTTGGGCACTCCGCTCCCATTGGTTTTCATGCACATCATCAAACGCAGATCTCTCGACCTGTTGTCATTTGAGCTGCAGTCAAAAACTATCCTGAAACAAACCAATGAACACTTTTGCCACATCTAAAATTAACCATGGTTGCACAGCAGCTTATTCTATTTCTGTGCAAGGCCAATGGGACCCTTGCACAACAGGGCATTGAACTGGATGAATACATCGCTTCCCCATCAAAGGTAAAAGCTTTAGTTACAAACATGGGGTAAAGGCGGCAGAGCATCCATTGCCGACAGGAGAAATAAACATCCTTGCAACTGCTGATCCTGAGCTAGAACAAAACCGCGCACTTCCAAGGCAAGGCAAATATTAGAAGTGGCAGCATAGAAGAGGATGAGGAAGAGATTTTGAGTTGGGATTTAAAATATCAAGTGTTGCTTTTTTTTTTTAAGAGACAAAAGCCCTGATGGAGTTGGGAGAACAGCCTTAAAAATGTCAGTGTGCAAATTTTAAACCAAGGACACAGCTGGATGGGAAGCCAGATAGGAAAGCTGAGAGCATGAAAATGGTGAAGCAAAGCAAAACAGCTAGTCATGCTACATGGTTCTGTGCTGATTTAAAGAGGGTTTTGGAAGAGCAGCATAGAGAACATAGCAGAAATCGAGTTGCCCCTTTGTCATAACCAAATTAAGAAACTAACATACCACCAGTAGGGGACCAGCATTGAAAGGATACAGAGGAAAGTCAGAAAGTTTCAAAAGACCCTAGCACATTTTCATCCTCCCCCTACTCACCAATTCATTGCAACTTAATTCTAACCCTTCTGTCCCCAGCTATAAACAAGCAGTGCAAGGTTCACTCTGCCTATTACCCTCCAGTTCTTGACATGTCTTAATATTTACACTAATTCCTCTCCTAAACAAATACGGTGAAGGCCTCAAGATACATGTACTGGTCACCAAATCACCCACCCGTTTCTATACGTTACCCTCAGTTTTTCTTCCCTCTTGTGTTTGCTATTTCTCATTTGCTTAGGCCCAGCTTCTGTACGATATCCTGGAGCAACTTCACCAGGGCTCCCCATAGGTTTAAGGATCAGTTAGCACAGAACTGGGGCTCTTGAGTGCAAACTCTCTGAGACAGAGACATTGTCTCTTTCCATGCCCATAAAGCCCCATGCACCTTTGCGGTGAGAGATAAGCAAGAAATACTCTGGTAAGGCCCTCTCAGAACTTGACCCACATTTAAGTCTCCGTCCCCTTTCCAGCTCTTCTGTGAAAGTTGTATCGTTAGCTGCCTGAGGTGAGGCATAGACCACCATGCACCTGGTGAGGCTACAGCCCCCTCTGGCCGGATCTGATGTAGGAACACTGACAGTGTTGTAAGCTGCATTCCCTTAGGAGCCCGTCTCTTCTCTCTTTTTCTTTCTCTCTCCTGTTTCTCTGCACTGGCTGGTGCTATCAGCATCTGCTCCTCCATCTGGCAGTGCCGAGAAACGTGGTGAAAAGGAGAGTTGTCTGCAGCTGCCAGTGGTGTCACTGCTGATTGCCCAGAGGAAGTGCTTTTAAAAAAAGGAGCGGCCATCACGTTATTCTCCTTGCCAGTTGATTGCGTCACTGCCAGGAAACATGAGGGGATGTGGGAGCAACCAACCTGGAACCTTAAAAAAACACCTAGTTACTTCTTTTCCTGGACTTCCTCAGTCCCATTGCAACGTGCAACACCACTACCTACCATCTAGTCCTTTGCCAGGCCTTGAGGGCAGCGTTGAGAACCAGCTATCCCATGCGATCAGGCTGAAATGCATAGGACAAGGCAGTCTGTTACTCAGATCACTAAGAATATAAAATGAAAACGTCTGATTTGTATTAACTGTGGCGGTCAAGTGTCCTGCTCAAGGTAAATACGATGTTCCCCATTAAGCACGAGCTTTGTGTTCTGCCTCTCTTACCTAGACCCTCTCTCCACAGTTGTCCTTCAGTGGCTTTTACTGGAAACATTTCATCTCTCTTTCGTTTTCCACAGGTACCTGAAGAAAATATAAATGGTGTAATCAACGCACTCCAAGTCAGTCAAGCCGAAAAGCATTAGAAATCTTCTGAGCTGGTTGCAGATGCTTTTTTTTTATTATTATTCCTTTACTCACAGTATTTCTTGAAAAATCTAACTCCAGAGAGAGACTGAGGTGCCATGAAAAGAGACTGTGAACTGATGAGCAGAAGCAGCTCCAACAAGCATTTTTTTTTCTTTCTTTCTTTCTTTCTTTCTTAAAATTGGAAGGGAGGGGACTTACGATGGTGTCCTGACATTAGACTCCAAAGCAAAATGATTTCCTGATTTCTTGGTGTGAAAGGCATTGCATGTAAACATGCAGTCTCTTACTGAAATGCAGAGGTATAAACAGATTGCATACACAGTAGCTTTAGGGAGAGCTTCAAACAAACACCTGTGGGAGAAGGGCTTTTTTCTTAGCAGAAAGCACAAAAAGCATAAATGAAAGAAATGTGGCATTAAAAGGAAAAACAAAATGTTGAACTGTATTGATCTTTCTACTGGCATCAGACTAGATAAAAATGGTAACAATCCCTTGTGATCTGTGTTTAGATAGGATGATAATTGGGTATTATTTCCCTTCACAGGTCAGTGTTCTGAGGGGGTGGGAAATAACCTTTTTTTTTCTTCTGCAATCCAGAATTGGCTGCACAGAGAACATTGCAATGTGATTCTTTATTAAGGGCTGTCTTTGGCCGCTCTGTACTGCAGAGGCCTCTGTGTGCTGTTGAAGTTATATATACTAGCTCCATTTTCCACAGTCCCCCCACATCATCTTGCTACAGCATTGTGTTCAGGCACCCTTGCAAGCACAAGGAAGTTTGCAATGCCCTGATCTCCATTATCTTATGCCATCCCTTTCCCCTGTCCCCAAGCTCTTAACATGTCGGGATTGAGGATGGTTGTCATGAGGCCCACCTGCTTAGCAAGATGCAGGTAAGGTACGCTCAAACCCACTCATCTCCATTCCCACTGGGCCACTTTCATTCCCCTGGCACCATTCTGCCACATCTCTATTCAAGATCCATTCACAAAGTGAGGACGTGTCCAAGAGTTCTGAGTTCATGGCTTTTTCGAGTTAGGACCCCTCATGCGGCAACATTGGTTTTATCAGTGTAGCTTGCTGCTCCGTTGCCTTTCTGTATCCACTACCCATGCCCTTGGAGTCCTATTGATTTCACCTGCTGCATAATGTCTTTGGCGAAACACGGTTCTGGGTTGGCTGTGAAGCTGGGTTCCAACCCAGTGGGAGTCTTTTCATTGACTTTTCATTGGCTTCAGAGGAGAGCCTTAGAGCTGTGTATTTAGAAAAGAGACCAAGTCCTACAACAATGTGCTGAAATGTATGGTCATTGACCTGACTTCTTGTCCCTTTATTATCGGCTTTTAGAGGAAAACGATGTTGGTCTTTAATAGACACCCCTGTAGCCTGCAACCCCGATGGGTGTGGTTTACATTTTGATATTCTCTTGAAGCAATGAGCCAGTGGGAATGAAGCTCAGTAGGCAAGCATTCTACCTGGTGCCATGCATTGTTTTCTGCCCACTTCAAACCTGGCATACTGTCAGGAGGGCCTGGGTGAAGCAGATGCGCCCAGCGGAGGGTGAACATAGGGCAGGGAGAGCAAGCATTGGTTAGGAGTCTGCAGTGTATGCCCCTGAAATGCCATTTGTTGGCAACAACCCACTCCTGAGGGAAGACAGGAACTGCCGGAGTGTGGCTCTGTGAGGAGGACGGCCACATTCAGAGAGCTCTTGCTTTATAGTTGGGAAACTGAATTTGCATTGCTTCTTTGAACCTGTTTCTCTCACCCACACGCTTTTTTAATTAAGAAATTGTGGCTCTTACGGTTTTAGTGAGGATTCACTTGCATCTTACCGATTTTATCCAGGCTTTGACTTTAATCGACAGCCTGTCAAACAGTCCATATGACACACACATATGCATACATGTGTGTATGTTTATGGTACATACATAGATACACGCACACACTGCTTACTGTGTCATTCAGATTACACAAGGGTTGGGGAGGACTAGGCATTAAGGCCTTGACATTTTGTTTATCGAGACACTCATTCTAGCACTGATGTTCCAGTGCCCACAAATTTAACTGGGGATCTCTTTAATCAATCTGTCACGCAGCAGTTATACAGTTAATGGAATTAGAGCATCTTTAGGCAATAACAAATATCTTCCTTTTTTAGGCTCTAATTCAGTACATCATCCCTATTTAATTAAGCACTTCACTTTAAAGACCTGTTTATGTTTCAAGCACATGTTCAAGTTTAAGCCCATACTTAAGTTCTTCACTGAACTGGGGCCTTAAAAAGGACATTCTGGGTTCCTTTTAGGTGGCTTTCCAACTGTCCTATGGAGCAGTATGGTAACTCCAGACTTCGGGGATAAATGCTATTCACATATATGACACTGGGGGTCTCTGGATATTTGCTTGAAAAGCTGCTTTTCTCATGCTCTTTTTAAAGCATGTATGCAGGGACAAGCTCAGGTTGTGTAGTGTGATTAAAAAAAAAATCCTGCCTACTGTAGGACTAGAATTGGTATATGAAACTGTTACATGCCTAAAGAAACGTTAGATCAAACTGCAAGTCACAACTGAAGCCTGGCTGAGCTATTGGAAAGTTATGGGGGTTTGTTTAGATGCTTTTCACAGTGCAGATGCTCAAGGATTTTTCATCCACTGGGACAGTGGATGTGTCCCTTTGTGGGATTGCAGTGTTATTTAGCAATGTACAGACTCCCTGAATGCTATAAGAGATTAAAACTGCTCATGTACTTCCCATCCAAGCTCTTTTAGCAGTAGAGTTACAGACTTTGCAATTTTGTGGGGGTAGAAGATTTTGCTTATAAAGCTGTTGAAAAATGATTATTAATCAGTTTATGCTCTGGAGAGCAATTACATGTGTTACCCTCCCTGTGTGATAATGCTGTTTCCTAAAGATGATGACATTTATGTGACGGGATTACTTGATTTGCTCAGCAACTTGACTGAGCTGTAACAAAAGGAGGAGAAAAATAGTTATATTGTTTTAATTTTTATTGACACTCAGGCTATTTTTGAGGACAATATGTTTTTCAAGGGAGTGGGCCTTAAAATTTATGAGATTTATGGATGTCTTTGGGGTGCTTTAAAACTCTTTTCACAAGACAGGTTGATATATGGTCATAAAAAAGTTACTCTGGAAAAGTCACGTGGTGTGGTCTGACATTGAGTTTCTCGGTATCTCTGAAGTTGCCATAGGATTAACTCTGTTTTCCCCTCTCTTTTTATCTTGAAAATCCCAAAAAACCCAGATTGTTTTGGAAAACTGCATCTGGATAATTTGACGTGGTAGCTAAGGGTTCTTGGAAGAGCCAATGCAATGGGCAAGTTTCATTCTGATGATGAGTGTTAGGCTGTAGTTTCCAGCTTGGGGAATCTAGTTCTGTACTAGCTCTGAATGAGTTCATGTGGTAAAAAATAACAGTGTGTGGCCAAGATGGTGCGAGTGTCAGGACGGGCTTGCCGCTGGAGTATGTACCTAGGATTTCTGACAGGATCGTACTCAAGGCCGCTAGGCATTGCCACTGCTTGTGCTGCTGCAGCTATTCTGCTCTTTCTGGTGTGCTTGCTTGATCAGAGCTAACGTCGGTGTGTCAAGCCACGCTGAAAGTGACACCTCCAGCACCTGTGTAGACATAGCCTAAGAAACGAGTAGAAGAGCCAAGTTTGATGCCAGGAGGGGGCCTGGTGCTCCCCCTAGAACTAGATCAAGATATGAATGGGATCTTCATGGCTTGAGCATATCTCTGTAACTGGCTTGAACCAGAACCCCAGACCCTTTTCTTCTAGCACCTAATGCAATCCCTAGTGGGTGCATCTTCCTCTCAGTGCTAACTGGTGATCCCAGGCTACACAGCTTACTCCAGTGCAGTGAGCTGTGGAGCCTCATTGCATTCGTTTTCACTCCAGCATTTCAGAACTTCCCTGCAAGGGGCAGAGCAAGGGAATCCAAGACCATCTGAACCTGCTTAGGATGAGCGGAGTCTCAGCCGTGGGGAAAGGAAAGGGATCCTTTTCTAGGCCAGGATCTGGATTGCCACATCCCTTTGGCCTTGCTGCCCCTGAGCGCACTTCTTTGGCACCTGATTATGTGCAAAAAATATATATACTTGTTAAGGGTTGGGGTTTTTTCTTTTAAAGCCTTGTAACGGTTGTATCTCTGTAAGGATCAGTGGAATTCCACTATTCCTTTAACATTACATATATGAGGGAAGAGTGAGAGAAAAACAGATTCTGTATTCCTTCAAGCATTCTGCAGAAATAGAGCCATGGCTCTGCCTTTAACCTGGTAGAGGTGAAGCTAACTGCATGAGGCTCTCTTTGACCCTTTGGCTGGGGAGTTTATTCAGCTGTGGTGGCTGTTCCAGTTAGGTTCATGAAGCTTACATTAACTTCATGAAATCCTCTTCGTTTCCTCCTGCCGTCTCCCCCCGCCCGTCTTTCTTCCATTGCACAAAAATTCACCAACAACCAAAATGGTTATGCGCATCTGTTTCTAAAAGGGGGCAGGGGAAAACAGTTCTCAGTCTTCTTCCTTCTTTCTCTGAGGCCTTCATTTTCTTAGAATAGAAACCTCTAAGTAGCAATGACTAATTTGTCTTTTTCTATTGGATTTTAACTGCAAATTCCTTTCTGCCATGCAAGAGTGTGAATGTGTGTGTGGACATTCATATAAACATAGATTGTTTACAGAGAAATACTAGTATATATCTATTGTACACATATATAAATACCTGTGGGTTTTGTTTCTATGGATATATACTGTAAATAGCATATATACTTGAGCAATATAGGTTAATATATACTGTGTGAGTGTATGTGTGTATATTCTGTAGATACACACTGAGTGTATGTATATGTAATAAGTACTGTATACACACATACATTCACCATATATTTTTAATTCAAGTATATAGGCAATATGAATAGTTAGATATGCTGTCTGGATTTCTAAAACATTTTTTAAAATGGAACAGCAGCAGACCCAACTTAATAAAGCAGTGGCTTTTTCACTTGTCGCCAATAGGCAGAGACCTTTAAAAATGTTCTAAGCAAAATATCTGCAGGCTAATCTTCGTTTTTGTCAGTTACAGAAACACTCCTTTCCTTTTCGGTTTGCTGCATTAGGTAGAAAGCTTTCCAGAAAAGACTGTCGTTGGTTTGTTTGTTTTAATTGCTGCACTGAATTGTTTTAATAAGTAAATAGTGAAGGTTGTGTTTCAAAGTGCCTGTTCAAAGCCCCCGAGTCCATTTGGCTTAAAATAGGGCTTCCGCTTGCTTGTGTGAACAAGTGCAGAACTGGGACCTGATTTCATTTTAGTTTTTTGGAGTTCGCAAGCAATTTTTGTTCAAAGCAACTGAGCAGCTTGCTAACTTCAGCTTGTAGGAGCACAGCCTGGGAAGCTGAGAGTAGAAACTTGTGAAAACCTGCTGCCTGTTGACCCTGTGTTGACTAACAAGTCGGCTAGTTGAGGCTGAAATGGTCACAGGTCTCTGTGTGCTACTGGGGTTTTCTAACTAGGTTTTACCATGGAGGGTTTGAGCTTTTTAGAAATAGGCAATGTTGGGGAGATCTGGCTGTTGAAGATTTAATGGCAAAACAAGCTACTCCTAATGCAGAGGTTGCTATTGCCTGAAACCTTGGTATATATTGCCACGATTGGATGTTTAAATCAGTGCATGCTTTTATAAGAAGTGGAAGTGGGAGGAGGGATGTTAAAAAGAAGAATGGAATATCTTGGCATATTTGAAAGTTTGTTGTTCTTGCATCTTCTAATCAGAATTTCCTGACCACCTGCAGTGGTGTTTGTAAGAACCCAGGTGGGGAAGGTACTTTACCAAAAACATCAACTAGTTTTGTTTTCTTGTTTTTGTAAGTGGATCATATCTAAACCACTTTAGGCCACCAACATTTCTCTGCCTCAGTGGGCTGTCCTTTTAGAGGTTTGGACATCTTTTTTTATTCCTCCTTTAAGAAACAAGTTTCAGTTTTGACTAATTCTTGATTATTGGTGTCTAACTCAAGATGGTTATGGGATAATCTCTTTTCCTTCCTGTGGGGAGGTTTAGTTCAAGTCTCCTATTCTATATGGGACCTTCTTTTTTTTGTTTCACTCCCAGTTTAGTATTACTGTTCCCAGGGGCAGGCGGAGAATATTGTTGAAGAGAGACAAATTTGGCCTTCTCCGTAACAAAGAACATGCTGACGTCAGACTCTGCCGAGGGGATGCAAATGAAGTCTACCAGTAATTTACTCTTTAGGATCTGCCATATGAAACACACAGACGTGAGGATCCTTGGAGTCAATGAAACCATCCTGGAATAATTAATCAGGTTCTGTTCATCTGGAATCTTAGATTTTATTTTCTTGGCTCTGCAAGACAGTACAGTACTACAGCTTAGGCTGCAGTCTCTGTAGCATACTTTTGCTAGACAGAGACTTGGAGAGTCACCACAAACCCCTGTTTTCCCTTTGAAGACACTTATACGGAATTCATGCACACCTGAGAGGGAAGGAGGGCAGAGAACACGCAGCATTGTAAAAAGCCCCATTTGGAGAGGACATTCAAATGCTTTTTGACTCCTGTATTCTAATATGCTATGAGATGATTACCTATGTGTTCCCGCATCCACCAAATCTCTCCTGTGGGAACCTTTTCCTCCTCCTCCGATTTAGTTACTTGGGGCCTGATTCTGATACACTAAAACAGTGTAAAACAGTAAAACTCCACAAAACACATTAATAATCGAGTGGTCCCATTGAAGTCAATGAAACTATCTGTGGAATAAAGTGCTAATCAGCATGAGTTATCAGCATCTGGCCCTTCAAAAGGTACCATTTTATGCTGGCATTTTTTGCTCGTACTGATATAGATAACATCACTGGGCCAGATCCTCATCTGGTGTTAATTGACACAGCATCATTGACTTGGATGTAGACATGGCAATTTATACCAGGTGAGGCTCTAACCTGGGATCTTCCTAGTCCTAGTCCTCATGTCAGCTGCAGCAGTTTCACACACAGGTCCTGACCCTACACACTCTCTGGGATAAATCAGAAGTGAATGCAGCTGCCACTATAAACCCATTGCAGGTGAGAGCAGAATTGGGCCCTTCACTCAATACCAAAACAAAAGCATGTACTTCATTGTTTACGTTAGGCAGTGCGGGCGGGGGAGACCCCTGTGATGGTAAAGGCTGTTAAGGTTTTGTTTTTGACTACGCAGGGCAGGTGAGGGATTTAGGCATCAGGACATTGAGGCGTTTCTGAGGAGCAAGCATGGAAGGTGGGTTCACTGTTGCAAGTGAGGGTGTCTCGGAGTTTGCAATGAGGAGAGGTGAGATGCAAAACTGAACAACGCAAAAGAAATAATATTGTTACTATTAATCTTGCAAAAAAGAACAAAGTGCATTTTGATTTAGTCACGAATCCACACTGAATTGCAGTTTGCTTGTTTTTTAAGACAACCATTTTTTCCCCAGCCCAGTGAACATCCCAGTCAGAATAAGGTGGTTTCGTCTCATAGAGCCGGCCTTGAGGAAAGAGAGTTAGCCCACCCAGAAGTGGAAGTATTCAGTAAACCCTTCTAATGCTGCAACCTCTTTCCCAGCAAAAGCCTTGGAGCATCTCCTTGTCTCTGAGGTAAGACCTGGGTCGTTGTGCTAGGGCACTGATCCCGCGCAGAGCTCATTGCAGGATCATGGCCTCCATTAACAGCATTACCTCTGTAGTCTTCAGACCAAAGTTGAGTGGGGGTTGGCACCCTAGTGTAGGTAATGAGACTTGAGCCAGAAGAGAGAGAGCTCCCCCAGGTTGATTTGTTTCCTGTCTGAACGTTCCCACTCTCTTTATCATGGGATATTCTTTTGAGGGCCAACCCCATCCCTCCTGCCTATGCATTATATCTTCCTGAAAAGCAGAGCCTTAAAAACAGAGTGAAGAAGGCAGAGATGGAGCAAGTAATGTCTCATGCCCTGTAGGCCTTGGTTTCATGAGCACGTCATTCAACAGCTTAGCAAAGTTGCTGGAATGATGGAAAATATATGTGTATGTTAGGGAGTGGGGGTGTTGCCTTGCTACCCACTGTCATAATTGCATTTTCTGGTAAAGATTAAGGGGCAGATAATCCAGCCAAGTCTGAATTTCAGCAGCTGGCTCACAAGCAAAAATGTCTCCTAGCAGAATTCATTAAAGGACAAGAAGTCATTTTCTGATGGAGGTTTTTTTTTATTCTTAACATCTCCAGTAAGCCACTTACGGCGTGTCACTTAACTGTTATAATGCAGTCTACAAATGGTGGGATGGATTAAGCCTTTTATTACCAGCCAGATAGTAAAATCCAGTATTCCTTTTGCCAAATACAGTCATATGATGTGTGTAGATACGCACATGTGTACTAGCTCAGATTTGTAAAGGTGCCTAAGAAATGTGGATTCCCACTTACCATTCGTGTATGCATGTATGCCTCTATAATGTACGTGCCTGATGTAAAAGCAGAAGGCCACTCAGACCAAGCTGGGTTCGCAACATGCTGGGTCCCATAGTCTCTGGTAACCCTGTTAAAGATTAGGGTCAGATGTCACCGTCTCCTTTTTAGGCAGTTTAGACTGACGCTCTTGGCAAATCGTCAGTAGAGCCCTTGCTTAGGCAAAGTTTGGGTATCAATTATCAGTCGCCTTGGGCTCGACATACCTGAGAATGCCGAGACTCAAAACGTAATATTGAATGCAAGATTTGATCTTGGGGCAGTTCCCTTTGCAGTACCGATCGGATCCCTCTGTTTTAAGAGCTGATATCTTTCGAACTGCAAAACCTAAAACAGTGTTGCTGAGACTAGGTGTTTTGTTTTTTTCTTAAAGCCCCAGCTGCTGGAGTCATGTGAATACATGAGACTCTCATCTTGCTTTCTTTTCTTTCTTTCTTTCTGTTTTTTTTAAGTAAATTTTTACCAGTGTTGATTGGGCAGAAAAGCTTGCAAACATGACCTGAATGTACCCTAAAAGCTCTGAAACCAGAAGGCAAAGAACAAGAACTCAAATTTTATCATTTAAAAAGAATTCTTATTTTTTTCTTTTTGAGACCAGTCTTGTGATTTTTGAATGCTTGAGGTTGGAAATACTGCTAAAGCAAAAATCCTTATCTAAAGAGCTGGCTCCCGGTACCTCTCTGGAAAAGCAGAGAACATTATCCTTCAGCAAAACTGGGTTGTGTGTTAGAAGAGAGAATCTTAAGCATAACGCATTGTCTTGAGCACAGACAGGTGTGCCAGGGCTGTTCTAGACAGTCACTTCGTTAACCTGCAGCAATATGCATAGATAGTCTATTTAACTAGTCTTGTATAGAATAAATAATTGAAATTTGAATGTCTCCTGTCTAGGAGCTTTTCTCCATGCTTTCCTTTTGTTGTGTGTTTGTGCGTGTGGTGTGCCGTTTCACATAGGCTGAGGTGAAGTCCAGTCAGTCGGCATTCAGAAACATCTCAGTGGAGGATGTTTTTGCTTGTAGGTTGTTCACCAAAAAAAAGACAGTTTGCAATAGAAGCTTCCAGTTTTTCCTTTGTACGTTAGGCACAGGTGATGTCTGCTTTGAAGTGAAGGCACAGGCCTTGTTTCTGTTCTGTATTTCATTAAAAAAAAACTTCCCCTTACTCAGTATATCCCCATCATTTTCACCAACACCACATCCCACCAGGATTGCTCATTCTTAAATCTGCAGGTTTTAGTGTCTAAATAATGTTTTGTCTAAGCAGGACTGGCTGCAGGCCTCTGCTACATAAGTAGAACTGCAGAGGGGGCAAATCTCCAAGAGCCTTATTCTCCTTTACACCAAAGTCACTTTACACCATTCTGGCAGTGCCACGGGAAATTCAAGTGGGTGCAGATTATTTTCGTACCCAAGAAGCCCCTTAATTCTGCCAGAACAATGTAAAGTGGCTTCACATAAATGAAAATGAGCCCCCAAGGTCCTCTGTTACTCCCATTTTCCTCGGGGTTTTCATTTGCTCTGACTTTTTAAAAACGAATCGTGGGGGTGCAAGGGAGAGTACCCTTGTTGGTATTGAGGTGGGAATTGTTTTTTTTTTTTAAATTCCTCCAGGGGAATGAAAATGTCCATTGTTCCGAGGTTTTTGATGGTGTATCTGAGTGGAATTCTGAAAATCTTTCCCAATGCAAAGGCGATCCTCGTTTGTCAGCAGATTTCCGATAGACATGGGAATACTTCCGCTGCTGCTGCTGCTAATAGTAATAATAATATTGGTCTTAATCTTGCAGTTGATGGTAGGCAGGTAACTGCTGCTATCAGTTACAGGATCCATGACCTTTAGCTGCAGTTGGGGAGCAGAATTCTGACCGCCTTACCTCCACTTTTGAAGTTGGTAGCAAAATTCCCATTGACTTCAATGGGACCAGGATCCAGACCTCTGTGCCATTAACTCTCTTGCGTCATTCATAGCCCTCGTGCGTGCTCCCTGCAGTAACTGGTATTCACTTGCAGTCATTAGAGGCGCTGAGGAAGGAAAGGGGAAATTCAGCAGCGTTTCCTTCCAGCGTAGACTCCTCTCTACGTTATTTTTTAGGAGATCAACCAAAACTAGGGACAGTGTCAGACTGTGATGAGAGTGCTCCCGGCTTAGTGAATGGGTCCTGAGGTTCCCGAGTTCTCTAAGGCTGCCCCTGTAGACCGTGGATTTAACGCACCAGCTATCAGAGCTGGAGCCTGTCAACTCTTACTCACGTGAATAGTTGGCTCCAATAGGAATATGGAGGGCTGGGCCTGAATTCCTTGGTATGCTAGTGCCTGGTAGATGGAATTTTGAACTGGGGGGCCCCTGAAATCCTGTTTCTGGGTCTGAGGCAGAGACAGACGAAAGTGGGGATTTGCAGAGTGGGCTGTGTCGACCGTCCTGACAGCTTGGTTTCTTGCTCTCACTTTGTTTCAGACTGCTCAACCCTAGACTGCACCTTGAGAACTTTTCATTTGGATGGGCTATTTTAATAGAATGACCGTGCCAGTTTTTATCCGAGCACTTTGGGACAGACTCTGGTGTAAAACCCCCTTGCAGTCAGGGAGGTCACTCCAGATTTACCCCAGTGGAAACACTGTTGCAGTTAGCAAAGTTACGCCAGATGTACACTAGTGTATCTCACATCAGAATCTGGCCCTTTCCCTAGGGCATTTTGCTGCTAATGGCCATTTTAGTAGTGTTTTGACTTGCATGAAGAGGCATTGATTACTCTTTCTTGAATTAAAAAATCCAGCCCTGGTCCCAAGTACCAGTAAGCAGTCAGAATCATATCATAGCAAGGAGACTGTTGCATGGCTCAGGTTTTCTGGCAAATCAGATCAGAAAAATTCTCAGTCCTAAACCTTGCTGAGTGTAGGGCCTATGGTCAGTCAGTCACTCTTCCCACCTTGCGCTTCATTCAGTCCAGCTGGAAAATTGAAGTAAATACCATTAAAATCTCCAGAGGCTCCTTGAACACATTGCATTTGAGCTGAACTTTTTCTCTGTAACTTAATCATCAGCGTGATGCATTCAAGCCCCAAACTGCATCTGAATTTCTGGCAAACACTCTTGGTGCTGAAAGCAAAATTGTTGCTGATATCTTACAGTGGAGTGTGGGGGACAGAGGGTGTGAAAAGAAACATTTGGCAACATGGCTTTGTTTACTTCCATAGTGTTTTGGCTTTGTTGGCGTCAGGCAGAAATGGGAATTTACAAAGCTTTTCCCTGATTGGAACAATTTTTTTTTAATTGGGATAAATGATGCCATGGAGGCTTTTCTTTAAAAAAAAAATGCAGTGTGCAAGGGACTGGTGCAACACCTGTGTTCCCTAAGACTTCAACGCTGCACAGACTGAGGCCCATGCTCACGTTGAGTGACTCAGTTGAAACCAGTGGGGCTGTTTGCAGCATGTAGAATTATGCACATGCATCAGTCTTTGCTAGATTGAGGTGGAAAGGCTTCAGTGAGACTTAAATGGTCGATAACCCTTGCGCCGGCCCCCTGCACAAAGGTGAATTTCACAGTCGCATTGTAACAGCAGCAAAGGATCTTGTTCTTGTACGAAGTGTGGAGCTGGAAGCTGGATGGTTTTGATTTACACAGTGCGCACATGCTTATTTTACTTGCTGGTCTTTTGCTGAAACTCGAGATTTATTGTACTGTATGGAAAAGAAAAAAACAAAAAACCCTAATGTTCCAAAACAAATGACAGTATATTTTGTACTTTGTAAAGTGTTAATTAAAATGGGGGAAAAAAAAAGTGAAACCTACGCTGTCTGCTTTTGTACTGATCAAACTGATTAAAATAAAGCAGAGCTTAGCATTGACTTTGTAAGATGTAACTCTTTTGTTATGCCTTTTTAAAAAGACCATGAATGCCAGGGAAAGAAAAGTCTGTACTAGATCTTGTCCCGGTACCTTGCTGCTTGCATCGAACAGGGGCTAGCTAGGTGGCTAAGATCCTGAACATCCTATTGACTCTTGTACTCTCACCAAGCTCCACTGAATTATATGGGCCTGCTCACCTAGATCCAATTTTAGGGTCAAGATTTAGGCGGTAGCAGCCACCGGAAGGCCACTGGCCAAATCCAGCCCTGACGGGTGTTGATGCAACTTCACTGACTTCCTGGAGGGCTGTTCCAACTCTGAAATCAAGTCCTCCATCAGGACTGGAGCTAATCCACAGGACTTCGTGTGCGCAGGGAGGAATGCCAGCTTTCTCAGAGGTGCCATCCTCCAGGAGACTCTTCAGCCTGTCTGCAGGGCTTGCCCATCTGGAAGGTAAGCGATTCCCTTGCCCTTTTGGAAAGGAGTAGCCAATAAGCCTGGTGCCATCCCTTATTTGGGGGGAGTGAGGGAGACTGCAGAAATGTCTCCAAATATTGCGTTGTACAGGAGTGTCACTAGCGCCTTTTGGACCATTGTTACTTAACACTTGCAGCATGTTTTAATAAGGGGCTGGCACACATTCCCTTATTCTGTCCGGTATTTCCAAGACTGTGGGAGCTATTTCATGACTGCTGTGTTTGCTTACGCAGTCTCCACCCAACTGGAGCCCAGCCCATAGAGGCTGGCTTTTGTAAAGCAGAGTTGAGCCCAATGCTTTAGCATCCAAAGATCCAAATTGCAGTGCTCCTCTGCTGCCTCATCCCTTTCCTTAGCACCCTCACTCGAGGTACTTCATACTCCATGAGGCTAGCTTTCTTCACAGCAGCACACAGGCCAGTTGTACTCCAGACAACGTTGGGAGTACGCAGCTGAGGTCCAAGGGATGAAATCCAGCATGGACATGTTACCATCCTTCAACCCCCACACCCCAGCTGGTTGCCTTCGCTGTGGTCGTTGGCGAGCTGTGCATTGCCTTGTTTCTGGCCTGTGCTGTGTTACCTCTTGAGAGGTTTGAAGCCTGCAAGATGATGAATCAAGTACCGTTCCCAGGTAAGAAACCACCTTTGTTGTTCAGGAAAACAATTGTGCTGTACACCAGGCAGTGCTGTGTTTTAGTATCCTCTTTCTTGCGGAGCAACCACAGAAATCCCTCATTACAACCCAGTGTTCTCCACCAGGGTGAAATTTTGAGGAAGCTGGAGGTTCTGGTTGAAATTCATCCGTCTCTGTACGGACACATGCTTTGCAATTGGGCATTACGGCACAGAGGTGCATTTGGTCACCACTGCATAAACAGTGACAGCATTTGTAAATGGATCCTTAACATGAAGCTGTCTTAGTCATTTAGTTCATTTAAAATGTACACCAAAAACATAAAGTGACGCACCAGTGCATGAATTACCTTGTAATGTTAGCCCTCCCGCCTGCAATTATCAGGCCACCTTTTAACTTGGGGCCTGACCCTGCAGTGGTGAAGTGAATGGGAATAAGACTGGGACCTGAAGGAACACATTTGCACAGTACCTGATGGGACGTCTACGCTAGCAGTGCTTTACTGGTATAGGAATCCTGGGATGCTATTTCAGCAAACTACTCGGAGTGTGGATGAAGCTATGCAGGCTAAGCCCTCTTGGTGCCAGTATAGTAAAACCACACATCCCCCGTGAGTGAAACAATCCATACTGGAAGCTTTACCAGTACAGCTGCCACAACTCTGTCTGAACGTTTTGAGACCTAGACCAAACCTGATCTTTTGTCCTCCTCAATGCATGCTTATCATTTATGGACTGTATTTCTTTGCTTTTGTCTCTTTGCTAAGATATCGTGCCTCCTTCAGGCATGGCAGTAGCTTCTTAATAATTGTTTTCTCACTGGCACTGATAAGCCTTGAACAATGTTGTCTGACAGATCATTGGCGCTGGAGAGGAATGCAAGGATCCCAACATCATCTTCTGAAGAGCCATCACTCAGTGGGGAACATCTAAAACATACAAATGCGGGAAAGAGGCATCTCCCCAGGAAACCTTCCCCCTCCGTTCAAGGTTGGTTGAGTCTGCTTGAAAAGAGACATGGGGTAAAATTTTCAAAAATGTCTGTCTCCTTGACTTTCAATAGGACAGAGGGCTGGCCTCCCTGGGGGAAAAGCCTAGAGTAGCTAGTACACCCTGAACTGCACAAAGGCACTCAGTGCAGGATAGGGGTGTTTGCACACAGGGATTTAGTGTATTTTAATTCACACCTTAGCTATCTCCACGCTAACTTCCCCAGGAGGCAATCCAGGAGGCTCCTAAACCATATGGGGACTTTTGGAAAGGTTACCCACGCAAGTCGGTTCAGAGGTTTTATTGGCAGCAAGAGCCATGGAAGCACCCCTCTCTGTTTGCCCAGACAGCTAGTGTGAACTGTAACCTTGCAGAGCTCTTTCAGCCCATCCTGTAACCAGACTAGGGAGATGGCATCATTAATTCCCCATGTGAACACCCTGGGCCTAAAAGCAACTCACCTGTTTGTTTTGAATCATTACATTGTTCCCCATCATATCCACAGTTAAGACTTTAAGGCAGACCATAAAATATTTTGCACCAAATCCAGGGATGCACTTGCAGCTGTCACATGATGTTGTACATGATGGACACATGGAATTTCACTTCAGGGACAGAACTCAGATATTCATGGTCCTGAAAGTACAGGTCACCACTACTTGAGCTAATGGAGAATCTCCATTAACTGTTAGCAATATAGAGCCTTTGAAACATGCCTAAATGGTTCTGAGTCACTTTAGGAGAAGATAGTGATACATGTCCTCATGACCTGTTGTATTTAAATGTGCACAGATGCTAGGATTTGGTCTGAATTGCATCCACTTGAACAAAAATTATAGATTCCTCCGTAAAATAAGAATTGATTTGTTTGCTAGGCCTACCGCTCTTCCTGTTGGGACCATATTGTGTCTCATGTTTGCACAGTAGTACATATGATAAGAAATATATTTGCTAAGAAGGGGTTGAGGGAGAGTCCAAATTCTAACAAATCAGGCCTGATCTATTGTATTTTAGGACCTCAGTGGCTCATAGAAACTCCTAGTTTCGTTGCAGGTTACTTTTGCCAATTTGCAGTATGTTTATAAAAATAGAGGTTGGTGAGTCAAAGACTATTTTCAGACTGTTTTTGAGGTCTTCAAGTTCTGGTTCTCTGAATCATTTGTGTCAAAGGATCCTTTGGGGAAAAATATAGTTGGTCTCAATGTTGAGAGAGCCTAAAATAATCTTGGCTTTACAGGGTGTAATGTATTTTATTCCCAGTGATACAGTTTATTCACACACACTCAGGACACTATTTTGCCCTTCTACAGTCCCAGTGGAAGGTCAGTGGTATTGCCTGGATCTAGCTACGGGCGGAGCATGAGCCGTCCCTGTAGGATTTGTAGCTATGGCAGTGCAGTAATGAATAGCTGGAGTAGAGCACGAATAAAATAGTCTTTCAATGTTGGTAGCAGTCATTTTAATAAAAATTCTGCAATTGACATTACTAGGTTCCCATGTCTCAGCTGATGCACCATGGGCTGCACGAGTCCAGGAGACCGAATTCCCTCTCCCTCATGTGCTCTATCTGCTCTGAGAATGTCTAAAGGACTTCATTTGATAGCCCTATCAGCTTATTGTCTTACCAAAGTATTAAATTCAGATGTGCAGACCCTGGGGTGACACAAGCTTTTCAAAGGATTTGGCTTTTCAAAACTGACTGATGTTTTTGGGCTCTTCAAGTTGTTGGTACGGTATAGTATTAATGGTTAATAATAGTACCACGGTAACACACACTGGCCCTAATTCTGATTGGGGCCATTGTGCTCGGAGCTGTCCATGCACAGAGGGAACTGTGTTTCCTGCCCTGAAGAGTCCACTCTATTTTAAGCCAAAGCTGATAGCACAGCAGTATTTATCAAGCAAATTACACTTGCTAATCAAGGTTATTTTTGTTCTAATTTAAGATGCTCCCGATGTGCCCCCACTCCCGGGTCCTTTCTGCCAGCATATTTATGGCTTTCTGATTTGCCACTTCAAAGGACAAAATGGGGCAGAGATTCCTTCCATTGTATTACTCCTCAGCTCCCTGCTGTTGGACTAGATCATGAATTATACTGCCAGCTGTGTGCCTAAACAGACTTAATCCATCAGTCATTTGGGGGGGGAGGTAAACTTTGCAGCCTCTGACAGGTAAAATTTCATTCCTAGTTTATTTTCCTACTATTCAACGTTTTTAAAAGGTTAATCCCACATGAAACAGTAGAGGATAATAGAAGAATATCAAAAATCAGCCATCTTAATTACTGAGTGGGTGACTAGATGACTGAAGGAAAAAAATAGGACTCCGCCATAAACATGTTTGTAATACACACCCTCTACAGGCTATGGGATTTACAGTAGGATATGAAGCCTGACATATAATCATGGCCTGTAATTAGTGCTGTGGAGGAAAAAGCAAGATCTGCAGGTAGATGTAACCTGAACTGCACGCTCTCTCTCTGCTGTGGGGAAGGGACTGTGTGCGCAAATCAAGTGTGGCATGTCTCAATTCAACATGATGCTAGGAAAGGAATTGACCTTCTCTCTACAAATGATCTGATCCATGAAATAATGCTGCCCTCACCAGAGTTGGCAGAGATGATACAAACAGGCCTGAAGAGGAAAGCACCGTTACAAAGGACGCGTCAGACTGCAGCGAAAAAGAGTGCATCTTGCCAGGTGAGTTTTGTTTTATTCTGCATCTTTAACTCATTTGCCCTGTAACACCCTGTACCGAAGGGGAGAACTCCTTTCCTTGTTAACTGGTATCTTAAATGCCATGACTCTGCTGTTCACTCTAGTCTGAAGAGCGTATGCTGGGTTGTTACAAATGCATCCCTAAAAACTAAAGTGGAGACCAGGTTGTAGTGGCTAGAGCAAGGAACAGGAAGTCAAGACTTGGCTTTTCCCAGTTCTGTTGCCTACAGACGGAAAGACCCTGGGCAGGACACTTAGCCTCTGTATGCTGCTTCCCTACCTCATAAGTGTGGTGTTGGACTTAACTCATCCATGCTTTAAGGGCTTCCCTTGAAAGGTGCTATAGAAGTACAAAATTGTGGTGTTCTGTTTTTAAGGAAATCTATGAACTTCGGCCCCACATCAATACCAATATGTGCAGTGACTTCTACACACACAGAAAGATACAACGGCATCCTTTGTGTCTCCGGAGTGGATTTTAAGTTGGGCTCCCAGGTATGTGGCCAGCTATTCAAGCTCAGGCCGCAGCAGGCTAAGCACTCATCATTCAGGGTTTCACTTCAAGCAGCTCAAGTTTGAGATGTTTGCCCGACGCCCTCAGTTCGTTCAAGTCAAGTTTCCTTGGAGCAACACTTGTAAAAGGATTCCCCCCTCACCGTTTTTTCCGTCTCGTGAGCAAAACTCCCCTCTCATGGTATTTTAACAAACATCCTCTTTTACAACCAGATGAGCAGATTTTACAGAGGCGTCCCTGAGTGACCTATTTCCATGAGAGTTTCTCAGGTGCCTGCACTAAAGAATTTATTGTAAAGCTTTTGGGACGTGATGGATCTGTAAAGGTGGGAGGCAGGTGCTGCAACCAACCGCACTGGAAAATGATGCCTTGGTGTTGCACAGAAGAGCTCCTACAGCATGCGAAGCAGCACTATGAGTGGCATCGACACACGGTCCCTTAGAGGCACGGCCTAGTTGTTTTGTTGTTTGTGTTTATTGTAGCAGCTAGATGATGGTCCTGTCATGCGATGTGCTGTGCAAACTCATTGTAAGAGACAGTGCTCACTCCGAAGTGCCTACAGTGTAAGTAGACAGAGCCTCAGAGAAAAGTAATAGGAGGGTCCCATTTTGCAAATGAGGGAACTGAGACACAGAGCAATTAAATGATGTGCCCAGAGTCTGTGGCAGGGCCAGGACTTGTACCTGAGTCCAGTGGAGTGCTTTACCCACAAGAGCACTCTTCCTCACTCCTCAAGGCCATTCAGTGGTGGTTTGCTGTCAATGCCCAATGGCTGATGAGCATGCCGATTAGAATAAATAATGGTTCTTCTTCGAGTGATTGCTAATGTCCATTCCACTTAGGTGCGTGCTCGCCCTCGTGCAGTTCCCGGACAACTTTTTCCTCTAGCAGCCTCTGTAGGGGCCGGCTCCAGCGCTCCCTGGAGTGTCGCGCTTATGCCGTGGTATATAGGGTGCCGCCGGTCCCACGGGCCCTCGGTTCCTTCTTTCTGCCTGTGATGGTCGCTGCAACAACTCTTGCTGCTCGCAAGTATTCTTCCCTGTTTTGTAATTAGTTAGCAGCTCTCCCTGAACTTAGTTAGTTTAAGTTGAGTTAGGAGTAGTTTAGTTAAGAGTTAGAGAGCCTTAGGGCTCAAGCGACCCGGCCATGCCACGTTCGCTGGGGTTTAAACCCTGTGCGGGCTGCGGGAAGGCCTTCCCAGTCAGTGACCCCCACGACCACTGCCTCAAGTGTCTTGGGGAGCAGTATCGTAAGGATCAGTGCCGGATCTGCAAGGCCTTCAAGCCAAGGACCTAAAAGGAGAGGGGCATCCGCCTGAAGGCGAACCATGTTGTTGGAGCCGCCCCGGGCTTCATTGGCACCGAGAGTTTCGTCAGCGCAGAGCACTCCCCTGGCACCGCAGGCGCCTCGGCACTGGACTTCTCCAGTGCTGAAGAAAAGCAAGTGCCAGCGCATGGAGTGCTCTCTTTTTCCCGCACCGCAGGAGTGGCCGGGATCGAGCCTGGAACTGCGGGAGCAGCCTCCAGCACCAGCACTGGCACAGAGGGAACCTCCCCCAATTCCTTGTTGGCTTTGCCCATGCCTCCGGCCCTCCCTCGGCCAAGGGAGATGGGGCCTGTGTCCTGGGGCAAACCCACTATGGGTGTCCCCGAAGGGTGGGAGTGCCCAGCACCGGAGCAATGGCCACCCACCCCCTGGCGCCGGAGAGTAGAGCTGGATAGCTCCTCTCCCTTTTCCTCCGACTCCAACAACTCTTCTGAGAACTGGATTCGGTCCCCGAGGCGGCACCACTCCAGGTCGCCATCATCTGCCGGCCTCCCTCACCAGTCAGACTTCGACTTGGCACCTAGGCACCACTCCGGGCACCAGGGAAGAGACGGTGAAAGTCCACCACCCTTCGTAGTTGTCTGCTTTGTGGAGGTGCCGGCACCGTTCCATATGGCACCACCGCGCTTCGGGATCGTCCGGTAGTGAGTCCCACAGCAGCAGCAACCTGGGCCACGGCCTAGGCCTCCCCCCTGCCACAGCAGCACCCGCCTTCCCCCCCCCTCCAGGCAGCAGCAGCAACCAGGGCCATGGCCTGGGCCTCTCCCCCCCCCTCCCCCCGCAGCAGCAGCAACCTGAGCCACAGCCTAGGCTGCCTCCCTGCAGCAGCAACCTGGGCTGTGCCCTAGCCCTCCTCCTGCCCCTGCCGGCAGCAACCTGGGCCATGGCCTAGACCTTCCCCACTCCCCAGC